>VWZY01003192.1:431995-452680 GCA_013399075.1 Chloroceryle aenea
CCAGGGGTTCATGCAGGATTGGAGTTAGCCAGGACCAGGATGGAAGCAAGAACCCTGGAGGAAGAAAAGGGTTTGTAATCTTTGAATGAAAGAAAGGGTGGGGGGAGACCNGCTACATGAACACGGGGAAATAAGAACAGCTGCATCAAGCTACCTAGCCCAGTACCATCTATACACAGGAGCAGTTAGGAGCATAAGAATGAGAAAGACGTACTGCGTTACTTTACTTGTGATGTATAGTCAGCATTTCCTTGCAGTTAGTTTCACAGAGTGGATTTTTCACCCGTGAATTTCTCGAGCTGTTTTATTGCACCCATGTAAACTTCTAGCATTTGCAACTCCTTGCAGCAAGAAGTTGCATGGATCAATTGCAGTTTGAGTGAACAAGGTTTTCCAGGTGTTCATTAGTACGCCCACATGCCACAAGCCATTTGGGGATTAATTTAGAGGTGACTACAGTTAGTAGCAATCATGGATACGTTTTGAGCGTGGATAGGTGAATTAATTCTAGTGTTACTTTCCATTTTTTCATCTTTTCTTTGCAGAGGTGTTTTGAGCTGCTTCTTTTTACTCTTTCCCAGTCTCCCTCATTTGTGTTTAACTTCTCTCATTTCCTATGCATTGCACAGACATAGAAGCATCAGAGTCTTGAATGAGAAGGGACTATCTAGCAATTGTCTCCAAATACCAAATGAAGTTAAGAAAGCAAATCACAAAGATTTGATACATAGTCCATATTCATGTTCTGTCTGTGAAGGACTCAGGAAGCCCAGAGATGGCCAGTACAACCTACGTAGAAAGCAACTTCCTTTCTTCCCTTCCATTCTGAGAGCTACAAAGTTCAGCAGGAACAGAAAGCTTGTTTTTCTGGCTTCTATCTCTTGGACCATATCTAACTGGTCATATAAAGCCATCACAGTATTTAAATGGAAAAGTCACATAGTTCTTACATTGAGTAATAGGCATGTCAAGGGCAGAAGTAACTTCAGGGGTTATTCAGTCTTAATGTTTTAGATATGATCTAGTCCTTATGATAGAGAATCTGGACATGTCTCCACCAAAGTGTTCATCTCAGATTGAAGTCTGTGACAAACTGAAGAGTAGACTTGCCCATTTTGTTTGCTAGTTGTTTCACACCTCTCCTCCTCTCCCTCTTTCAACCATACACATGCCTCCCATTAAAGGAGCAAACTTTGAATGAAATATTTCACACTTCTCTACCACTGCATAACATCCTGCTGGCCATGTCTTGACAGGCTGCATCAGTCAATAACAATGCAATATTAAAGGGTAACGACACAACCATGCAGAGTAATGAGAGAAAACAATTTCTCTCACTATTTAGCCATTTACCAATCGACTGAATGCAAAACCATCAAGTCAAAAACACAGGGAGTAGGCTAAGTCCAAGAGAGGCTGACATGCATCCCTGTAATGTAGTGGTTCTGCTCAGCTGGCTGACAAAAATTGTCTAAGCAAACACATTGAGTTAAATTCTGTTCAGGATCTGAATACAGAGCAGAGCAGAGGATAGGAAAAAAAACCACCAACACGGACTTAGAGAGTAAAAAAAAAAATAAATTATATCAAGGAGTAGGAAGATGGTAAACGGTATGAGAGTGCTCTTTGGGTCCACACAGGGAACATCAGTTGAGGCATGTGTGTTGTTTTGGCAGAGTAATTAATACAGATATGCCCATTTTATAGACTCTGTTTCAATAGTGCATAGTGCAACTCCACTTTGCAGTCCTTCCTCTGAGAATCTCTTCAGACTTCAGACTGTGGTCCTCATGACCTGCCCCCAGAGAAGATTAGGATGGACAAACTTCATTTACAATCAGGCAGAAAGTGAAACCCAGATGAATCCTTAGATTAAGCAGCAGAATGAGAACAGGAGCCTACTGGTATTCCTTCCTTGTGCAAAAGAGTAAGTAAGGGTGTGGATCTGCCATGATAAAAGCCTGAAGACCAAGTGTAGCCATGAAAATGACATTTGGAAAAATTGTAAGATGTATTTTATGCAGTCTTTTTTAAAATTGTAAAGAAAGGTGAAAATTCTAAATTACTGCTCAAAATTAAAAGATAAAGCAGGTGAGGAATTCACAGGAAGTAGAGGCTTCCTGTAGTGGGGTCACTATTTTGGCATCTTCCACAAGGCAGCTTCAGACTGATGTGACAGGACCCATCTGCATCTTCATTACTTCTTATTTTCAGTGGAAGTAGTGATATTTCCTCCCATAAAAAGCAATGAGAATGTCCCTGTCTAACACAGCTCCTAGGATCTCACAATTTTGCAAAGCTATTTAAAAAAATGGTCCCTGAAAAAAGCATATGGACCTTGGAGAAACCCATAAGAATGAGAGGTGGCAAACTCTGTTTATGGCTGTCCTACGGTGAAGTGTTTGGCTTAAGTAAACTACAGGCATCCTGCACAAGCTGCACCCATGTGGGGAAAAGGAAAGTAGACACTGTATCAGAAGAGCAGTCCTGTAAGGTGCTGCCCTAAAAGACTGTGCTCAAGTAGCTGAGAAAGGTTATGGAAGAAGGACAGAGTAGAGAGAGGAAGGAAGATCAATGGGTCTGCAGTGGAGATGTGAGCTCACAAGTGCTGGACCATGGATTCGTGCAGCTCAGATCAAGGAGAAAGGAGATGTATGAGGGCATGGTGAAGTGTTTTTTCCTTTAATTTTCTTTTCTGAAAGCTGTTTATAGGTGTAATCCTACAACAGCAGAGTATGGCACAAGCTCTAGTGATTATTGCAGCTGGAGGACTCTGAATGGTTTTGTAAACTCCCTGCTCTGCTTCAGCTTCTGAACACTTGGAAAGGAGGAAGGGGGAGAGGTGACGAGGGATAGCTGGCCTCTGGCAAAAATCCTTATCTTACAGCCCAGAGAATTTCCCGGCATTCAGTGCCTTAGAGTGCTGACCAAAATATGGTAAAAGGAAGTACTGGCTTCTTCCAAAACTCATTTCCTCTCATGAAGTCCCCCTATACTGGTTGTGTGTAGAAGAATGAGCCAGCAATGTTCCCTTGTGGCCAAGAAGGCAAATGGTATCCTGGGGTGCGTTAAGATGAGTGTGGCTGGTAGATCAAGAGGTCATCTTTCCACTCTATTCTTCCTTGGTCAGGCCACATCTGGAATACTGTGCCCATTTCTGGGTTCCCCAATTCAAGAGACAGGGAACTACTGGAGGGAATCCAACAGAGGGCTACAAAGATGACCAGGAGACTGAAGCATCTCTCTTATGAGGAGAGGTTGAGAGTACTGGGATTATTTAGCCTGGAGAATAGAAGACTGAGACGAGACCTTATCAATATCTATAAATATCTAAAGGGTGGATGCAAGGTGGATGCAAGGAGGATGAAGATGGACTCTTTTCAGTGGTGACCAGTGACATGACAAGGGGCAATGGGCACACAGTGGAACACTGGAGGATCCATCTAAATACAAGGAAAAATTTTATTGTGAGGGTGACAAAACCCTAGAACAGGCTGTCCAGGGAGGTTGTGGAGTCTTCTCTGGAGATATTCAAAACCTGCCTGGATGCAATCCTGTGCAATGTACTCTAGGCAATCCTGCATTGATGGGGATGGGGCTGGATTAGATGATATCTAGATGTCACTTCTAGCTCCAATGATTCTGTGAATCTGTGAATGAGGTGTGCTGCAATCCAAAACCCCAAAGCACCCAAAGTCCTGGTTGCTGTGTGTAGGATCTGGCTACAGCTTTTAACTCCAACTCCTAGCATGCAGGCAGGTCCACCTGGCACATAGCAGCAGACTCACCTGCAGCACAGCATCCACAGGCAAGGCCAGCACCAACTTGTGCCTTTCCATGCAACTCTAAACACTCTAAATATTTTTGTGAGCTCTGTTACAGCTCATAAGGGGAGTTTTCCTGGGGAGATTGACTAGTCTGTCAGATATAGGAGGCTACACTTAAAGGGCAAATTGTCCTTTTTGCCCCGGGAGTTCAAAACTCACTAAAACCCCAAACTATCATATGTGTAAAACTATTTCCCTTTTTCCTTTTTTTTTTTTTTTTTTAATTTGAGACTAATTAATGATGGAAGAGGGCAGTAAATTCTCCCTTCATTTTGGAGTTTGGGGCCTGCTTGTACAGTATCCTCAAACACTTGACTACTGCTCTCTCTAGCTGCACTGGTGGAGGTTCCAAAGGGAGACACAGGATATGTGATCAGAAAGAGGTCATTTTTTAGCCAGCAGAGTGTGATTTCTTCAAGTGGTGCAAATGAAGAACGCAGAAGCAGTATTCTGCCAGCACTGCTGCATGTAGGGCATGGATTTGCCCATTGAGCAGTGCCAGCTTGGTGAGGAGGGGACATGAGTGCATCCCTGCAGTCTCCTTAGCTAAACGGGCTGCTCATGCCTTGGGATGTATCTGTGCAGCACCTAACCCAGAGGTGCTTCTAACTGCAGCCATAATAGAAATAACATATAGTAATAAAGTAAATAGACAGTAAAACTGTCTTCTGTAATGTTATTCTCCAGGCAAAATGAGATGCCAAAAATGAACAAACAGCTTCCAAGTGATATTAAAATGTCTTTCACTTTTAATAATTTAAGGGACATACTAGTAAGAAAGATAAGGAAACTTTAAAATACATTATTTTTCAGCATGATGGTCTGTCTTTCAGACTCTCTTCTGCCTGATTCACTGAGGACTCATTGATATATCCTAGGCTGAAGCAAAGCATTTTAATAAACCATTGAAACAAAAATTTGTTTCCTTTNATATTAAGGACAAACTGGCAATAATTTATGTTATAACATGATAAGAAAAAATTACATTACACTATAAATTGTAATATGAAGGGCGAAATGCCAGGAATGATGCCAAATGCCAGTGGAAGTCCCATTAGACAACATAGTTCTATTGCCTACTGCTCCCCACAGAAATCTTAGAACGTTTGCATGAAACTGTTTGCTGTGAAGTGGGAGAGAATGAAAGGAGGAGGAAGAAGAAACATAACAGATAAAAAGTATATTCAGTCAACTGGACATAGGAAATTTTTACTAATGCTTAAAAAGAAGGCAGAAATTTTTACTAATGCCTAAAAAGATGGTGAATTTTGTATAGAGCTATAGCAATTTTGAATTTGGTCACCTGGGATGTTATATCACTGCCTCAAGCTGGAACAGGAGGTAAGGGGTAGATTTGTGTTGTGTATGTGCGTTGCTGTCATTTGAGGGTCTCTGGGGTTTTAACCTCTCAGAGAAGTCCCTGTGGGAGTCACAGGGGCTCCTCAGAGTTTCAATTAGCCTCTCTCATTCTTGTAAACAAAGGGGGCTGTTTAGTCCTATGCCAGGGGCTGTCTGAAGCCATGACATGATCTAGCGGTTCTTCTCTGAGTAAAGGACTAATTAGGAGTAGAGATTAAGAAGGGATCTCAGAGGAAATGGCACCAAGGGGCGGATGGGAGTCTGATGCCCCTCTCTGATCTTATGGTGTAGACTACTGTTCATGAAGTTAGATGGCTGGAGAGGCACAGGAGAAGGGACATTTCATACTTACTGTCCCACACTTCTCTAAACACTCACCACTGGCCAGCACCTGAGAGGATCCGGGGGACTCATGGGATGTGAGGCAGACCTGTGCGGTGATCCACATCTATCGGTGTTGTGTCTGATACATGTGTTTTCTGTCCCCTGATTATTATTTAATTCAGGCCACCTAAAAATCTTGGCATACTGTGCCTTCTACTTGGTCTCAGCCTATGTATCCATCTCTTCCTTAGATATGATGACACCAAAAATAGAAGTCAGGACAAATTTTGTGCAACAGGCTATAGATTGTTGATACAGAAAGACTCAATTTACCCTGGGGTGGAATGGCTGGTGAAGCTGTTGTTTGATTCCTATCTCCTGTCTGGTGAAATAACTGATTACAAAACAATAGCCAAATTTTGTAACACTGAAATGTTAATGAAGAAGGTAGAGTCCTTTCTGGGTATCAAGTAATGAAATAGGGTGAGTTCATTGTAAAAAAGGGAATATTTTTGTGATGGACCAAGAAAGAGAATATGACTGTTTTCCTTTAAAGATAAAAGAAATAAAAGACAGAAAAATGGATCATTAGTTTCCTTTCAAAAAAGCTAGAAGACCCGAAACCATACCCAACATCTCAATCAATGGAGAGAAAAGCAGCTTTGAGTGCCTTATTGAACTGACCTACAGAAAAAGCTTCAGAGCTTCAAGCCCAAACAAGTCCCTGATAAGATGTGAAATGCAATGGAAAAATCATTTAGAGAGAACAACAGAGAAGCTGATTTTGCTCTAGTTTTACAGGTCGGTTCAATAAAGGTTCCTGAACTCTCTTTTCTGTGTAATTCTAAAGAAGGGTCATTTAATTAATATATTTATCTGGAGGAAGGAAAAAAAAAAGAAGAGCATGGAGGAGAGGAAAACATACTTAAAACAAAGATTGTATTCACATTAAGCATTGCAAGTTTTAGTCTAGTTTGCTTAGCATGTGAGCTCTCTGGTAGCCACAACCATTCCTTCCCCTATTGTTCTCTTAGCTTCATCCTTTAATTTGCTGTATAAATTATCACAAAAACAATGGAATTCAGAGAGCAAAAACACATCCAAGCACATTTCTTACTCCTCTTTTCTTTCTTTAGCTCTTTGTGATTCATTTATTGCATTTTCAACCAGCCCTCCTTATGAGGAGTTGAAAGACAGAGCAAACATTTTATTATCTCGCTGCCAAGATCCAGTAGAGTATCTTGCAGTGCACAGGATACACCCTGCTGTGGGACCTGTGACTGTAAAACTGTGAGGCTTAGTCCTCAGCTCTGTGACGCTGTTCATCCCCACTCCCCGTTCCTGCCTCTGCTGCATCTGTCCCCCAGGCATGGCACAGCTGTGCAAACCTCAGTGCACCAAAGACTCCCGAGCCTGAAGCATCTCCACTGCCTCTAGTGGAGGGATCTCAGGCTGAAACTATCTTTCTTGACAGCTCTATTTCTCATGCAGGCAGGGCTGCTAAGGGAATAGGGTAGAAAATAGATCAGCTACCCCCAAGTTTGAACAGGAGAGACTATGCCCATTTCTCAGCACTCAACCTGGACTGAAAGAGGTGAGTCTGGTGATAAAGATCTGTTGTCTCTGCAAGACCCTACTCAGCATGGGCACCAAAGACTTTTTACACCAGTGTGGGTCTAGTCCTGCCTCATAAAGAAAAACACTTCCTGCATTCCTAAGTAACCTGTGAAGCTTCTCTGTGCATTTGCCTGTGAGCTATCTAGACCACTGTTTAGGAACTACAGTAATAATCATAATAGTAAGGTTTTGTGTGCAACAATAGGGTAAAACCACTTCAAATAGTATTTGGGACCTCTGGGAGTGCTCCCCATTTAAAAGCCTTGCCAGTGAAGGCATCTGAAGCTAGGCCTGACATGTTTGCATGAATGTTATAAATGGAGCTATTGGTGCCATCTGTGTTCCTATGACTTTTCCATGTTATTTTTATATCACTGAAAGATGGAGAACATTTCCCCCTCTCCGCTTCCTAAAAAACACATTTGTAAAAAGGCTGTTCTGCACGGAGGCAGGAGAAGGGTTAACAGAAAAACTTTTCAAGGTGAGAGGGAGATCTAAGCCTTCCTGGTCTCAGGGAAATTGAACTGTGGAGAAGTGGGGAAAAAGCCTTTCTATCCCCACCCTGCAATGTGGTCTGTCTCAAAAAAACCTGATTTTTTTTTTTCATGTTCTTCCAAATATCACTTCTACTTGTCACAATATTTATAAAAACCCTCTTGCTATCTCAAGCTGCACAGCCTTTGGCTCAGGTTCCTGCTTATGCAAAACAGGGTCATAAACATGTCACTGTGTATTTGATAAATCCATCTTCCTCTTGTCATTGTCACCAAGAAGCTGAGATGACGGGAGATTACTCCGTCAAATCGCCGTGGAAACGCCTGCAGAGTTTATGAATTTTCATAGGATGTAAGTCCTCTTTAATGGAAGTGAAGCCCAGCAAAAGCTTACTATTTTTAAGGAAAGTGCGTGCATCTGTGTGTCTGCATCTGTGTGTGGGAATATATGTCATGGACGAATCTTTACCTAACATACATTAGGACCTATGCCAATGCATCCCAGCTGAAAGCATCATCGTGAATTTGTGCCCATTTCCTTATATCTATTTCTCTTTCTATGACCCCAATTCACATTTATATTAAGGTTCCCTTAAGCTATACTAGATGTGTAAAAGGGTTGTTAAATACGTGCAAATGCCATTAAAGAGTATTTACCGATCTAACAAATTTCCTGTGGGCATTTTCATTACCACAATTTGAGATGTTTGTCTCTGTCCCCCTCCCCCCTCCTCCCCTCCTTTTTCTGCAATCTAGAGAAGATACCAACCCATCTTCAGTGAGAATTGCCTTTATGTCAGGGTTCAAAGGCCATATGGCTTTCTCTTTCTGTAGCAAAGCTTAAGAGCAAACACAATTCACAATTTCCCAAATAAGAAAAGTGTCCTTTTCTCAATCCTCACTAGAGTGAAAAATGGCTGAATGGATTATGCTCAAACTTCAGCAAAATAGGAGAAAAATAGATAAATATGGATGCTAACCTTCAGGTATGAAACTCAGTTGTCCCTTGTTCTGAACACTACTTAGGTGTTCTAAAGTGTCAGCACAATACTCTGTGCAGAACTGAGCTCCTCTCTGAATGGACAGGTCATGGAGACAAACCAGTGCAGATCTGGCTGCAATTTGGAAGAACAAGGAGATATCAGCTAAACTATTGTAGGGAAATTACTAGAGCGCTGGTGGGAGAGACCTCCAAAGGTCTCTGGTCCAGCCTCTCCTTCAAAGCAGAGCTGTCACCCACAAATGGTCAGGATTAACAGTGCCTTGGTCTGGCTGTGACTCAAGAGAAAATAGATGGGATTTACAAAGTTCCTAGGTGTCTTATAGAAACTCAGTAAGATCAGGTACTTGACACTTCTTCCTTTTGCCTCCTTTGGCAAGCTGGACATGTGGAGTCTGTTTTCCGGGCCTAGGGGAATCTTGAGCCTTAGAGTCATGCAGTAAAGCCATGCTTAAAGCACCACATAGGTAATATTTAAGCTGAGATGTTGCCTACAATGCAGGGGTGTAGCCTGTGTGGGTACACCTGAGCATACCCTGCACCACATTGCACGGGCACTGCTGGCAACTGAACACTGCAGAAATGCTGAGCTCAGGACAGGCTACTGGCTAGTGACATCTTCAACAATTCAGTGCAATTTTTTGCAGCTTTCCACTGCTGACCATGCTGATGCAATTGAGCAGCTAACATCCAGCCTGGGCAGCTTATAGCTAGCTCTGCTATGTAGACTCATCTTTTGGAGTTTTATCTTTGTGTCCTATGACTCAAGAGCTTTCTCTTCACGTCTAAATTGTCTTGCCTTCACTTTCCAGTATAGCAAGTAGTGAAAACTCCTGATGGGTCAAGAGTATGAAAGGTTTTTAAGCCAGTACCTCTGCATTACATTACTACTACTGTAGTGCTAACAAAATCAGAAACCTCCCCAGGTATGAACTGCAAGAAGATGAGAACATAGTTGTTTCTTAACACCCCAGGTCTTGAAGTGTGGGCACCAAAGGTTTACCTTTGATCCTCACTGCAGCAGTTACTGCAGTATGCATAGCCTCTATGTGTTGACACATTTACCCAAACAGGGAGCTAGGTAGCAACTCTGACTCAGTCTTAATCAAAGCAAACACTGTTTATAACCTGCCTGCATTGCGTGTATCTGTGTGTGCATGTAAACCTGTGCAGCATCCAAGAGACCTGGACTTCAATGGGATTTTCATGCAAGTGATCACATGGAAGGGATGCTAAATTTTTCAGTTTTCCTGTCAGAACCTTCAGTGAGTAGTTTCCTTGTGCAGTGACACCAGGGGATGACACTACCTGTGCTATGGCTTGTATTGCCATGATCTGGGCTTCTGTGACTAACTCATTCTCTTTCAAACTCCTGCTTGCTTTACACTCCTGGTGCTTCACCTCCATGAATTTCCTACCCAAACCAAAAGTCTTGCTTATTAGAAGTAAATTCCACTGCACACATCAGATGAGATCCCTTCCCTGGTATCTTAAGATAGTGCCATGCATTTCAGCAGTCCTCAAAGTTGCAGAGATCATGCACACTGAACTACATTAACAAGTCATTAGGATGTGGAGCAAGACTAAAAGGAAAGGGAAATCTGGCGAAGCATTACCTAATATCACAAGTCTGTGTATTTCTTAGAAGCTGCTGACAGCCTTATATTTTTCATTTGGGGTGAGGGCATACAGCATAAGAAAGTCTAATAATAAGAAGAATATAGCCCTGATTTAGTAATATAAAATTTTCTGCTTTGCAATGAAGGCTGGGATCCTGTCTCATTGTTTTGCAAGCAAACAGCAGCTTATCCTGCTCAAACTTTGCGTTCTTGTTTTTGGAGGACAGAAGTAATTTCAGACACTTAAGTGAAAAACCTATTAATTAGATTATAAGTTAAAATTAATTAAAAATTGGATTCTTTAAGAAATGTAACATCTGTGCTCACATACTCTTCATTTAAATGATGTCAATATGAGAATAGCTCAGACTTCAAACTTTCTGTATAGTTGCAGTTAATTGAATTCTTATGCTTGGTGTATTATTGAAGAAATTAGGAAGTAATTAGGCTATGCTAGTAACAATTGTATCTAATTGATCTGATGGTATAGCCAACAGACCAAGGTCAACAGCTTATTCAGCTCTTAAGCTTAATGTGATCTCAGAGATGATGCATTGGACTCTGTCCCCTCCTCTGCCATGAATTTGCTTGCTGGAATTCAGCTGGTTATAGTGAGGGTTAGGTAACTTTCTTCAGCCTAAATCTGCCTTCTACCGTACAAAGTCCATCACAGCATAGCAGGTTGGGCATCTGTCCTTGGGAGGCTTTGCATGGCCTTGCCCCTCACCCTAATAGGCAACATCGCAACAGCTTCTCAACTCTAGTCACAGCAGTGTCCTACACCCCTTAGGTGTCTCTGAACCAGATCTCTACTTACAGGGCTAAACCAAGTGGACAACTCCCAATGCATAAACCAACTGTATGAGTGGAAAAGGGATGTCCCGGACCTTCACCTGCCACTAATCCATGTTACCCATTAGCTAAAAAGGAAGTGAAAAAGTAAAGGCTAAATTCAGTGATACATTTTGGCTGCTCATATGGTTGTAGCTCTGTGCAGCAGTTACAAACCCAGTTTAACAGGCCAGTGCTGTGACTCTTTGCATTGATCCAGCACACCAGTGGATTTGTTGTTAAAGAATGAAGTCAAAACTCCCTTTGGCTTTGCCAGGGTCTGGCTTTCACCCTGCAGAGCTACAAATCAATAGAAGCATTGGAAGGCAGAACTCACTGTAAATGCCTCTGAAGGGGGAGGTATGGAAAATGCAATTACCCAGAGAAGGAAATAACAAGACAAGCTTTTCTTATTTGAGTTGGTTTTGGTTTTGGTTTGGTTTGTTTTTTTTTTTGTCCTTTCCTGGTAGAGAATAGTGTCCCAGGAATACAAAAGAAAAGGCATTTGGAGCATTTCACTATTCAAACTGATGTAGTAAGAATGCAGGAAATTTTCTTAGAGACAGAATTACAAAGCTGCAGATATGTGACACATTAGTAATATTCAGTCTGTTCAACAATGCCACTATTGGGGAGAAAAAAAAAAAAACAAAACCCAAACCTGTAAAAACTGTCTTATTGTGGAATTAGAAGAATGTGACTCAATTGCTTCATGGTGTCACTGATAAACACGCATCAATGTTAGTAGTGTTAGCAATGGGTGTCACACAATAGTTGTCTTCAGGTGCCTTAAAACTGAGTTGCTATTAGGATTATGATGGAAACCTTTTAAGAATATTAATGTTAAGTTTCTGTTATATATTCTTAAACTTTGACATCATTTTAATATGAAGCTTGGTTCCAGATGCTGTTCTGTTTTGCTTTTGTACACAAGTTGCAGTGAACTTCTTTGGTGTTGCTGTTCTTCATCCAGAGGTAGCCCTACTTTGATCCCTCTGGAAAAGGAAAGAGCACAGGACATGGTTTTCTGTACTTACATAGCTCAATTCCTATGTTTTAAATGCCGCTACCTCTGGGGTTAAACACGACAGATTTTTAACTACTTTCAGTAGTGAAGGATAGCTTCTGCAAGTCAAACTGATTGAGGGCTATCTGACAAGGGGAAGGGGGAAGCAAACACCATGAATTATATATGGCAAGCTGTCTATTTTACCATTACATATCCACAGTTGGAGCAGATTCATTCCTTTTGCACCTCCCATTGTGCAGTCGTCCCCATTTCCATTGTTTCTCCTTCTATGTATTGTACATTCAGACCTTGTCTCAACTGTACATTCAGGCTCCGTTTGCAGGAGATCCATCCATGGGCTCAGCTGTTTCACAAACAGATCTAATAGCTGTAGTGTGCTCAGATGAGCATGATGGGTAATAGCAGAGCAGATTGAACTATATTGTCCCAGGAGTTCATATATTTTTATACACTCGTAGGGTACACATCATCTTGCTATGACAATGAGGCTAAGTCAAGCATCTCGGGAATGCAATAAAGCAGATTACAATACTGTTCTTTCACTCATTTTCAGTACACTTCCCCTCCCACTTTCTTTTAACGACGTTAATCAATGCCAGGCTACTTTACACCCAATTCCCAAACGGTGGCTTGCCCTACACTCTCCCCGCCTCCCCCCCAACATTTAGCTCTTATCCCTCCTGAAACAGGCTTCCATGGAGATAAAACTAGGAATTTGTTAAATATCAAAGAAAGTTAAGGACATGAATTTCAGCAGAAAAACTCCCAGCAATTCAGGCTTAAATATGGCAAGGTTAATAATTTTTTTTCCCTCCCCAAGCCATGTCACATTATTAAGTGAAATAAAGCTGACAAAGGATGTCATATTCAAATAGCCAGCTTTCTCACTTACTGCATCAGTATTATCGTACACCTTTCTCTGCAGCCATGCTAGGCAATTAGGAACCCAATTCTCCCCTTAGACACAGGTGAGGGGATCCTCAGCATCTCAGTATGAGTTATGGATGTTTCTTCAGAGAGTGATGTGACCCCGGATGGGTGAATCACAAACTTAGCCAAAAGCTGGAGGAGAGCACTTGTGTCCTCTGCTCAGTCTGTGCTCACTTAACCAAGTGACAGCTGCATTCATCTCTTGTCTTCTGATGCTTTGTGCAGCTTGTCTGCTTCCAGTTTGGGCAGAGTAATACTCAGTTCTCATGTGCATCAAGCAGGCAAATTGGCCCATGCTTTCTTTTCTTTGCCTGTTCCCGCTGAACTATTCTCAATCTCAAATATTTAATGTCAGGATTTCAGCTTTACAGAAGTACAAACACTGCTTAGAATCTTCAGGTTCTTTTTAACAGACACATATGGCATTCTTGAGTTTAAATAATTTTTTAACTTACCTGTTCACTTTTTTTATTACTCCACAAGCTGAGGGGGGGTTGGGAGAAGGAGATCCAGTGATGATGACACTTGGAAACACTGTAAAAATAAGCATATAATGCTTACTTCATTACAGGATTGTAAGTTTTAAAACATTTCACTAAAGTGATAAAATTCATGAAAAAAAGAAAATTACTGAAAATGACATACACTCTTCAATGACAAAGTCAAGGAAAACCTGAAATCCTTTATTCACACAGGGCACAGACTTTCCAGGACTATAGACCTGCAAGAACAGGATAAGCAAACTTTTGTCCAGAACAACATAGATACAGCCGATCCTGTGTTCTCACAAGAAAAATTAGCTTTTTCTAGGTGCATTTTATTCCAACAGTTGTGACAGGCTGTGCACTCAACTCCACTTTGCATTCAGAGAGTCTTTCCCACCTTGAAAGTTCCCACTAAGTGCAACAAACCATATATAAGGACTGACATCCGCCCGTCCCGAGGTAGCCACAAGCATCTATCTTAATGACCCGCAACACCACCAGACAACAAATATCAGAGAGAGTCTGAGATGATGGGCTGATGTAAAATGAGTTTGAGTCGGCTCTGTATAGATTTACACCAGAGAAAAGTCAGGACCAGGGACAGAAAATCGTTACTATCTGCGATGGAAAGCAAATGTGTATCTTGGAAGGCCAAATACTGGATTGGAATTGGAGATTAATTGTAACATAGATAGAGCTTCTAGAAAACGTGTCATAATCTACAATCATCCTTAATGTTACTGAGTCCTCTCACAAGGGTGTTATGAAGCTTCGTGTAGTCATATCAGTGAGACATTCAGAGATGTTCTGCAAGCAGGAGCCATAGGAGTGCAACTCAGAAAGGACACTGCCTTCATCTTAATGCCTCTAGTAGTAAAGAAAAAGAGACTAAAAGATAAATCTGGAATGTTGGAGAAATAGGATAGTTTGACAAACTGGTTGTGATTTCTTCTCTTTTTTTTCTATCCTCTCTCTACTCCACCACTCATCTTTTCTCTCTGGAACAAACAGGACAAACACAGAAGTATGAATTCCCCCTTTCCATCAGCCTTTTCCTCCCTTTATTAAAAAGAGGTTGTTATGTTCATGGTAAAACATATGTAAAATAGACACCAGCTAGAAATTAAGCCATATCCAGATTTAAGAAGACTCAGGGTCAAAGCTGAGCATTAACTTGGCAAATATACTCCTAGCAAGGATAACCACTTTGACAGAATCTTATAAATCAGGCTCCAGAGAAACTGCTCAACATCACAGTGGCAATCAGATAAGGTTAACATTTTTTCTGAGATTTTGGCTTGATACAGGGCAAGTGGATACAAATCAACAGACTCTTTTGCACTTCACTGATTCAGGCCACATATTTGTAATACTCACAATGGACTTGGAGAGCTTCTTTATCCTAACCACCAGGGTGAGTGTCTTTGAGATACACAAATGCAAATACTCTTCAGTCACATTTTTTCTCTCCCCTCCCTTTAGTAAACCCTCCCCATATGTTATTATACTTTATTTCATTACCAATAAGAGACATACTGGAGTCCTGGGAAGAATATCTTGATGAACTTAGGGGTAAATTCAGTGTATGTTCAAGAAGACTGCATTTCCTAATCCTTTTGCCTTACTCAACTAAGCCAGCTGTGAATCCTTCCCCTGGTCAGAGCTGCCTTCATCACACTCTACACACCACATTTATGACTTCAGTTCTGTACCTCACCAGCCTTCTTGTTATCAGTCTGAGTCTATCTTACCGACACCGAGGTATTTAGGCTTCTTGTATCTATTGGCCATGGATTTCCATTTGGTCTGATGTGGCTAAGATGGATGCACTGGCTGCAATGCTTCAATACTACCCTCTAATTGTAAATGTTTCAATTCCATCACAGAAGCTCTGGTTATGATTATTTTTCTTTCCTTTGTTTTGTTGTCTTTGTTTGTTTGTTTTGTTTTGTTTTGTTTTTTGTAAGGCCATTTGACTTTGGTAACTAAATCAGATGTGACAGACAAGGATTGCATCATGGTTTTACTGAACCATTCGTTCAGTCACTTGCTGTGCTGCTGAACGTTTAGTTAGGCTGAAGCAGAGGCAGCGCTGAATATATCTAAGTCACGCAGTTCTTCTAAGAGAGGAACCTGTCTCTTTTCAAATCCATTTCCAGGCATACAGTAAGAAATTACATAGTGCATGTTGTCTGAGTTTTGGGAAGGAGGGAATATAGGGGAAAGAAATAAGAAAATGAACTGCAAGATAAAGAAGAGTCACAGTGAGCTGTTAGTGGGACTGGGGAAGATACTGTTATCTTTAAACTTTCATGTCTCGCTGTCCTGTTATCATTACCACACGATGCAATCTTAAAACATATATCTACACCAGTAAATTAAACCAGCCAAGGCCCATTTTCTGGCTCAAGGAACAAGTGACACAGTACAGCTTTTATCCACCTACCTAAAATCTCTTCTACCCAGAACAGGATGAGTGAATCTAAATTTCTTCCTGGAAAGGATGCCTGGCCCATAACAATTTGTATGGTCAGGGCACAGTGCCTGGGTTTATTCTTTGATTTAGTTTAGCTGATAGATATAGGCAAAGGCACAGTGTTAAGCCTTTGTTTCCATCAACTATTTTTCATATCTGCAAACTCCCCTCCAACCTAGACTCCATTACCCAGCTTTAAATTCAAGAAAAACACAAGCTTCATAAGAAGACAGTTTCAAGAGAATTGGATTGTCATGGAAAGAAAGGATTCATGTTGTGCTTGAATCTTGATTATTAAAAGCATAGCAGAGCCTAAGTCATATCCAGATAGAATTTTGAAGTCCCTACATATTGGTATCCTGGGCATCATGGTCTTTACTGTTATAAAGAACTGAGAGAAGAAAGGGACTGCAGCCCAGAAATATGTGTATCTAGTGAAGAACAGAAATGTTTGAGCCTAGAAAATGTCTCCAGATTAATCTCTTATCAAGATCATTCTGTAATAAAAGCACTGTATGTGAATGTCAGGCTATGTCTTTCTCCTGAGCAGAGGAGTATTAGAAAAAGGGCAGACCTGCAAATTCGTCAATGCACAAAAAAAGAATGAATAGCAGTGAGAGGCTGAGACAACAGTAAATTCAGAACAAGGGGTAACATTATTATGGTAGAAGCAATACAGGCAATGGAGTGAAGTTCATGGGAATGGGAGAGCCTCTTGTCAGTGGTGTTGCTCAAGGCTGGACAAAACTTCATCAGCAGGGGATGGTCATGTCAGTGTAAATCCTGCCACTGCAAAGAAGTGAGGTGTTCTGCTACCACCTAACCCTGCAAGCCCCAAACCTTGCTTAAGTCCCTCCCTGGTCCTTGATCTTTGCATCTTTGTGAAGCTGTCCATTTCCAAAAAAGAGCAGAATTTACTACTGAGAGAAAAAAAATGGAGGCCGAGTGCTATTAATAGGATCTATGGCAGCATTCTGTAATACATCAGTCCGACTTATACCATAATAGCTGTATAACTCATACAGGGCTCTTGCTCATGTGAGGCATGGAGGTCTACATTACACAGGGGAGGAATAAGCAACACAGTCACATATCCTGTAGCTGGATAAGATTACAACACAAGTGGAAAGCTTTCTAGACCTTAAATACTGGAGGAAAGGACAAGGCATAAGAGTAGTTTCCACACTGATTTTTATGAAAGCTAGAGCATATTCTTTTCAGGAGAACTGCAGTGATTCTCTGCAAATCTCTGTGTGTATGTGTGTGTGATCAGCAATAATTGTTAGTTGCCTTAACAGTGAAATCATGGAACAAATTGGTGATGGGAATTAAATTTGCCTTTTTCTTCTCTCAAGAGGTAATGCCATCAGTGAATGGAGAGGTGAAATGAGACATACTCTCAGATGTAGTAAATTGCCTCATCTCAGCTGAAGTTAAGGGAGCTCTGTTCCTTTATATCAGTTGAGGATATAAAAATATGAAGAAAACTTTATTGTTACAGACCAGGTTTCTTTAAGCAAATAGAGAGCTCCAAACTTTCAGCATGACAGCTTTTTTGCAGCCTTGAATTCACATGGTTAGCATGGTGACCCACATCAGATCGGCCACAAAACACGTACAGTCACAGTCCAGTCCTTGATTTTTTTTTATTTTTCCTTTTCTTTAAGACCTGAATTTAAAGCTTTGGGCTTCCACTGCAGCAGGTGATGAACATTACAAGTACCTACAAGTGAACCTTTAAAGGCTTGAGCCTTTCAGAGAAAGCAAACTTTGCCATGGAGACTCAGTATCAGACCTCAATAATTCATGCATTTTAAGCCCAGAAGAGACTGGTGTGACAATCTAAGCCGGCCTGCTACATAAAACAGGCTCTCAGACTTCTCTGAATTATTTCCTGTTTCAAGTCTAACAGCTATTGTCAAAGTAAAGTATATATTTTAGAAAAACATCTAATCCCATTTTGAAGTAGCTAGTGACAGATTATCTTCTATAGCCCTTGGTAAAGACTTCTAATAGTTAATTCTTAAAAAGGGGTATCTTATTTCCTCTTTTCATGCTAGGCTTCATCTTCTAGAATTTGGTTCCACACTCCCATCTGCTAAAATAAAGAACCTTGTATTCTCATATTTCTGTTCCACAGGAAGTGATTGAATCAATTCTTAATTTTCTCTTTGAGGAGTTAACTGGTGCCTTTAGACTCTCATGATAAAACTGCCATATGACAGATGTTTATGAAATTCAGTGTCTCAGGGAAGATTCACTGTTTCTCCCAGTGTTACAACTGGGGGCCATTAAATAAAATTGTCAGGCAGCACACTTAAAATGGATCCAGGGAAGTTCATTTTTAATGGGGCCCAATCAAATAGTGAAAATTCTTTCTGCAGAACATAAAAGATGCCCAAAAGTCATTAGATGTATTCCTCTCTTTCTGTTAATACCTGTTCCTGCTAGTCCCAGGACAGTGTTGCATGTACTTCCATTTGTCTGTGGGTTTAAATATTTTGTGAGTCAGGTCCAAGCTTCAAATTGGGAAATGCTCCAATAACAAAGAAATGGTTATATCACTTTATGAGGGTTCCTTACAGTATTTGCCAAACATTCAAAGTAGCGTAAATAACAATGAGGAGGTTTCTTTCTGTGCTAGAAATTTCATGGCTTAAGTCTATCCCCCAAGATCTGAGTAGAGGCTACAGCTTTAGTGTGAAGTTTGAGGTCCTGAGTAGGAGGTGAAAATTCTATGCTTTTGTGGGTGTGAGCTGCGGAGCCTATCCAAAAAAAATAGTGCTTGTGGATCCTCTCTTTAAGTACATGGCTTCCCCTGAGTGTACTCACTGGCATCCTGGATTTGTCAGGCATGTGGAAGCAAGTGTGAATACACCGGCATTGCACCTGGCCAGAATGAACATGTACAACAGGAGAAGGATTAGTCTTATTACTCTCCATCCCCAGCCTGGATCTCAAGGAGGGCAACTTAGAGCAACAGAGGTTAAAAACTAGAAAGCCTACCCTGAAATTAAGCCATAAGGTCTTAGTGGACAGGGAGGTGAAGAGGGGGGTATGGATAATTGCACCCATAGGGCAATTAGAGTTACAAGGAGCAGTGGAGCTCCTCTTTAGTCTCAAGAGTGTGATTAATTGGCAATAACAACCCCTCTGGAGTTGCCTTATTGCTATTATGAAGTGAAGTCTTTATTTTTTATTTTATTATTTTTTATNNNCTTTGATCGCCAGGATCTGCTAGTTAGTGCCGCTTCAGCCACAAGGTGCCAAAATTAAAGATTCATCAAAGGCAGAGGATTAACCCACCCTGCTGGAATGCCAAGTAGCTGGTCGGGGGGAGGCTGGCGTGCTAAAGGCCTGAGTGAGTCCCTCTTTGCTTTGCTTGTTCTCTAGAGCTGTGAGTTTGGTGGTTTCCTTGAGCTCTGCCACTGTTCTCATTTACCCTTCTGTACCTGTAACTTGCCTAGGAGCAAGAGGCTGATGCCAGCATTCAAAAATAAAATTATCTATTATAGAGTACAGTGTTCTCATCTTAAAGAGAGATGGTTGAAAACCTATCTGCAATGCCTAGAGCTGGGGACACAATCTCCTCTCTCTTGAGGTGTCTTACAGATAATGGGCTCAGATGTCATTTCATGCACAGACCACAGAGGTCCAGGTTTCCAAGGCTTCTAATGAGGAGCATATAAGTCTGACTGTCTTTTCAAAAGCAGCCAAAAAGGAGAAAACAGAAACCCCATCATCCTTTTTTAGCCAGGATCTCCAAATATCCACATTTTCTCTTAGAAATCTGCTTTGTTTCTCTGTGGTAATAGAATTTGAGGTTCCCGGACATTTTTCCAAGATTTCTGTGTGTTTGATAGTACAGACGTGTGTGATTTTATGGCAACACCAATTGCCCCTCTGTGGATCAATGCTGAGGTTAACATCCCAGCTCCATGGGTGTCCAGTAATCCTTAACAAGAGAATGTTGTTCTCTTCATCAGTTTAAATTTCTTCAAAATCTTTCTTCCTAACTTAGGACTGATGGTTTACACAACACAGTCACATATTAAGATTTACAAAAGTGATCAGTAACTTTTTATTCCTTCTTTTCATTCTCAGACATATTAGAGGAGAATCACTATTAAGGGAATATGTTTTATGGCTTTTAGAAGTCCAAAACCATCGCCAGGATCTTAAGCTGAAAATCTGAAATTGTTGTCCCTCCTTTAAATCACCACCTTGTAAACACTAAATTATTTCAACAACTCCCTCCAGAAAGGACCACAAGAAAGCAGAGTTTTGTAACCATCCACTCCCTTGCAACAGCCCACAAGGCTCTGCAAACCAGTTAGCTCACTGTTCGGCTTAATGGGATCTGTCAAGAGATAGAATAAATGGGTCAGGAGAGGAGCTGCCTTGGACATACACAAGTTCATTCCAATAAGCTCTGTCTGTCTGACTACTGACTGCCTGTCCCTCTGCACCACTAGGGTTCATTCCAGGAGGGGGATAAATACATCTACTCTATGTACTTTTTGCATGACTGTCTTTTTCTCTTTTTTCTTTTCTTTTTTTTTTTTTCTCTTCTTTTTTCTTTCTTTTCTTCTTCCTTTTTTTTGTTCTTCTCTTCTTTTCTTTTTCTTTCTTCTCTTCTCTTTGCTTCTTTTCTTTTCTTTTCCTTTCTTTTCTTTTCTTTTCTTTTCTTTTC
>VWZY01003192.1:453996-472933 GCA_013399075.1 Chloroceryle aenea
ACGAACCCAAGGATGCACCTATAAAACGAGACCGCTATGAGATGGACACAGTACACAGTAGTCTGCCTCTAGGGTTCAAATTAAGGTGGTATAAAGGGTCACAGGTATGTCCAAGCAGGAGATGTTGCAACACATCCTACTTTGGAAGTTGCCCGATGGAATAAAGCTGAAGTGTATTTGTGTGACTTAGAAGATTTGAGATATGTTAGAGTGGTGGTCTTCACACCATTTCTTTTCTGCTGGGGAAGGGGGTGGAATGTAGAAGAATACCCACAGATAACCTAAGAACAAAGGAAACCATCCCTCCTGGAGGCAAACCTGTATGGTACTACATCACCTAGGCTCAATTAGGAGGTGCTCTACACTTTCAGATTTCATCAGTGTGGGCACAGGTGTGTCATTCATCCCAAATATCCTAGTGGGGTTTTCTCTGTAGCACAGGGCTGGAGTCAAATACTGTGACTGGACTTTTTTTTTAATGGATTGTATAATTTTATGACTGTCAAGATGAGCAAATAATTTGCAATGAATAATTTATCCAACAGATTTTGATTCTTTTGCAGCTTACTGAATATCCATGAGCAGACCTCAATTTCAGCTGGCTTATTTATTGTTTGAATTTATTTGACGTGTTCCCCCTTCTTCTTTTTTTTTTTTTTTTATTCCTAAAAAAAACCAAAAAACAAAAAACTGTTAACTGATCAGAGACAGTGCCTGAAAAAGTTTGATAGTCTGCAGCTGAAATTAGTTGTAGCAGACAAGAATCAGGGATTGGACAGTCCAATGTGTAAAAATTTCACTTGAGCAATTTGGAAATAGCTCTCACATCTTTTACAGACTTCCAATGTGACCTGGGTCAAAGAAATTGGGAACTATATCACCACTAAAAAGATGTCCCTAACTGACTCATCCAAAGTCTGAGATGGGGAGGAACACAAGAATGTCAAGGCTGTGGCAGCTCAAAGATCTGCCTTTCCTGGTATCCTGTCTTTGATTATGGCCAAGAGTATATGCCTAAGAAAAAATATAAAACCAGGGCAAGTGGGCAGTCATTATTCCCTAAAATATGCTTCCCATCTTCCATAGTTTGTAATTCAAAAGCTCCCTGAGACAAAGGTGGTGTCTTTCTATTTGGTAGCCCTTGATGTATTTTTATTTCAAATTAGGAGCATGAACCTGAGACTGAGAAGGACTCTCGTGTAAATTCTGGTTTATTTTATCACAGGCTACCTCTTTTACCTTGATACAGTCAATTAGGATGAGATTTATTTACCTTAGCTCACATTAGTTATTCAAAAAACGGAGCTCAGTGTGAGATAGCTGTCTAGCTAAAGATGGAGAAGTGTTCAGATGCTATGGTTAGAGAAGTACCACGAACACATTAGCCAGATGAGACTGAGACTGCCTAGGAGCATCAGGGTGCAAGCAGAGCTTCAGTCCTTACAGCAGGGAGGATGCTGCCTTCCTCCAGGGATTTCGATTATCCTCATGTCAGGGGTATACGACAACTAAGTGGAACAAACAAATATAGCAAGATAACAAACTGAATAGTATTGAGAGGTAGAAATGAATCCATGATTATGTCTGGCTTTGTCCATGAGAGGCAGCAGTGTTTTGAAGGCACCAAAGCAAAAGATAGATTTTAATTCAGGTTCTTTCCATACACAAGCTCTCTGCTGGGATGAAGGAGGTATTTTAATCCCCTGGGAGCAAAGCTATCAAATTGGCTGGATGGCTTCCTCTGTCACAAACAGCATAATTTATGCAATATGCCCACACTCTGCTCTGTTATGGTAAATCATTTTTTCCTTCTCTGATGTTGTGTGTGGTTTTGCATAGTTGGGTGGAGGGATGGAAGGAGAAATGACCCAGGTGGACAGAGATGTAAAATACTTTCTTGTCCAAGAGAGGGGAAGAACTGCTTGTGAACACGTGGAAATAATGTTTGATGTTAGATGTCTACACTGACTGTTAAGGGTAGCCCTGAGAGATCAAGACCAGGAAATCACCCTCTGTGCAGATAATGAGCCGGCAAGAATGGTCTAAGGTGTGTCAAGTACACTCCCCTTGCACTGTGCAGGACTTCACATGCCCAGAGATACCTGGAGAGTTCGTGTGCTACCAGGCAGGACCAAACAAACTCTCCACAGGCAGGCAGTCTGCAGGAGGTGGAGTATGCCATGTTTCCTGCTGCTCCAGATGGTGCCCTTTCAGAGTAATGTAGATGTAGCTACTGAGGTCCTGCCGAGAGACAGCCCACTCCTGCTGGGCAGCTGTACAAGAGATCAGCAGCACTTTCCAAAGAGCTTGCATGCTGGCCAGTCTGTCTTCATTCCAGTCAGGAGGGATTGTTATCAATGCCTTCTCCTTGGGAGCAGGACCAGGTCAAGACGGGTGCTTTTGGGAAAGAAAATGGCCCCGTAGGTCTTAAAGCATGAGATCCTCTCCTTCAGGGATCTGTTTTTATAAGATCCCTCCTCGCATTCTGCAGAAGAAGGAAAAGAGATTATTTTATTGCTCTCTTGGGGCAGAAGGGTTGGGAGATTTTCTTGAGGAGTAAATACAGGGGTGGAAATACTAGCCATTTCTCTTTCTGTCCTTTCTTCACTGATGGCAAGGGAGTCCATCTGCACCAGAGTCACAGCTGGAGATCTCCAGTTTGAGGTCATTTTCTGGCTCACCAGAGGCTGAGTTGAAATCAGAGATGCCAAACTCACTACTCTGTTTTCTGTTCTCTTCCCTCATCTTTCCAGACTCCCATTTAGTTTTCATTTAAGATCTCAACAGGCTAGAATAACTTTAGTGTCCTCAGCATTTCCTTCTATACACTTCTTCTCCCTAGACCATGTAAGATCTCCCTTGTTATCCTTCCTTTGATATTTTTTTGTCTATAATGAGTACTGCCATGCTCAGCGACCCAATCATCCCTCCAGTGCAAGAAGGCTGTTTCCTTCCAGGCTGGTGTATTTGTTTTGGAGGTTGTCTTGATTCAGGTGAAAGTGTTTGTGTCCTGAATCTACCAGCTACTCAGTGTTGCTCAAATTACTTTCAAAAAGTAATTTGTTGCTGATTCCCACATCCAAAAGCATATTGTCAATCTCATGTTTTGGTGGCTCTCTCAGTAAAAGATAGTCACGTATCCAAAATTAGAACCCCACTGTTGCAAACTCTGGGGAAATAAACCTAAGGTGCAAATGAAAAAAAGTTTTTTTCAAGACAAATACAGTTTGTTTCCAGTGCTTTCTTTGATGACTTGGTAGGAAGTAGTGTCTAAACTTTCTGGCCCTTCAGAAGCACTTCTATACAAGTTACACTCTGCAGATGACATCCTATGGTTTTCTCTCCATAGCTCTCAGAACTTCAGACATGGTCTCATTTGTCCATGAACAGTGCCTAGGAGTCAACAGATGCCAGGGCATCTGACATAGGGAAGACAATAACAGAACTTGGGGGCATGCTTTGCCAATGCAGTTGGGGCAAGGCTCATCTTCCTTCATTTACATGTCCTAAAAGCCAGATGTCTAATCTGGATTAGTCCTAACAGGCTTTCTTTATAATAATTACTGAAAAACAGGCACCTCCATAGTTGCTTCATTGAAGCCAAAGATGACTGTAAGAAAAGCCAGATGAATTGCCCTCAGGAGGTATTTATATATCCAAAATGACATGAAAGGAACCCTAGGATGACAAACTTAGACATCTAACTTTTAAACATCTTCATCTGGAAAAGATAGATGACACACTTTATTGGAGAAGATAGTTGTCAAACTATCAACAAAGCACTTTATGGCAAAATGTTGCTTTTAACACATTTTCCAGTGCAAGTGATACCAGGTGTAAAATAAGCAAATTTCTTGCTTCAGTATTAAAAATATATATCTATTTATGTCTGAATTGCCTTTGGTAGTTGAAGAAAGTATAGCCTATTGCACTAGAAGTGTACTAGAAATTTGTGTAATACAGACAAAGCTGCAGGAAGAAAGAGTCACCAAAAAAAAGGGTAAAATATGTAAAAGGTTAACATCATAACACAGCATTCTGGTATTCACATAATTATGGAGATGGGAAGTCTCAGTAAGACTAAGATGAGAAAGAGTTCTTTCTTGTTCCTCCTTTTATTTTCTCAGAGTAGATTTTTATAAAAGATATTTCACCTTTGTTCTTAATTCAGAAAAGGGAAACAGTTTTGAAATTTCTAGAATTTACCCCATTGCAATTTTCCTGGTTTTCTTTGAAAGTCACCTCAATTCACACAGGGTATCTATACTCTCTGCCTTATGGAACTTCTGTGGATCAATAGCTTAGGTGGGTATTAAAGATAGATGATGAGTATTTTACATTTCATTGGTGATACAGGTTTTCAATTAAATCAAAGTCTTTTTGACAGCACAAGATTAAGGAGTTTTTCTGAAAATCGGACTTACTTTCTAGAGGAAGGGAAATGTCTCTTCAACAACATTTAGGCACTTCGTTGCAAAAACTTGCCCATTAAAAGTCTGGGCACCGGTTGAAAAAACATGAGTGAAAATGGCAAAAACATGTTCACGGAGTCTAAACTGAGGGAATTGCAACAGTGAACTGTAGAGCTGAAGCAACATAGACCCAAGGTCCAAGACTTGCACTGCACTTGTGATGCTGGCATCCTGGAGGTATTTAAATATATCACAGGAGCCAATATGGAGTGGGTGCAACGCCTTCCCTTCTTTCATCTTAAAACCCAAGGGGTTGTTATTGCTTCTGCTGACATCACTGCTGGGAGGAGGCATAATAAAAACACCACTCAAGGGCATTTCTCATCTCTCTCTGCTCCAGCCAAAGTCCAGCTCTGTCTGCCCTATTAATGAGGATCCTCCTTGTCATTTAAAAATCACAAGTATTAAAATGCACCTGCTGTAGCTGTCCATCGCAGGGAGTCAGGGGTCATTGATAATACTGATCGGCTTAATGTCTCTCATAGAGCAGAGTAAAGCTGTGAGACAGTACCATAAATAAAGATGGTTCTCATTTAAAGGAAAGCAGTTATATTTGTAGAGTGAAAAGTATATTGGGTGAAAAGTGGAGCAGACACTCTCTGTTGAGGAGTCTTCTGGTTTGTCATCAGCTACCTCTGCTCTTTGGAATATGAAGGAGGTGCTTAGACAGATGGGGATCTCCATTAGCAGCTCCTGCAGATGTCAGTGCACTCTGCAGAAAACAACCACAGGATTAGGACCTCCAGAAGGGATATCAACAGATCTTCTTGCCTCACATGCCAAAATATTGACTATAGGCAGAAAATGCAATAGTTTTTGGCCTGATCTAGCATACCAATCCAAGCTTACTGTTGCTACTTTCCTCTGCCATAGGCTTCTTGCCCCAGTAGAAGCCCCACTGCCCAAAACCCTAGCTCCATAGTTGCACATTTCTTCTGCCAGCCTCCATTCAACAGGCAAGCAAGGAGATACAGCATTTGGGAGGGAAACAAAGTAACTTTGAGGCTAAAGAAGATTTATGTAAGTCAAATTAAAAAGCAGTATGAAACTCTGTTACCTCCTGAACCCTTACAAACATTTCTGTAACAAAAACTACCCTTGGATTTCTTCTTATTGATCAGAAAAAGGTGGTACCTTTCTCAGAAAGGGCAATTTTGTCAACTTCATGAGAACAGACCCTTCTTTTGAGTTGTGCTTGTACACTTAAGGAGACATACATGTTTCAAAAAATGTGGAAGCATGTGCATATATGTACCTTGTGCAGTATCCTCTTTTCTGTATAGGAAGAAGTGTAAGGTTGGCCTTGTTCCAAATCATGTTGAACACACCACCTGGAAGGAACAGAGACATCTGGAAAATCATTCCACAATCTCTGAGGAAATTACAGGAGAAATACCGGATGATTGGAAGAACAGCCCTTTGTGGGATTCTTACTTTATCAGCCAATTTCACTTAGATTTTTTTTTCCTAAGTAGCATATGTTCATAACTTTAATAAGAAATCTTTGAGTTCTGGGGTTTTATTTATTTGTTTATTTAATTTTCCTAGTAAATGAAAAAAGTTTCTGAAATTTCACAGGTGGCAGGGCAGGGGGTAGGGAAAAGAAGAGAAAAGAATCACCAGTTCATATGTTATAGTGTAAGAGTAGGAAGGATTGCTCCCTTGCCTAGTGTGTGGAGCAGATTACTGAACCCACAACAAGGCTCAACATGCATTGACTGCAGCACATCTGGCTACAGAAAGATTCTTGGTCAGTGTTTTTCAAAGTCCTGCAGACAAATAGTGTTGTTGCAAAAATTAAGCAGAGATACATCTGGTAGGAATAGCGGTGTAGGTAAAGCTGAGTCTCTGTGTGCCCATGCAGAGCATTGGTTTCAGTGTCCTCTGGATGTTGGGGAATGAGGGGAAGAGAGCATCACTATGTGAAATGTACTTCTCATTTCCTTCCAACGCCACTGATACAGAGCTGCTCTATTCTCTTCTGTTGTGTTGCAGTTCTACTTCAGGCTATAACTCCAACATTGGTGTTATATACACTTGCTGGCAAAATTTCTCCTCTAAATCACCTTCTAAAATGGAAAAAATGCCATGAAGTTCACATGGACAGCACAGGAGGAGACTACGGACTATGTCAGCCCAAACTGCTCTCTCATATTGCTCGATTTGATTGCATAGCAGGAGGTGAGGAGGGACATATCCAGGCCCCTAGCTTAATCTAAATGCATTTGCTATTCAGTGTTTCAGGGTTTTTTGTAATTAGAGGAGGTGTGCAGGAGTGTGGAGGATGGAGGATGACAAGACATAGATCCCAGTTCATAAACATCTTGAGCATTTGGAAGCTTTTAAGCAGCTGCTGTTCTGGCAAAGTATTTCTGAGCCAGCCACCTGCATACATGTTTTCTGGTTTTATTAAACTAAGCTCCAAAGATGAAAAGATACAGGTGGTAACTTTGAACTTCATCCTTTTCCACACCTCCCCTTGTGTGTTTTAATCCTAATCTGTATCAACAAAGATGAGTCATTTCTTTAATACATGCAGAAATTACAACGATGCCCATTGAGGACAAATGACAAGCTTTGATTCCATAATCAGTAGCAAAGAAATTCATCAGTGCCAACACAGATCTTTCATGTGGGAGGAGCTCTCCCAGTGGACCTGCTAGAAGAGGTTGTGAGAACTCATTTTCCTCCATTAAACTAGGCTCATTCCTGTGCTGGGGAATAGCCCCTTCCCTGCTTTCATCTCAAGGAAGAAAAGCTCAGAAGCTCAAAGACTGAAAACTTGACTTCACCACTGACTACTTTTCATGACCCATCTGTCTCCTGATGTCTTTCAGCTCGAACATGAACTGACTTCCTGACTGGTCTGGGGTCATTAGAGATGAGCAGAATAAGTATAAAGATGATGTTCAGGAATAAGTGTCCTTACGGGCAGAGAAATACTCAAATTATTCAAAAATAATCAAGTTTTCACAGTGTGGTAATCACATATTAGTTTCCAGAAATTTCTTTGAGAATAGATGGAGATGCAGCACTTTTTAAAATCGTGGACAAGCCTTTCAGAAATATCTCTGATTTACATATATCCACCTTGTGTTGGTGTGTAATATTTATGTGGTTGGGCTTTTTATGTTTGTTTGCAATCCCCCTTTGCTTATGTGAATTTTGTACTAAAAAGAAACCAAACAAACCAAAACTAGAGAGTGCACATCCCACCAAATTTCACCTTAAATCAACTTACATCTCTTAAGCACTTCAGCCTCAGTATCTATAATGGAATTAAGTATTCTCTCTGTTAAAAATACTGGTAAATATAGATGTGTTATCCCTCCTCATCTGCTCAGTTAAATATGGGGAATTGTGCAGTATTTACCTTAAATGCCTTCTGGCAATAACAGTTAAAATCTACTACTCCCATTGCTTTTGAGTGGTGAATAGCAAAGGAAACATTATCTGGGGTCATGGAGACATCTAAGGAAGCCAAACTGTGTAAAATAAAAGAAATTCAAAGGGATCTCCTCCTGAGAGGCCTTACTTTTAGATTTAATTCTTCACTTACTAGTAATACTTACAATTTAGCAGACTTTCTACATTGTGTCTGTTTGGCTCACCTCAAGAGTGACCTGAATATTCTAGTATGCGCTGGCACTGTTTCTGATGTTTTGGTTTCTGTGTTTTTCCTCTATCAACCCAAATAAATTTCTGGCATGAAGTCATACTACACCTCAACATCTGAGGCAAGAGTGACCCTCTGGAGAGAGGAGTCTAGATCTCCTTCCATTGGTACTTGAGAGAGCTTACATTGATTAATTTCCCTTTACTCCAAATTTTCAGATATTTGGTGCCAGGTGAAATGAGTTCCAGAGATTCTTACCTAAAGAGATTTGAGATTTCTTTTAAGCCCAGTAAGGATGAGGGAAAGATTCTATTAACTACTTCAGACTTTAATTTAAACCTTTAGCAAATTCAAGCTTTATTTTTCTTCTCCAAGTTGTCAATCACTCTCACAAACACCTCCTCAGACCTGAACCGTGTTCATGTCAGATCAAGGTAACCAGGTGCCATATCCACCCCCAGTGTTTTCAAGGGGCACATTTGTACCCGTAGCAAGAACAGACACTACGCAAAGAGAAGAGAGGATCCGTTAGTTTGCATCTCTGCTCACTGGCATGCCTATGTATTCCTCGCAAACTCTTGAAACCTAGAAATGTATAGATTGGGACAAATGCTTATCTCTGTGTGCCCTTTATCTGTCCACACAGAGCCTTGCAGAGGGGGATCTACTGTACAGACCTAGGTAATAGTGACACATTGGTAGGATTAAGTCCTTTGGACAAGGGAAATACACTGGGATCCTTTATCCTCTATAAGGAAAGCTGAGAGAAGCAAGAGAAAGGATGTGAGCTGAACAACTCAAAGGAGGAGGTGTTCTCAGTGCACAGGGACTCCCCCAGTGGCGTAGGTGTGAGCCCATTTAAAATAATGCCAGACACTGAGATACACACTCCTTTTGACAAAATTCTTTTCTTTCTTTCCTCTTCCTTGCCCTTGTCATTCAGTTCCTTCTGAAGTAACAGGAAAGCACCTGTTGCATCCATTGTTTAACTTGTAAATTACACTCTCCAAGGGTTGGCAAAGCTCATGCAAAACTGCGAGGCTACCATGGTGCCATTCATCAGTACCAAAGACAGGAACCCAGGCTCCCACCTTCAAGGAGACGCCCCTCATCCTCACAGGAGCCTGCCCACTGTACACCTTCTGAAAAGACCTTTAAAAAGGGGCATGATGTGTGGAAGTGGCTGAAGGGCAGTGGGGAGCTGTACACATTCTTCAGATACTGCTTTCATAGATGGACACAGTAGTTAAAATGCATTTCTACTGTTCTCAAATGCATTATGTCAGAGACATATTTGGCCCAGCAAGCTTTTGTGTTTTCTATAAAGTACATTCATAGTTGTGATTTAGACCAAGTTAGTAAGCAAAAATACCACTCATCCATTTTAATTAGACTGCATGCTAAAGATTACTATGGAGTCAGGGAGGGATGGGAGAAGACAAAATTTGTGTGCATAAAAGCTCTTCCTTAGATGCGTTGGCTAAAGCAAGGAGAGTTTTTGCATTCCCTTTGCCATATTATTACCAGAAGAGTCCTTGGATTGCAGTTCAGTCATTTACTCAGTCCTTGAGACAGCAAACTTGTAACCAGTTTATGTAGTCATTCTGCCCCACAAAAGACTGTTAAAGACCTCAAGGTTTCACCTGTGATTTTTATGATTACTATAAATTATCTCTTCATTACACATTGAAGTTATCAGACACTAAACACCTACAAAATCATGCTTCTTTCAGAAGCGAGTGTAGGCTTTCACTTCCTAAGCTACCTCTTGCATCTGCGGAGACAGCTGAGACAGCCATCCAGGGGCATGGGACAGAGCATACCTGGTTCCCCAGCTCCTCTGCTCTCTCACTGTCTTCACACCTGACAGAAACAAGTCTTTCCTCTGCCTGGAAGCACACAGACTTCATAGGTGATGTGGCTTGTTCTACTGCATGCCTCCTCTACCAGAAATCCAGAGGCAAAATCTTTCCCACACACACCAAACTGATGAAAACAAAGCCAGAAGCCTAGTTTCCCCAGTTTTATGCTGACAAGCGGGTAACGCTAATTAGCAAATACTTAGAAAATGTGCCTCTTTCTTTGGAAGTGGAGGAAATATCAAATCAGGACAGACTCTGTCAGTTAGTTCTTGATCATTTTTTCCTGGCTATAATTGCATATAATTGAGAGTATGTAGTGCTGATGTGGCACTTTAAAAGAATCATGTTCATTCTCTATGTGACAATGCTGTAACATGTTTCATGTCATCTTAATGTGTTTGGTCTGCTCTGGTTTTAATCTTCATTCCTCAGTTCTGCACTGCCTTCTCCTCCCAGTCTTACAAAGGGAGAGACAGATGTGCAGGAGCATGAGGCAGCTCGTCCAAGCTGAGCCGAAAGGAAGGTGGTAAAGTCCATTTTAAGTCAGGAATTCAAATCCTTCTGCTTGGTGAAGCACTTTGGTGCCCCCACCTCTCACTTTGTGATGTTTATTTTAATGTCTCTGCAGATGCAACCCACCTGCCAATCCCATCAAAACCAGAAACCCAGTGGGTGTAGGAGGAAACTCTCAGAGGCAGCAGCATGTTTGCTGCCCTCTCCCTCCTTGCACCCACCAAACATATTGTGATAAATATACAGAGACAGTTAGCATCTTTATGGACAGGCCTACATACCAAGTGGAAATTCATCCTTGCCTGCTGCTCTAGATTGGGCTGATTGACAAAGTCAGGTAAATCAACATCCTTTATTTAAGAATGATGTGGAAAGCAAGAAACACCCACAATCCTCCCAGGTATGAATGGTCAGACTGATCCAAGACCTTTCAAGTGTTTTTTTGTCTCTAGCGATTTTCACTTTCCTGCCTGCCAGCTCTTCCCCATGTTCTTGTTCCTGTCTCCAACTCCATCTTGCTAAGTCCCTCCGCCACTATTATTGTTTGTGAAGCTCAAGGAGAGTTATGACAAGGAAGGGATGTCATTAAACCACTCCAGGAGGAGATGTCAGCCGCCATTGAAACATCTTCCTGACACTCCACTTACAAACAATTTCAGGAACTGCACTCAGATGATTTCAGGTTGGGTAGGCCTGTCAACTTGGATGGGCACTACACATTGCTTTGGTGCCAGAGACAGCTCCAGAGCCTCTCAGTCGACTGTTGCGTACATGCATGCACATCCCTGTCCCCATATACACAACTGCACATCATTATTTTTACGCCACTCCAAGACAGATATCCTTGAATGCTGTTGGAAACGTCAAACTTTCACTGCAAGTGAAAGCTTTAACATTTAGAGGGTTCCTGTGTAATGCAAATGAACCAGAAAGGTAGGAAAGCATCCCAAATGCCACTCAATGCATTTATAAAAAGATAAGGTGACTGTGTCCTACCCTACCATATCACTTCATTACCAAGTGTCAGCAAAGAGCCTGGCAGCTCGATTGGTTGATGAAATCACATGACCTAAGTGTTATCTTAAAAAAACCCCCATGAAAATAGTAAGCTTGAACAACAAAGAAGTATAAGTATTCCCACAATTTATTCTCATCAGCCAATCAAAGACTTTGTATCTCTATTTTCTTTCTTTTTTCCTCTCACTAGTAAAAAAATAATAATAATTTCCCCATCTAATTTATAATTCAAGATATTTTGCTATCTAATATATTTATATTATTTTCTTCAATATCTAATTGAAGTGCTTTATTTATGCATTATTCATTTGATCTTTGTTTTCCATCCTCATTGTTAACTTCCAATGCAATTTTAATAGGCTCATGGTCAGAGATCAGGGTGGCAGACACTTTGATGCCGCGTTAATTCACTGACAAAAGGGCAGGAAGAAAATGTGAGTAAGGAAGCCTTTAAAGCCATTGTTTCTGATCCAGATCTGAGCTGTTCCATATCGGTATGTGCCTAATTTTCACAGGGTGCTTTGCTGTAGTAGTCAGCTAGGTGTTTGGGTGTCATGCTAACAGCAAGCAAGAAGAAAAATGTAATTGCCTGAGCTACTGCAGATGTGGGACATTAGCCAGTGCTTGCTGAGGTCTGTGGAAATAATGCACTCTGCTGCTCTTCATTCTTTCAACATCTCCGCTGAACTGCTCACACAACTAAACAAAGGTGAAAGTGATGGATGTGGCATGTTAGACAGGAAAATGGGTTGTTTTTCAAGATTTTCTGGTACCTGGGGCAGTACTGCACAACGAGGAGTGTATACGAGACTCAAGAAACACACTGTTCTGCAGGCTGTGCCTCGGTCAATAGACAGCATAGTCTGACATGTGCCCAACCAGGACCTAGGTATGGTCTTTTAACTCCAAGCACTGGGGTTTTGGATGGGCTGCCAACTATTGAATGTCTCATAGGCATTAATTTTATTATACAGTCATTCATGAGCATATATGCCATCTTCCATGATCAAAAATTCAGAACTTCTCTGTTAGCTGAAATATTCCAGCCCAGCCCAGGTGAGATATGAAAGATTCATGTTCAGTGCTCACTCCATCCAAAAGCTTCCTTTCAGTTTTATTCTTCCCAGCTGATCTCAGCAAAGATGTTTTGCAGTAGCCAAAGAGTTAATAACTATAATCCAGCCTGTAAAAATCATTTATGGATATTCTTGGCATTTCTCAGCATCAGCACAGCTGTAGCTCTGTCTTACCCATGAACAAATATTATTGGCCAGGACACCAGCTCACACAGTCCATTAAAGGTGGTTTCTGTAGGAAGGAGCTCACTCAGCAAGCAATGCTAACTTGAGTTTAAAAACGCTGCCCACTGAAAGTTGGCATGGACAGGTAGTGGAAGTATTAAGTGATAAAAGGCATAGAGCATTGAAAGTGACAGGCAGCAGATGTAAATAGAAGTAATTTTGTGCATTAACCCACCAAATTCCATTGTAATGAATTTAGCTCCCCAGTCTCCATGAGACGAGACATTGCTAGACAAGTGAGAGGTCCAGAAATAATGTCATGGAGACAGAAGCTGCTAAGAAGCTGCAGCAGCAATCCCACAGAGTGCACACTCATGTAAGTAAACCCACCAGCCAGCTTCAGTTTGCATCAGTGACAAGAACAGGCCAAGGATGACTATAGAAGAATCTGTACTCACAGGACAATGAAAGGAAAGACATGAGGAGAAAATTAAGCATTGTATTTTCCAAGAAGAAACCTGCCAGTGGATGGTAGAAATAAGGGAGGTTTGTGTGAGCGGTGTTTGTCTGGTGCCAGTGAACCTTTGCCTTCCTTCTTTCATTTCTTTTGTGTATTTATTCCCCTTTAACTGACTCATGGAAGAGGAACAGGTGCCATCAGGATGTAAACCAACATTTTCAGTAGCTTGAAACTGATGCTTGAATGGAGGATGTCATCATTTCCTCTGAATAGTATAAATCAGAAAAGTAACAGGGCTATTGTTTATAGATGAAGCTTTTCTGTTAGAGAATCTTCAGGTCAGTTACTTACAAAAAATTGCTAACAAAAATCTGAGACTGCTTTAGAAATTATTTCTGTCTAAGGATACAACATTTTCAAAAATCAGAAACAAGATATTTCATGTGTTCTGGAGTTTATCACTGAAATAAAGCTCTACATTTGCTGGAGCAGAAATTCCTGATGTTGACTCCTTTTTCCTTTTGTTTGACTGACAGTCATTTACATCCAGTTGTGAATGAAGATTCACTGTCTATCTGAACTCAATGGCCTCAGATTACCCCTACATGAATATTCAAATGATCAGAAATCTATAAATCTCAGAATGGAAAAGTGGAGAAATGGCAACTTCATTATTCTTCTTGTTCTATTTTCTCATCAAGGGTGTAAGTTTAAGGTTTTCCTATGTAGTGGCTGTTTCAGACTCAGCATTCTCATCCTCAGTGTCTGCAATTACCTCACCTCACTTTAGTGTTTGCATGCAGTTAGAAGAAATGACAATGAATTCTCTGTTAAAAACTACTTTTGTACAAGATGCATCAAATGCAGATAAAATATTCTCATATAAGCGGTTGCCAAATATTTAAACATGTTGGCAAGTGTGGTTCTGAACACAGGAAGGATGCACAGTATATCTGATGGGCTTACTGTGGGTAAAAAGAAAAAAAAAAAAAGGCAAACAAAATGAAAACATCAGTGAAAATATTACCCTTCTCTCTGGAAAAAGCAATTTTAACTCAATTTCCCTCATCTTCTATCTCTTGTAAAATCAACTGCTTTAATAAGGCCACATCCTTCCAAAACCTAGACAGGACTGGAAGTTTAATTTTCTATCTCAAAAAAGTTTTGATGAGAAATTTTCAACCTGCCCTGCAACAGCAAGTGCAGTGCAACAGCTGTCTTAGTCAAACCCCTGGTTGTGCTTGGTCGTTCTCAAATGCTGTTAATGGGAACACAGAGCAGTCATACGTTTGACGTGTAAAAAGGGATAAATCATCAGAGACTTCATGTGTGAACAGAAAAGGGATTGTCTCCCTTTCCCAATGGATCTGGTCCTTTCCCAGGGTTCAAAAGAATGTAACTGCTTGGTGGGGAGATATCTTTCTAGCACGAGAGATGGAGTAAAATGGGGAACAAAAAGAGAAAGAAAAGGAAAAGAAAATTCCACTTGATTAGCTTCTTAGCATCAGTTGGATGTGACAACTCTTTGAATATGGATGAAGTCTACAAGAGGGATCATCTGCCAGCAGTAGTTGTTACTCCAGCAGTAAGTGATGCTGGAGGTCAGAGGGCACCTGTCTCGCTAGCTAATGAAAGAATTGTGAGAGACAGAGCTTTTCTATCTGATTAATATAAGGGCTGTAATTCCTGCCCTTCCCACCCCCACACCTTCTCGTCTCTCTCTTTTAAAACGATACCAAAGCTATTGTTGTTATTGTAGTGGGATGTGAAAGAGACCGTCCTAGGAAGAGCTTTGCCACTCGTAAGTAATATTTTGGCCAATAACTTGTGCCAATTGCATCCTCCCACACAGATTCTGGAAGGGAAAAGCAATCCTTTGCTTTATTCTCTGCCAGACTTCTTTTCCAATCATGAGGGTAGATGAAAGTCACCCTCGATTTTCAAGGGGGAGAAATACAGCAGTTAGAATGAGCTGATTAAGTGGGAATATATATATGGGGATGGAAGAGTTAGAAGAAATAACTCGGGAATGATTTATCCTTAAAGAAAACACAGACATTCTAAGATACAAATGTTGTTAGAGTGTCTCTGTTCAAAGAGAAAAGTAATCCAATACCCTTTCTGTATGGATTGTGGCAGTGGCCAGAAGTAGATGTTTAGCAAAAATATATAAAAATCAAGGGAAAGATAATGAGCATTATGAGGTTTATCTTCTCTGTTTAGGGTGGGTTTTATATGGATAGTGCATCCATACAAAAAAAGGTTTGAGTCTCCAGCCAATATGTATGAATGTAGGCAAAAACTACATACATATCACCATACGTGCATTGCCTGAAAATAAGGACAAATGGTTTTATGGTCACACTTAGAGTGCTGAAGTCTCACAGAAAAGTCTGTCCATATCCATGCTACAGATTACGAACAGTTTCTGACCTATGCTACCACACAAACCATACAAGGGTGAGAGTCAGAAGAGTAGTGGCCAACACAGTGCTAACAACAGATTTTTGACAACGCATTTTGGCGACAACATACGGGTTGTCCTCCTTTTAGGTGTTCTCAGAACTCCATCTTCATCCCTCCTAAGGCAGACCTTTAGGCAGAACCACGGACGTAAGCTAAGAACTGGCAATTTGAGGGTAAAGTCTCTGAAGGTCTGACCTGAGAGCAGATCAGCAATGTAGCATTGTACACCATCTTATGCATGGTTAACACTGCCACAGGAAGGCAGAACACAAAAAGAAAAAGGTTCAGAGAACAAAACAGACCCAGGATTCATTAGGGATCTGTCCATGTTTTCCAAAGCAAGGCATAAACCAGAGCCTTCTGTTCCCCAGGCAGAAGGTCCCTCTGGTTATTTCAGTAGCAGTCACTCTCTGGCTCAGACTCTCTCTCAGATGAAAATCCTTTACAGAGCTCATCCTTTAATGGCATAAATCAGTAAAACAGCTTTGGTGTTTTTCAAGAGCAGATGATTTGGCCCATGTATTTCATGGACATACCTAAGATTTGCTTGACCTCTCTACAGTAGTGATGTGTTGATCCTCTTAGTTACTTACCTAGTAAATGACAGTCAGTGAATTTAAGATGTTGTCAGAGACAATATCTACACACAGGTCTTCCATGGCAGGATTGGGTTTCACAGAGTTTAATTAAGGCTGAGGAGAAGACATTTTCCCCTCCACTGACAGAGGAAGAGAGAGAGAGAGAGAGAGAGGGAGTCTGGAACTTCTCCATTGTTGAGCTATCACTCAAAAAGTTTGTTACACCATCAATCGATACTGTGCAATTGAGAAGAGATGCATATAGCAAGGCAGCTACTCCCATGGTAATGCTCAAACATGGATAGTTATAAAGGGGATGCAGTGAAAGATACATCTATCCCCAAGTACTGTGTCTGAAGTATCCTTCTTCAGTTCACTTCTAAAGGTACAGAGAGATGCTTAAAAACCCCTTACCCTGGTCCAGGTCCACTAGAAAGATGTTACTGCTTTTCTGCTGAGGCTGGATATAATTTAATCTCCAGGTGTAATGTTTTAGTGGCTCACACTTTCAAATATATTGTAGCAGAATTTATTAACAGAATTTACACTCCACTGGTGTGAAAGTCTTTACTTGCCACCTGATAAAGGCAAAAGCTGGAACAGGGTTACAGATTGCATTTTTAAGTGAATTGCATCTTTTGGAGATATATTATATATAGTTTACCTCTTCTGAATGTGCATGCTTATGTAAGTGTGGGTGGTGGGGGAAGGGGAGCTGTTTATATCTCACTTCTAATTTCTCTATGCATTTTAAGATCTTTATAATATTAAGAAAAAGAAAAAGAGCTCAGCAGAGAAGAGATATGGCTAATAGTGTTTCCTCTTCAGAGTGAATATTTGCACTTGCAAATAACAAATTGTGCACTGTTGTGCACATTTGGTGTCTCTGCCCATAGGCATTTGATCTGAAATTAGAAACATTTATTTCCATGTGCTGTTGCACAGGGAGCTTTAGGAAAACCATAGCCCTGTTAGGTTCTGCATAATCCTGTTAGTGTCCTGAACAGCTTTAAAGAAGGAACTTACTTTCAAAGTACTTGGGCAGGTTTAACATTTCCTAAAATTACCCACATCTAAGACATCTAATTAAAATGTAGATCCTTCCACTTGAGCAAATCAGTCAAGACTTGCAATAGAGAACATGGAGAGAAAAGTGCTTTTTTAGCAGAAGTGTGATTTGGCTGCAAGCAGGTGTCTATCTTAGGATGAGAGTTGTGCCCTAAACTTTGCAGACCAGATCCCTGTTGACTACAGAAGAAAGCTGAGGGTGATTATCTCAAAGGGATGTATGCCTTGTTATAAACACATAAGTTTCTCCAAATAGATCCCACCCTTTCAAAAGCAAATCTTAAAATCCGCAGATTCTTGAAGTCAATATTTAGTTTTCTTTATAGACATAACGGAAAATGCTATTTCAGATTACAAGTGAGGAAGGATTTGGTCAAATATTTTATTCATTGGGGGGAAGAAAAGAAAAGGTAGTTAAGCACTGAATGGAAATATATGCATGCTCCTAGCAAATAATAAGATACCATGATCAATTCACTTGAGTGAAAGTGTGAAACTTGTATTTTGCTGGTGAGGCATTTTTTAAACAAAGCTTTTTCTTTTTCTCAATTTCCTTTATTAATCTGCTTGCTTTTAATAAAAAAAGGAAACAAAACATTAAAAAAAATGAAAAAAATATATCCATTTTAGGTCAGGAAAGTCTCTCTTGCAAACTGGAAAATTATTTCTTTTAAATTATTCTCTTGATGTACATTTTGGCCATTAATGTACACAGTTAGGTACTCAGACACATCTCTCATTCCATGTGTATGGCTGCCAGCACCTACCCACAGACCTGGGGAAAAGCCACAAGCCCAGGGCAGCCTTGTGTGCAGAGCCTGGGAAGTCAGGCTCAGACAGATATATGGGTGCTATGTGTACTCATATAAAATGAAAAGAAAAAAGCAGTTTTAACTATCAGTTTCCTTCCACATACAAAGATAGTTTGCCATAGCAGATGGGACCAGCGATCCATCCAGTCAGGTACTGTGCCTCCAGCAGTGGTCTGTGCTTGGTGCATGTGAAGCCCTCCTTCTCAGTAACACCTGGCTAACGGCATGGTGGGGACAGAAAGGACAAATTTCTCCCGAGGCCTTGAAGCACTGATGTCCTATTGACACACTTAAAGACAAATGTTCTGACCAAATCTTTGGCTGATGCAGGTCACCTTTGTGCCTGGAGAGTCAAGAAAACCCCTGAGGTTATGTCTAGGCATAGCNCTAGCCATAGCCCATGAATGCAGGCAGGGAGTCCCATAAGCAAAAGACATCTGTGGGAACTGAAGTTCAGCCTTCAGCAGGGGCCTGCAGTGTAGCACAGCCCAGGCGCAGGACATCTCCCTCCACCACATGGCCTGATCACAGCAAGAACTTTTGAAATGGAGGATGTACCTATCCTTCATATAGGTTCTCTGAGGCTTCATGTCTCTGCATTAGANTCTCCATAACATTTTCAAATGAAGGTGTTTCCACAGAGCACATTTTATTCCCAGAGACACTCTTGAGCTTGAGCAGAGGGGATTTGCATCTGTAAAAAGGACGGGGAGAAGGAGACAGCAAAGCTTAGCCTTTGTATCCATCCCCAGAGACAGAGGAGGGGAAAGCCCAAGGAATAAGGTGTTTGACTCTCACCTGGGTAGCAAAGAGATTGAAGTCAAAACAAAAG
>VWZY01003192.1:473587-485737 GCA_013399075.1 Chloroceryle aenea
GAACTTGAAGAGTAAAAGACAGGGACCCTTGCAGACATGAGGCAGGGCACTGGTGAGAGAGAAGAGATGGACCATGTGCTTCGTCCTGTTCAGCCCCACAAAGTCCAGTATTAGGTCCAGCTCTGGCACGGTTGGAGCACATGTGTTTAGCTTGAACATTCATTATGAAAGCCTTCGATCTTGTGTGTAATGGGAGCCATTNTAGATAACAACAGCCACAACAACAACAAAACATGTAGCAGCAGCAGGGGCAGGAAGGATCAGCATCTGCTTTAATTAAAAAATCTGCCTCCATTGATTTTTTTTAAAAGGAACACTTTTGTAGGGAGATGAAAAAAATGTTCCCCCCTCCATCTTAGTTCAATGAATGGTGTACATCCGCTGTTAGCTACAAATAAGCCTTTGATCATCTTATTGCTGTCCGTAAAACTAAAATAATTTTGCTGTGTATTTTCCTCTTTTTTATTTCTTTTTTAAATTAGAAATGTTAGGAGGGGAGTGGCAATTCACAAATCTACTTGTGAAACAACCGAATGAGGGTGGGGGGGAGTTCACAGATTAGAGAAATGAGAATAAGCACACAGTACTGCAGCTAGCAAGGTGGGATCAGACTGCCAGTGCCCAGGGGCTGAAACAACCAAGTGTACCAGACCCAGCTAAGGAAACCCAAAAGACCATGCCTACTGTTCCCAGGTGCCTACACTCCTCTCCAAACATTTATAACAATTAGAAACATACCAGGATATCTCAAATGCAGGAAAACATGCATTCGAGCCCAAATTCATCTGGACTGCTTCCTTGTGCTCATCCTCACAGGAGGACCAGGGGATGAGGGAGGCAATGTGGAAATTGCTGGTCCCTGAAGAGGGGGGGCAGGGAGGACAGAGTTTTCTTTACGTGAGATGGCACGTGGCAGTGCAAAGACAAGCACACAGAGATGGAGACGGGAGGCAGAGAGCTGCTTTCCTACCTAGAGCAAAAACTGAAGTAGATGAAGTGCAGGTCCCACCTTTACTGCCAACTTGCTCAGTATTTGTATTGAAATCCCTTGTCTTTCCTGCTGTAAAATGAGCTTAACACCACTTTGCCTGCCTCCCAGGGCCTCCTGAGGGTAAGCAGATTAAAGGTTTGGAAGCGTGTGGGCGCACGGCAGTAGGGACCAGAGGCCGATGCAGCACAGCCTGGGCTCGGGGGGATGCAGAACTTATTGCAGCCGCACGGGGTTGGGTCCTGCTGCCTCCAAAGTGGCCACGTTTCACAGCAGTGCGAGGAGGTCTTTGCAGGTGGTGGCACTGAGGCAAAGTTGGCTTGTTGCCTAGTGAAGAAAGTGATTTTAATACAGCTTTCATCCACTTCCCTCCTCCCACCCTAGTAACAGCAGCTGACTTGGCATGGTGGGGCTGTCTCTGCTGCTCTATGCAAAATCCTTCCCTGTCCTCCTGATAGCAGGAATGACCCAACCTAGGGCTGTTCCTGCTCCCTTACCTAAAGGAGAGAGCAGAAAAAATCCCTAATCCCTAGTTTGTCTTACAATGCTGAGGAGCCTGGAGCTGGCCTTAGTGGGAAGGCAAGAGGACTGGTAAGGAGGCAGGTGGGGACAAAGGGGACATGTCTGCTGGGGACAGTGAAGTGTCTCAGACTGCTCCAAGATCCCCAAAGAGTACATTCCCTGTGCCTCTTTTGTCTGTGGGTGTCTTTTTGTACAGCCACTGAGGGACATTTTTCCATCATGACTGTCCATCCACTAGTTCCCAAGGGCTTGGGAGTGCACAGAGTAGGACATAACATGCCACCAAACAATTACCACTTCCTAACTCAAAATGTCAAGTAACACCACCCTTCACATGTAAATGTCAAAGCAGAGGTTTCCTAGTATTCCTGCTGGGGGAGGAGCAGAGATCCTGTTCTTTCCCCAGCCACACCATGGCATGGGACATATAACATTCAGTCAGAGCACTGAAGCTTGCTCCTACGTGGCCTCATCTCCATTGGCTCCTCATCTTCCATTCACAGGCAATAAGGACAGCATGGGAGGGTGCGTGCATGTCCATGTGTACCCACTATATTAATACATATGTATGTGTATTTTTACATATCAGTTCTATAGGGCTCAGCAACATCAAAAGGAACCTGGATAATCAGAGCAGAAGATATAAAAGATCAAACAGAATATCTTTTAAACAGATCTGAGGAGCTTAATTTTCATCCAATGTTACTGCAGGAGCTTTTCCTTCTTTTTTTTTTTTTTTTTTTTCTTCTCTCTGTTTTTTTCCCACTTCCATGCGTTTCTTTGATCTGTTTTGATGTCTTTTTCAGCTCCTCTTTCAAAAAATTCTTTTAAAACCTTTTTTTTTTTTTTCCTTTTCCTTTCCCCCAAAGTCATGCAGGCTTCTAAGAGTAAGAAACTAGCTACATGAAGCATCTCCCCACACACTTTCCTCCCCACAATGCACATGCACTCCACAGTCCCTGTTCTGCTCAGAAACCTCTGACTCCAGGGCAGAGGGATGAAATTAAAACTGCGCTGAGTGAAATGTTATTTCCTTCATGTCAAGGGTTTTCAACTCGGTCACTTTTGAGTCCTGTTCAGGGTTTGAATTGGACTACATTTGTGGCAAAAGCTGTTCCCTCAGTTGTATGTCTAGCAAAAGGCCAACTTCACAGAGAGAAACCCGGCAGGCTTCATTTCAGACCTGTGCTATCATTTCACATTGACAAGGATGTGAGCGGAGGGTCAGGTCACCTGGGTTTTTCCTTTGATTTCCTTAAGGCCTGGACAAAGTTACTTAACTACCCGGCCTAACTGCTGAAGAAGTTACTAACTTCTGCAAATCTGCTATGCCTATAGGCAACAAGAAAAAATTAAATTTCATCCATGGATGAAAGTCACCGGAGAGGAAATACTCTTTCTTCACAGGTCTGTGGCACATTTTCTGCTCTGGTTGGGGGCAGAACTTCCACCCTTAGTTGTCCCAAGTATTTTGAGATCCAGGGTCCTTCTTAGCTTACATCCTCCCAACACCCTGCAGTAGCAAGCTCTTACTGACTGCATTGCACCATGTCATGATCAGATGTAGCACTTAAAGGCTGATGCCTTCGCACTGTCTCCCAGCATTTCTATATCTGTCCTGTGGTCACATGTAGGGGATCTGGCACTCCTCACATGTTCCTGACAGCCTCCCCTCTCTCAAATGCCTTTCCCCTTCCTACTTTTGCTCCCCTCTCTCTAGCAGGCATGCTTACAAAAAGTCCTTCTCTGGTGAAGGAAGTGTTCACCAGCACTTCAGAACAGACTCTCCACAGCACGCACCAAGCACAGGCACGAGATAAACAATATCAGGTTGAGTGAAGCCAGGTTGAATTTATATGGTAGAGCACTGTAGGGGATTGCTGTCTGAAGGGCAGATAAAGCCAAAACCCTTTCCCTACACAGGCTGCAAGCAGTCTCCTAGATGCCAAGGCTCACGTTTCCTGCATTAAGACTCTCCCTCCCTCAGCAGATAGTGCCAGAGCAGTAGGAGTGCTGGTCCTGTGCTTCTAATTAATATGATTTCAGTCTCCCAGAGTGTCCTCAGAGCCCAGATAAAATGTGGAAAGTGTAAATACTGTACATAGACACATAGACTCACCAGACTGCCTCGTCTTTCAAGATGAGTTAGTCTTTCTTGCAGCAAGCAGATGAGTTCAGAGGAACTGGAAAAAAAGACTGAGCTATTACAGCACAAGTTTTGTGTGAAACCAAAACTGCCCTGCAGATTGGAAATCTATTTTCAGTCATTCCAGTTCCTTCCAAAATACTAATAATAATAATTGAAGTTCTGAGGCTTTTCAAGTAATTTTTATCCACCAGCCTCCTCTGAAGTACAAAGCCAGCTCATGCCTGTCAGGCCAGCTGGGCTGAGCTCAATCCGAGACATGGGGTGCCAGAAATTTAATCCTGAATTTCCCAAATCTAATCGAAACGGCACAAGCCGTGATTAATAATTCACTGCTTTATTACTGATACGATGCCTCGGACTATCACAGAGTCTGAATAATTGATTTGCCAAGAGGGGCGATATGTCCTTTCCTAAAGCAGAGAAAGTTTGACTGAAGAGTTGCCGTGTAAAGCTGGCTAAATGTTTTTAAATAGTTTGAGTCCAGATCTCTGACATTCACTTGGTGTCTAAGGACAAGCTGGGAAGAGTCAGCATGGAAATTTTCTACCATCAGCTACAGTACAGGTCATATGTCTATAAATATGGTCAAAATGTGTATAAAGCACTGCTTTATACATTCGGGGGGTGGGTGGGGAATAAAACAAAATAAATAAATGAGAAGAGATTAGAAGAGAAAGAGATGAAATTACTAGAAGGAAAAACTATTTCATTTACAAACCTAGGCATAGCAGGAATATTAACTAAATATTAACTACCTTTACACTCAATTCATTAAGCCTATGTCCCCTTCCTCCAACCCTCATCCCTGCTTTGACTCATTCTGGCTCAGATCTGCTGGGTCTAATGGATGGTGAATGCCAGCAGAATTGCTGAGCAAAACTTGGTGGACCATAGTCAGACTTTGTATTTTCTCAGCCCAGAAAGTTGAGAAAAATCTGTGTGACAGTCCTACTGTCCCTTAGGATTAGAAGAAAAATTGGACTAGAAATGGTAATTCAAAGCTCTCCAGAACTGAGCCTTGAGATACCCTGGAGGTGAATAGTCTTGAATAGTGAGCAATTTTTCCATCTCCCATCTATACCAGGTCTCAGTTTAGATAGGTTTCCCTGTTTATAAAAGTGAGCTACAGAGAGCTGGTGCACCAATTTCCATCCATTCCTCTGGATGGAGAAGAAGTCAAGAATACTGAAGCTACTGCTATCATCTCAGTTGATGTGGGATGATGACAAAACCATGTACGTAGTTTTCTGAAACACCAGAAGGACCTTGGTGAGGGCCCCAACAGGGCACACCATGACCCCATATTTAGAAAAGTAGTACTTTAGCTATCTCCTGTGAAATATGCAAGGTGAATTCTCTACTAGGAAGCAGCATCAACCTCATGCAGCTTTACTAAAATTTTCAAAATAAAATGGCAGCCTCTAGCACTTTCAGGGAACAAAAGAGAACAAAATAAATAATTTTAGCTCCTAGCTGAACAAAAATACTCCTCCTCCTTTCTTCTCAGTTTAACACAGTAGTTTGTGCCTACAGAAAGAGTCACCTACTGAGCTAGTAGTGAAGGGGTTAAGATAATTGGGGTTGTTTTCTCCCCTTCACCACTTTGCCTTTGGTAGTTAAATTGAAAGCAAGTGGTACTGCCTTATTACTATCATTGTGTTGAGATATTGCATTAAAGGAGTTTAGGGTTTCAAATTGAATGTCAAATATAATATCACAGTGGAAACTTGAAGTGTGCAGCTGAGCTGCTCAGCTCCAGAGGGTTAACGCCGCCAGCCTATCTGCCCAATAGCACACCGAGCAAGTGATCTCTATTTCAGCCCACTGAGCTATCTTCAGATGCTCACCAGGACTTGCAGGCAAGAGAAGGAGGCCCTGACGGATGTCAGGCAGCTGCAGATGGAGGGAAAGAGAGTTCGGCGTAACAAATTGATTGCTGGGGAATTGATTGGAGTTCTGTATTGCCTCAGCTGTAGCAGCCAATCATAACTAATCAACCCTTTGTCACTTCAAACTGGAACAGCATCATGCATGGACCAGGGACAGAGAGAATGTCTTTCATTTTCCCTGGTGGAAAAGTTCCTTGTTGGAAAAGAACCATGGCAATCTCTGTATGATTTTTTTTTTACCCCACTACTCAGAAGTTGAATAGTTTCAGGTTTAGAGTAATTTTCAAGGGGCATAAACACAATATTGTCAATGCCTTTCTGCAATTCTTCTTTTTTTTCCTTTCTTGGTCTGATTTATCCTTTTTCTGCAGTGAACATTAATGACGTATTCTAGACGATGGAAAAAAATGCATAGTACCACATACAGGCTTAATACTGCACACATGTTTTTATCCTCTTGTAAACATGAACTAAAGTGTGTTAAATCAAATCATGGAGAAAAGCAGATTAGGCCCATTCAAAGTTTGGAGGAGTCTATATGCAGCTCAGAGAGCAAAGTCCCATTGAAGCAAATTCTCATTCAGTGCAATGAGTTGTCACAGTAAAATGTTCCTTGGGTAAATCCTTTATTCTGGTACCTTGTCTTAAGTAGTTGGAGAACTGCCAGTGTTGTTCATCTTCCCCAGCCTCACTGACATTGGTGCAGTTGTATCCTCCTTATACCAAAACTAGAGTTGTTTAGAAAACTCACTTGACACAGCAAAGCTGTCCTTCAAGTGCTGTGATAATCCTAGGTTTAGCCTATGCTTTTAGTCTGATGAAAACATTTGAAAGTGCCCTATAAATGTTGTTCATAGTCTCTGGGTGTGATCAATTAGAGGATCAAGAAAACTCTCTTCTCATCTCCCTCTCTCCCTTCTTTCCTCATGAATCTTTCCTAAATATAGCCCATGCAGAAATAAAAGGTGCCTCCCCCACTCCATTCACCTAAAGAGCTGTGCCTGGAGGTGTCAGGGCCAGTCACAAACTCCCATCTCAGACTTCCCAGAAGAACTGGTCTACCATTTAAAGTAAGTAGGAGCTCATAAGCTACCTTGTCCTGATAGCTGAAACAATTATGCAGGACACACCCCACAAAGCACATCCATCCACTATATAATCATGGTGTATGAAAACTGCATAACTGCCTGCTATGCCTGGCCACTGCTTAGCAGACAGGGCAGGGAAGACTTCATGTCTTCAAATTCATCTTTCAGCAGAGAAGTTGCACGTGTCCCTGAGACAGCCTCTGCTCCTCAAAGAACATTAGCACATGCTGCATATAAAGCATTTGTTACTTCCCACTCAACTTTAAGACAGGTTTTGGGTTGCCCAGGTGTCTCAATGTTTTGCTGAATGGGGATGGGGCAAGTGACGCTTCTCCTGCACAAGAGACTGTTAATTACGAAAGAATACTCTTGCACTTGGCATCATATTTTGATTATAAAACGATCTATAACAAGCAATTATCAAATTTAAGTCCACTCGCCACATGAATTGATATACACACTGTTACCTAATTGCAAATTAAGAGGAAATCTTATTAATGCAAATGTCTGAAAGAGATATACCATACTGAAAGCAGGTGGAAATGCATAGGCATAGATATAGATATAGGTATAGGGCAAGTCTACTGAGAATGAGAACACCTCATGCAGGCAAGTCTTGGATCAATTCCAAAAGTTTGATACCATTTTTCCTTTTACTACTCTCCGTCCTTAGAGTACAATGTAGAAAGATGGTAACTTCAGCTGATGCTGTGTCTTTCTGTTTGTTTACTGTGTTGCACATTAGATTATAAAAGATTAAAAACAAAAGAAACTTAAAAACCTGTGGGGTTAAGTTAGAATTTTATAGCCCTGTTGGGAAATAAGATGGCAGAAGCAGCAGGCACATCCTACAGATGCATTATATTTTGTGACAAACTCTGGTGCATGCAGAACATCCATCAATCATCGAGATAATTTTCCATCTCATCAATTATGCAAATTAAACCACAAAAACTATGTTCAAATAACGCTAAGGGCCTGACATAAACCCAGGAAAGCGAGGCAACTTGGAGCGAAGGTTGAAATCCTACCCTCCCTTCACCCTGCCGTGCATTGGCTTTTCAGGAGACATGCTGCGCATGACTGCCATGGCAAAGCAGACTTTTTGTTCCTGCCAGCAGCTCAAGTATCAGCAAACCATGGCACGACTGCTAACAGTAGCTTGAGGTGAAGAGCTTAGGATTTCTTTGACTGATATTCAACGTCCACTCTTTCCAGCCTGATTAAAATCAGGACCTGCCTTATGTGTTTGCGAGGGTGTACCATGGCCTTAACACCACAATCCTGAAATCCTGAATATTCTGATACTGATGGATGGACTGAGCTATAACCCACTTGCTGGGTTTGTGGGAGTATGGAGGGATAAGCCTCAGCTCTCGGTGGCTGAATTTATTACCCCAACAGAATAAAACTCATCCTGATAATAGTGATCCCTCACATCTTGTAAGACATAATTCCCATTTTTCTTCTTCTCCTCTATCATGCCATGACTCAGTGAATGGAGTCATGTGTGGGGAGGGGAAATTCATCCATTCTGAAACCATGGTGCAGGTGTCTCACACAGGTGGCAGCTGTTGCCCATGTGAAGATGTTGTCATTCTCTTAGCAGATCTTCTGCAAAGTCAGAAGAGCACAGTGTGAGTTAAATGTCTCAGAGCTCAAAGCTCAAAGTGACAAGCATGACAGTGTATAAGACATTTGTTAGCTTTTCAGGGCTTTGGAGCAATCTTACAATCAAAGCTGCTGTCTTCTCACTGATGCTGTGTTGTCACCACGAGGCCTAGAGGACCTATAAACATAAATGCAGATACTCTAAAGTAATTTTTAAGTCATGGAATAAGGAAAACTCCCTACTATTCTAGTTTTTTAAAGATAATACTAATACAAGACATACAACTAATGCTATTATTACTAACAATACTACTACTACTACTAATAATAGTAATAATAAAGAACTGCAATAGTAAGGCTTCAGTTTTGTTTACTTCAAAATCAGGGCAGTGATTCATTTGACTAAATATATGTGTTCACAGCATATGCATCTCTATCTCAACAAATCTCTCTTCTCTGCCTTTATAGCCAACAGTGAGTTAGGCAATATGTTCCGTGGGGTTTGATCAAGATTCATTTCAGCTCAAAATAGATTCCATCTTTTGGTCACAAGAGCTGTATCCTAAATAATACCATCTGTATTGATGAGGTCTTAGTTTCTTATCAGGGCATCTGGACACCTGGCTCAAACATTCTCACCTACACTGTAAAATATACTGTTAGCTGTGATCTATTTAATGATTGTCCTATGCCTGAAGCATCTAGTTTTAAGCACTCTGCCCTTTGAAACTTGAAATTTCTTCCTGTTTCCAGAAAACTTAACAGCTTTCATCAACAGTAGAATGATACTGTCTCAGCCAGTATATAGAACAGCTTCATTGCAACAGTAGTCAAAAGAAAATGTAGAAGATGATACGTTACCCAGTCAAAAGGAAGAAATTTGCAGACAGAAAAAAAAATTAAAAAAGTAGTATGCTTTTCTTGCCAAAGGACAAGGTGTTTTTTAATTCCAAATGCAAGCATCATAAAACAAAATAATCCCATTTTAAAAAATCCATCCATCTATCTTTCTATCTATCTATCTAGACACACAGACATTCAAAAAGATTGCTTTCATAGGTATACCCACACCATAAAACTGATTTTCCCCTTCAAATTATTACTAGTGAAGCTGTTTGGTTGTTTTTTCCTTCTGCCCCTCCAGTTTTGATCACAAATGCATTGCTTGTACTCCCTGTTGGTCAAACTCCACATTTGGTATGCGACCACCAGCTCTTAAATGTAAGCAAAGAACTATATTCCACTGATTTGTGTCAGTGAAGCTGTATTTGGGAGATAATTGTTCACTGGGTTTATTTATTACAGTCACTCTCACAGGATCTGCATCACAGTATGGTCACAGCATGTCTCTGGAAATAAAGCAAAATGAATTGTATAAATAAATCGGGTATATTAACTCAACATAAGCTTTGCAAGCAGCAGTATAGTCAATAGAACATACTAGTGAAAGTGACAGGACATTATATATTCAATGACACATGCTAACAAAGGTAACAAGAAGCACTTATTCCATAAAGCATACAAATATCATGTAGAGACAGAGGAAGTTTGAGTCACATCCAACTAAAATGGCTTGTTTCTGGCAGGTGAACTGCACTTGACAGATGTCCTCATATACAGCAGCACCTTGCAATGATCTTTGTACCCAGACCAACTCATCTCTCATTAGCAAGACATTTCATTACCAGTCTGTGGGACCATCCTCTCAGCATTGCTGATTTCTGTCTGCCCAGCAGAAACACTATCTTAGCCAAGAGCTTCCTGTAGGTGACTGTCTAGCCAGACAGGGAATTTGGCACTCAGTAAAACCTACAAACTCAGGAGGCACCTGAGGCACTTGCATTCACATTCCTTGGATACTACTCACTGCTTTCTTTTCTGAGACGGTAGCTCTACCTCTTGTTAGAGAATAATTTTTTCTTGTCTATTCTTCAACTTCTGTCTCTCTTTTTGCTACTCTTCATCTCAGGGAAACCTCCTGGAAGGACTCTGATGCCTATTTCTCCTTGTGGAAAATATCCACTGACAGCAAGATCTGACCTGACTGGAGAGCATGGGAAAAGGGAAAAGAACATATTATCAAAGTTCTGCTCCTCACTCTGGGAAAAAATCCCTCTCCTACTCTGTCCAGTTACGTAAAGATTTACCACAGGAACAACGAGAAATTCTCAAGTATTTGTCTGACAAGTAGAAGTGAACATTGTCTCTGTAATTATTTGTGACTATATTAAAAAATACAGACAGTTCCATACCAGAACCTACCATTAATCTGGGAGACACCTTTGACCACTTTGGGTATTTTGACTTGTAGTCCACTGATGGTCTGTCATAGTTCACACTGTGTTGGCCTCTGGGTAAATTCCTCACTGACCTTTTACTTTTTTTTTTACCCAACTTGTCTGGGAAAACCACCTTCAAGACAATTTGCCAGGATATCTCCTGCATTGCATAAAATTCTTCTGGTTTTCATCTCTACCCCACAGTGAATGATGAAAAGTCCATTGTTATTAATGACCATCCTCCCAAAGACACATCCTAGACTTAGGTCAAACCTCACTTACATATAAACTTAACCCACCTCCTGATGGAGCCCGGACTCCATCAGTTACACAAGCCAGCTGAAAGTGTCTTCTTCAGGACACTGCAGCATGCACAGCAGATCTACTTGTGAAATGAGTTTAAGGAGGCTCAGGCAAGGGAAGAGTTCCGTGAGGTTGACAACTTAGGGAATACTACACAATGATTTTTGTTCTTGTCTCAGGAAAGAGATTAACATCAAAATGGTCATGGAGAAAGATGACGTTTCTTCACGTTCGTATTCTTACAAACAAAAGAGAGAACTATCAATTTATTTACCTCTTTCTACCTTCTGCCCTTGTTCCCTGCCTCTGTTCCAAGTTCATGCACTAAGCCTGACACTGTGGCATGCTGAGATGGACCTCTGTCTCTGCAGGATTATTTAGAGGACTTAGCCCAGGAACAGCTGCCAGTGACCACAGCAGCAACCCCACATCTACCACCAGTAAGTTAAATAAGAAAAGAGCTTATCTGTGCATTGATTTTGCTAGAATGCAGGAGCAACTGTGTAGTTTAGCTCACAGACCATAAAAGGTACTTTAGAATCCTTTCGTTCTCTTTCTCCATACTCAGCTTGTTTCTCTCAGCCACAAGTATTAATTAGACAAAAATTTTGTTTTGACTGTTTCCAGGCCTTGAAAACTTTGTAGAAGTAGAACAGAAGTGATTATGGACTTTGCGAAGGAATGGATAGTTGTACAAAAAAACCAGGAAGTATGTGTTTCTGTGTGCAAATGTGTACTAACGTAGTTGATATAACTGAGATGGAAATGAAGGCATCAAAAACATCCTGCTGCAGCTCCAACCTACCAGTAAAAAGCATAATTTTGTCTCATTGAGAAAATACACTAATTATATATAGCATGCCTTAGTAGCATTAATCCCCCTTCCTTGCCTTTTCTCATGCTTGTTACTCCTTTTAGGAAGTGGTTTACCTTTGAACTATTTTCTCTTCAAGCTCCACAGACTGATGAACAAAGACATGAGTTCCGTGATTGAATTTCCATTGCTACTTAATGTAAACCATAGAATTAAGCCCAGGGAAATCTTTATCCCATCAATTATCAAATGGCTCAGGAACTTTTTAGGTGGATGACCATGACTACGCTAGAGGCATTTCAACTGATTCCACTCAAAACAGTCTGTAATCCTTTTGTTCAGAGCTTCCAAAACCAAAGGCAATCCCCAACTCGCTTATTGCAGCCCTCCTTCTTCCTGCACACCATGAAGGGAAAGGCTGATTCCTGTTTATATCTCCTCCAAACCAAATTATACCAAAAGCACAACACATGAGTCTTGCATTTGGGGAAGAACAACAAGATGTTC
>VWZY01003192.1:485772-513014 GCA_013399075.1 Chloroceryle aenea
TGGACTAGATGATCTTTCGAGGTCCCTTCCAACCCCTAGGATTCTGTGATTCTGTGACATTCTTTTAGCTAGCAAAATCCCTCCCTGAACCACTAGAGTTGGCCAAATCACCCTGTGATATATGTTCATTAACATCATGAGCATTACAGTGAGATTTTTCACACTGGCATTGTCTTCTTCAAGCAATAAAAAGTGAATGACTTCCACCAAAAACTCTTTTGTCACAGCAATAGGAAAGCCATTTTCTGAAATTGTGGTTACTCTGCCTCAGATTGGAGCAGAAGTCAATGGGTGCAGCTCTCTAGATTTATAAACATTTCTCAGAATTAATTTATCTATGAAGTCTAACATCTTCCATGTAGTTCTACCTGTCAGATACAAATGATTCAGCTATGCAAGATGAAATCCCAGTATGTCGATATGATCTACTGCAGAAACAGGTTATTTTTCTTTCCCCTTTTTTCCAATATTAGATAACTAAGTCTCCATCCAGAAACAAAGAAACAAAAGAAACTACACAATACACCCAATAGCATTCAGATGCAATGTTTAATAGTAGCCTAACCAATGGGTTGAGAAATACTCGATGAAAGCAATGCTGTTTTACAGCATCTCAGCTCTGCATGCTTTTCCAGACACACATAAATTTCTGCCATGTGGGTTTTTTTTTTCCACGGAGATTATTGTTGTGGGAACACTTTTATCTCCCTGACCCAAACTGAGATAAGCTCTTCCTGGAGTTCTCTTCCTTTGTCACACTTGGTTTTTTGGTTGGTTGGGTTTTGTTTTTTGCTGTGTTTTTTTGTTTGTTGTTTGGTTTGGTTTGTGTTTTGGTTTTGATGTTGGTTTTGGTTGGTTTGGGTTGGGTTTTTTGTTGGTTTATTTTTCTTGCACAGTACAGCTGTAGCTACCAGAGGATTATAATGGATATGGTTTGATCTTACAGGGCTTTTTTATCAATTTACAGCAGCAAAGTTTAGATCTCATATTCCGATTTGTGGGAGGTAATCTTCAGAAATTAAATTTGTTGAACGTTCATTTTGTATCCCTCTTATGTCAGATGCAAGAAGGAGATGAAGCACCTTGTTTCCACTTGTGTAAGAGTCTAAGATTAGAAGGAAAAGCTACTGCTCGTATTTCATTTTCATGTGGTTCAGGCTTTAAGGTCAGTTTGTCTTCTGTCATTACAGTAACACATCAGCTGTGAACCATGGAGCAATGAAATGGTCTTGGAAAAGCTGCCCCCAGATTTTAACATCTCCATAGGAAATACATGGCCTATGCAGAATTAAGGTCCATCTATGCATAGCTGGGATATTAGTCAGTGTGTAGAAGACTGTACTCTTTTGTGGGCCAAAAAAATAGAACTCTAACTAAATAGATAAGTTCAAGAAAGGTTTAGCAAAAATGTTCAAGAAAAGGTACTTACTGCTTCAAGACATGATAACTCTACATGAATGTGATGGGGCAAATTGAAGCTCTTGTTTTCTTGTGAGGCCCAAACAAATTGCAATTAAGAGAAGGCTGAAAATTAAAAACCTAGACAGAGCATGAGAATGATGAGATTTTTTTGATGATGGAAGCATGGTCCTTTCAGTGAAGTGGCAGAGTCTTTTCTGATTATGTTGTCTAATTTGAGATTGGATTGGACAAAGTAGCTAATTTTCAGTAACAACAAGCTGTTGCTGAAAATTGAGGTGAGTTAAATTACTCTAATGGGCTTTGGGAACAGAAAGAGGGAAGAGTCTACTGTAATGATCAAAGGGTTTTAGTTTGGGAATCACTGTGCAACAAATTGTTCATTAAAATAGCAATAACTTCTGTCTAATGATTAAGCTTAAATATTTCTGAGCACCAACAAGAAAAAAAGTCCTTTTTTTATTGCAGCATTAAAAAAAAAAAAAAGAAGCATTAAGCTAACTCTGCCCTTTGCATTTTACCCCCAAACCGCCTACAACGGAAAGTGAACTCTGATCTCAACTGCTGCATCATCCATCTCTAAATTAGACCTTAGTGATCACTCAGTATTTGAACAATCATGCCCTGTCTGAGGAAAGCCTGTTGCCATCACAAGCCCGTAACTTCCTGTATAAATACTTAGGAAAGCGATGGAAAAACACTTGGTTAGTGGAGGTGAATCCATAATAATGTCAATTCCCTTGCACATTTTTTTTAAGATCAAAAAGTACTTTACAAACATTCCGTTGCTAAAGTCTGCACAGATTTTGATAACGCATGTTCCCAGGATTTGCATTCTGTACTGATTATTACCAACACTGTTAGTAATAATCAGTACAGTAATAATACTGGTTTGCATTAGAGCAGCAAATAGAGATCTTAATCAGGGCCCAGAGGCCTCATTCACTAGATCCTGTAAACCTATACAATTAAAACAATAACTGGTTTCAAACCTACATATTTACAGAGTTTGGGTGGGATCTATCTCACTTAACTTTCACTATCTAAAAGCAGGCATCACAAAGCTGTAAAATGGGTATGACTGGCATAGTTAGCAGTAGGCAAACTGTGTTTCAGTCAGCCACAACTTACTGGGCTTCTTCAAGGACTTGTACACATACTAGTTTGGGATATCCAGGGAGTGAGATAACATGCTCTTATGGGTTTACAGATTGTAAATATTGTAAATCCCTGAAACGCAGCACTCTGATTTGTGTGTGTCTGTGTGTGTGTGTGTACTTGAAATGTTCTGTGTGTCCATCTGCACACAGAGAGGAATATACACACAGATAGATGGATATTTTTATATGACTCATTTCTATATTGCCATTCCTTAATGGATGCTATTTGCTTCTTTTGAAACCATCCCTGACTAGCGTATCAATCCATATTATGTAGATATCATTGAGAGAGGCATAACAAGAAGCAATGGCTTGAATCCTAAAAAGGAAACATTTAGCTTAGACATTAGTTTAAAAAAATCTTAATGATAAGGCCAATTAGGCACCAGAATGAGGCACTAGAGGTGTTTTCAGAGGAGGTTAAAAAAGGGATTTGCATCAGGGGCAAGGAAGAAAATTATGCTTGTAATACAAGTGCTTCAGGGAGATAGATAGATACATACGTAGACAGATGGATAAGTATGTGTGCACATATATTTGTAACAAACATAAACATCATCTTGTACTTTGTACATGCGTTTACATACAGATGTGCATATATGTTAGGTTCTTTATGTGTATATTTACAAAGGTAAAAGTACATTTATATGTAGGCAGTATGGACATGAACTGAGACACTAAATACTTATAAAATACAACCTACAAGATCAAGTAAAGTAAAAGATTTTATATGGCTGCCAATCTGACTGTTCCAAAGCTTTTTTATACTCAGTGAAAGGAAAGTGCATGGAGTTCAAATGAAGTATGGTGAAGCAGTATCTGTACATCTTGACTCCCGGACAATGACTTCTTCAGGGGTTAATGTGATCTGTAAGGCCACTCATAGGCATATCTAGCAAGCAACAATATTTGAAATCCCCCAGCTTGACCTTCAGCAGTTGTCTACATCTATGCTACATCTAAGTCCTGCCATTTCTGAGATAAACCTGTTACTTGACTTCCTAGTCCAGTTTGTCTCTGTGTTTGCCTTCTTCAAGATCTCAGTAATCTTCCAGAACTGGGTTCTCCTTCTTCTCTGTACTCTATAAGGGATAGCAACAAGTATAGACAGAAAAATTTTATATCTGAAGCAAAAAGTGGCTTGCCCCAAAACTCTGTGGCAGAAGCAGAGACAAACTCCAGATCTCCCAAATCCTAAAATATTGCCATAACTGCTGGAAAGCACAAATTATGCAGCAGGAAAGGGCCATGCTGTTTGACTGTAACCAATACTGAGTATGTCCTAAAGTCCCAGTCTGTGATAGCATAGGAGGAAAGCTGGAGTAAGAAAGTTACGTTCTGCTTACTCTAAATCAACCCCTTTGCCTGAAAATGAGATGGACTATGTAGACACTTGTTCCATTTTTAGACATCTTCCCCAGGCAGCCAGACCTTCTGTGCCAGGGGAATCTGACACCCAGCACTGGCACACTGCTTCACTCTAGCTTTCTCGGAAACAGAGAACCAAAAGTAGTCTCTGGATGTCAGTCTCTGGCACTCAGCTCTTCATATTTCTTTTTTCTCTTTTCTCTTCTTTAGTCCTTTTGGACTGTAAGTTTAATTTCATCTGGAAAGGACTTAAGTATCACTGTTGCATATGCACAGAAAAAGCCACCATTATGAAGGGAAAAAAAACATAGAGAAATAGAGACACACCTTTTGTCTCTGAAAAACTAAATACTGGGGGTGTTTCTCCATACATGTGTATATACTCATGTATGCATGTATGCACAGATGTCCTTAATTTACCAAGGCAGAAACAAACAGGCTTCAAATTGCCCTTCCCTGTTGTGGGGATAAGCCAGGCTGTGAACACCCATCCCCAGCAAAGTGGTGTCCTCCATCAGTTCCTGAAGGAGCAGCAACAGAGTGGCTCCTCTACACTATTTCACAACTGGCCTGCAGTTCTTGGTGGTGCAGAGGAATAAGGAGCTACATGGACAAAACCAAATCCTAGCTTTTGGGTTCTTTGCTGGGACTGTCAAAAAGGATGCTAATGTTCTGGGGAAGTTTTAGGAACACTGTTCACCTGAAAGTTAAATGGAGTTGTAGGTATGCAAGGCTAGTGACATCTTTACACAAGTTGTCCATTAGGCTAGTGCTTTGTGCCATCTAGTCAAAGCAGTGGGTGCTCTACCAGAGAACAGAGTTCTGCAGTCTTGGTCCCTGAACTTCTTCACACGGAGGCTTTCTTACAACCCAGCAGAGCCCTCTATCCTGAACAATTATCACACTTATCTAATTATNTGGCTGAGTCGCCATCCCTGAGTGTGTTTAAGAATCACTTAGATATAGTGTTGGGGGGTATGGCCTAGGGGTGAACTTGTAGAGTAGGGTGAAAGGTTGGACACGATGATCCCATGGGTCTCTTCCAACCTAGATGATTCTGTGATTCTATGATTCTAATTCATCAGGCAACATGGTAGAAAATACACTTTTAGATAGCATAAAAGTGCCTCTGAAAGATACATTCTTCCCTGAACAGTTTATTTAGGCTGGTGCAGATCCAGTCCAGCTATCCTGAAATCAGCAGTGGTGTTACGTATTTAAACCAGCGTAACTCCCAGCAGCACCTGCTCCTGTTATGGAAAGTGAAATTCAGGATGGGTTTCAAATAGTGTTTGTGTAGCCTAGGAAGCCTTAGAAAGGATGGATTTTGTCCATCTGACAGGTTTGTCTGTGCCTGCTTCATATCTATAATACTCAGACATTAAATACATTTTGGAGGGAAGCTGCAGGATTAATTTCATTACCGTGTTTTCTATAATTCCCCTATACACCTCTGTGTGGTGAGACCATTGTATGGCTTCCTCCCGCAACCCACTTTTCTGGTTCAAGTCCCAGCTTACAAGGCAGGACCTCTGTTGCAGTCACACTCTAAGCCACAGGAGGTCAGCTCCAGCAAGATACCTCTTTTTTTTTTAATTCTCCCAAAGTCACAGTGAAAACCCATGAGAAGCCACAGTGAAAACTGCAACTAAAAAGTTTTTTTTATGCAAGCAGCTGTTCATCTTAAAGTCTTTCTTTCCAGCATAAAGTGAGACTTCTATGTCACCTAAATCTAAAATGACCTAAATCAATTTTTCTTTCCCTCCCTGCCCATTTGGGTTTCTGTGGGCTCAAAAGAGGAGCACTTTCTCTGACAGAGCTTTGCTATTAAATTATTATCACACCCACAGTCCAAGGTTGTAGTCATTCTGGTGCAGGTTTACTTTCCGTAAGTGGAGATTAAGAGAAAAATCCTGTCTTAGTTGGGCTCTTTGCTTTGACTTCTTTTCCTTCCATCTACAATGTTATTTTCTGTAATAAATGTTTAAAATTATTTGGGAACTTTGAAAATTAGCTCCACTTAAGTGTCATTTAAAATAACTAAATAAATGTTCTTAACACTATGTAAAAAAAGAGCTAGAATCTGTCTTCGGCACTCTGACAGTGCTGAACTCTGAAACTCAGATGAGCTCCTGTCGTAGTTAATAGCAAAGCACAGGTTTCTAGATAAAGATATTTTTCAAATGATCATTATGATATCCTATATTTGCCTAGTCATTTCCACTCCAGCATTCCCAATACTACCTCTCAGATGTCTTGTCAACCTCCAAAGTACAGATTCTTTACTTCTATTCAGCTAAATCTTTCTTCCCTGACATGGGCATTTGCTTGAGTTAGGACTTCAAACTATACTCCTATGTACACTCTGGTTTTGCTTTATAATGTACTCAAAGGCAATTTCCTCTGGGATGAAACACATCATCTGTTTCCGCAAGGGAAAGCCACATATCTGCCGAAGGGTCTTCTCTCTAGCTACTATAAGTCAATGGAGATGCTCCACTGGGCAGAAGAGGAATTCCTTAAACATGATGTGAAGAGCAAAGCAGGGAAGCCTTTGCAGACAGTATAGTAATGAAGTTTTCATGTTTGGTTTTGTTTGTTTGTTTGTTTTTCTGGACAACAAGCCACCTGTCTATCAGACTAGACAAAAAGCCCAAGGGGATTTATGTGAGTTTATGTGATTCAGTTTGGACAGTATCTTCCACCTTGGCTATCACTGGTAGGAAACCTTTCACAATTTTGATTAATTTTTTTCTCCTCAAAAGCTTATGTTCCAGTTAGAAATTGCAGAAAAATATTCTCACAGAAGTTCTTGCAAGCTTGTTGGCTGATTTTTTGATCTTCTTACTCTCAGTCTGAAAAATACTGTCACTCAGTCTTTCCCTCTCCCTCAGCCAGCTTAAGACCCTTTGTTTAAGGGCAAGTGTCCTCCAAGGAGACAATGCAAAACCCAAGAAGATTGATGAGCAGTATCTGACTGTTTGCAGAACAGTGTCGGGCATCAATAGGATCTGCAAGGGGAAACAGACAAGAGTAGTGCTGAAGGAAGACTGCTCTCTGTCTCTCTCCAGTGTCTCACTCCTCTCCATCCTGCTTTCACCCACCTCTCAGTAAAACACAAATTCTAACACAAATGAATTGCTAATGAAGAAAGCATTGATGGAGACAGTTAGTTCACCCCTCTGTGCAAATCAGCTTCACTAGGATGGAAAGAGAATAAAACAGTAAAAGCCTTTAAAGGGTGATCTTGCACAGCATTTGCCAACAAGTTCCTAGGACAGCAGCTTTTTGGCACATCTCTGTTGCACCCAGGTCCTGCACCAATTTGGAAAAGAGGGCAAGTGGCTCTGTACCTACATCTGCACAGTGAGCTAGTGTGGATGTGGTACTGTGGGTTGAAGAACAAAATAAAATTACATTTCTCATGTCCCTTTTGCTATCCTCACTTTCAATGACAACAAGGAAACTGTGACAGGTCAAATAGAAAAGCTTCTCTGCATCTTTTTCAGGTATTACAATGGGTGTCCTCTCCTGGAAATAGCTCCCTCCTAGAGGGTCTGTCCATTGGCCCAATAAGATGTCACATTCCCTGTCCTGTCCATGATTTCTTAAGGGCCAGTACAGCTACAAACATTTCCTGCTGTCATGTCATCTCAAATTGTCACCCTGCTCAGCTCTGAAATGCAAATCACTGCAAACCCAAGTGCTGACCTGTCATTCCCCTGATATACTGGGGAGCAAACGACATGGACATCTGCATTCTTGTCTGCTGCCTCCTCTGCCACAATTTGCTACAGAGGGGAAAAAAAAAAAAAGATATATATCTTGTTTATTGCCCTCCTTCTAACTCTGCTTTCATCCTGCAGCTTGGGTGAATCTGGAGCCTCTCAGAAGCTCTCTGGTTACTAACTGAACTGAGCAAACTTCAGAGTGAGTAAAAGGGGTTGTGCAGGACTTCAGGAGTTTCTCCACACCTTTACTGAACTAAAGCTCACCCCTCCCACTACACCTTGACGTAGTTTTGCACAGACAGACAAGAAATTTAGTCTCAGATTCAAACTTTAGGGTTTTTCCTAGGGTGTAAGAAACAAGTAGAGGAATTGAAATACACATACAGATAGACCCTTGTGTGAATAAAACTAGCTTACAGCCAGTGAAATAATACCTCCGACTGACTGCACTTCCCTTAGGTTTCCTTTGTGCTGCTGGGAATATGTAACATATTACATATTAGTTATGTTCTCATTAGTGTAGCTTGGAGATGTGTTTGTGTTCTCCATTTAGCTCAGTCTTTTATATCTGGTCCTCTATAGTTCCACATTCACACTAAGCATGCTCAAATTCTTCATTTTTGGACAGGAATGGAGGAGAGGAATTACAACTGTCTTTTGTAGGAGCATGGCTGTCCTCATCAGGAGTCTCTGTGCTGGAGAAGTGAATGAAAGGACTGGGTATAAGGTCCACTTGAGTATGTCTTTGCCCTCATTTGCCCTTTCTCATGTGCTGATGTTGTACTATCTAATTGGGTTTTGGAAACTGGAGTTAGGGGACAAGTGATGTGACCAGATGCCCAGTATGCTGAAAGCTAAGGAATCTATGTTTTTCTTTTCTTTTCTTTTCTTTTTTGAAAAGAAAGTTGGGTTAGAAATCCAGTAATGCTTGTTTTTAATTCAGGGCCTGACAGAAGTGCCGGAGTCCAGTTTCTCCAAGACATAGCTTGACACCTCTGATCTGTTCACATCTCATCAGCAGAGCAGTGTTAAATCTGGCCAAAGCAGGACTGGGAGTGCTTCAGGGGAAAACACTACTGCTGTAGGATCAGAGCTGGTGAACAACTGTACACCACTTCCCTGGCACACTGCTCCAGAGCAGCACTGGGAGTATTGCTGGGGATTAAAACAGAAGTCCCAGGTAGTGCTTCAAAGGCTCCTCTTTTTCACATGTACAGTCTATTCTTTATGATCTGAGCTATACTACAGCTTGGGCTATTGTGTTTTGTCAATCACAGGTGCAATGGGATTCAATGTTTTCCTTTACTTTTCTGCAAAATCATACAGAGCTGCAATAATTTTTAGTGCATCCCTTGATGCCCTGTCTTAGAAAACAGTCACATTTTACAGGAGGTGGTAAAACAGCTCCTCTGATTATGGGGCCACAGTCTGAAGAGGAAAAAAGTTCTGGGACTGCCCCAACCCATGTAATATGTGACTGCAGCAGTGAGGAACTCTTGCCCCTCAGAAACCCTGCAAGCTTAATCCATGAGAAGAATGTGTGTGACTGTCTCCACTAAAAAACATTTTGAGGTTTAGGAATTTATTTCTATTTCAAAGATGCTTACTAACAGCTCCATGTGGGCAGCCTGCACAACATTCAGGCTGTAACATCACACTGGAAACTTGAGGAAAAGGAAAAGCCAGCACTGGATGTCAGCAGGACAAAGTGGTCCATTTCCTTCCCCCTTCCAAGCACTTGGCAGCTTCATGTGTCATCCTAAATTTGCCTGTTGTTATCCTGAGACCAGCCTCTGTGGGTGCTCCAGACTTTCCTCTGTAGTGAAAAAAAAACAGTGGGAAATGGTTCCCAAAAGTAAGTCCCTCTTCTTAATGCAGGAGTAGCAGAAGGACTGTCCTAGCCTTGCACTTTCTAAGCCCTGTGCAAAACCCCCTACTATGAAGCATAAACTTCTTTCTCTCCAACATCAAGGTGGCAACTGCAAGGTCTAAGCATTTATTTATCAAAATCACTGTAGATATTTTCTTCACTGGAAGGCTCAGTACTTTAGGCTGAAATCATCCATCACAACTGAGGAAAGAAAAAAAAGCTCTTCACCTTCATGGATTTTCCCTCTCCCTTCATCTCATCTTATTCATGTTTAAATGGGTAGAAATTCATCTTTTTGTCCAAAGATCCAGCTGGCTGCAACATGCTCTGTGCTTAAACAAGCCTCCTGCGATGGAAGCATTTTTCAGGCTCTCTGTCTCCCACTCCCCGTCCCCCTAGGCCCCGATTGACATCTCATCTCATTTTTATGTTTGACACCTCAAAAAACAGCTTAAATGTATAGCACCTATTTGTAAAAGAAAAGCAACTTTTCTCAAAGACAAAACAGGCTTCTCACTAGGAGGTATTCAAACTCCTTAGAAAATTATCTTTGCTACCATCTTTGGTAAGGTGGACTGAAGCTCTTTGTGCATGCAGTGTGTATATGTTTGAGCATGCCTCCATGACGACATCTTTTGTAATGTCAGATTTTGACTTTCCTTAAAACTAATATGGAAAAGCAAACATGCAGCAAAGTTACATGACAGACTGCTCTGTATCTCACAGAGCAGGGTGTCTCTTTTATGATACAGCTTTGACATAGCTGCCAGAAGGTTCTCCTGTAGTGTCCATGAATGCACCTGTGTGCTTAGGGCAAGATGCACTGGTTTCAGGACAAGTAACCCCAAATATGCTCGGATTGTCTGGCAAAACCACTCTGAAAAGGGAAACATGAGTTTTTCTCAGCTTGCTTCTGTTATAGAGTGAGCATACTGCTGAGGGATGTGGTTTTATGCTGACAAGCCTAATGGTGCAATGGGACCACCAAGGCTTCATCTGTCTCTGAGGGGAGAGTAGGGCAGATCAGTGCAAGTGTTTTTACTTCATCAGCCATGAAGTGGAGCCTGTAGACTTGATTGGTTATGAAAGGTGATTGCATCCACATTTATTGCACTAGGAGGGAAATTATCACTCAACAAGGGAAAAGGAGAAGAAAAGGATTGACATTCTTCTCCCAGGGAAAATGGGATGTGTGTTCAGAAATGGGGCTGTGGCAGAGCATCCCAGTTCCCATCTTTCCCCATGCCTGCTTCTCTGTTGAAGGGTTAGAGAGCTTGGGGTGAGGTTGCCTTCCTCAAGTTTGTATAGGTCCTGGGGAAAGGAGTCCTAGGAACCTCACAGCTTCTCCCAAGATGCCTATTCTATCCCCAAAACACTATCGGTGAGAGAGGAGCTGGGGCTGGAATTGTGATTTTCAGACACACTGGGCTTTCTCATCCTGACAGAATTTCCCTGTATCATTCCTTCATTTATACTCTTACATTTATACAGTGTATTATGAGTTATGATGAGCTATTTACACTTCAGCAGAGGAAGACCAACCAGCCTGTCTGAATAAAATGCCAGGACTCTCCAAGACATCATGAAACAACAACAAACTCATCTATCCTCAGTCTCATATGATTACAAGCAATGAAGTTTCCCACTTTGTAGAAGGTGTTTTTCATAGCTCCAGTGAAACAGCTCAGTTCCCAATTCCTTGGCACAGCCTACAGTCTATAACGATAAGCGTGTGGCCATTTTAGGTAGCATGGTACTTTGGGGAAGGCTGTGATAATTAATACCTTTTCCAGAGCCAAATTCCAATTTAAAGGGTCCGTTATGCCTATCAACATACCCATTCGGCACAACGCAACCACGGCGACTGGCTACGAAATCACATTTTGCATCCTGCATTAAACACTTGGTTATGCTGGTGGAAAGCGTTGCCACAACTTCCCCAGAAGGAGCAGAGTTTTCAGTCCTGAAAAAAAGAGTAAGGCATCCACTAGATAGATAGCAAAGTGACCTACATCTTTTTGGGATATAGATGTCTTCTCTGCTTTCCTCTAGTGCAATTCTGTGCAAATTCGTGTTATCCCAGCAGACTATATGGGGAATATCACATTAGATGGAGCTAATAAGATGAGGTGGAACCTCAGACATTCATATACTAATCACTATCAAATGTATAGTCTTTAATGGGGCATTTCAGGGGATTTTACACTTTTCTGTGAGGCATTGATCTCTGCTGGATACATAATAATGCTGGATCAGAAGGCCTGAAAGTCTTTGTGGTTTACATCTCTCTGCTTATTTCTGCTAAAATGATATGAATCCCCTGAACATTAGAGAGTGCTCTCTAGAGCAAGTCTCTTTTTCTTTACTTTTCTTTTCTTTTCTTTTCTTTTCTTTTTTTCTTTTCTTTTTTTTTTTTTTTTTTTTTTAAGTTTTGGGTCGACCCAAAATTTACATTTTACATGAAATATACATTTGTGTTTAATATGAGGGTTATTTAACCTGTTTATGCTCTTTTAGAAATCAGGTCAAGCTTTAGATAAGAATTTAAATATTACTTTGAAACAAGGATTCACCAACAATTGCTGTTTCACCCAGAGTCAAACATTTGTAATATTTTTAGTTAAGACCAATCAGTGTTCCTTCATCCAAAATCACGCATAATTTAAATTTTCACACCAAGTTCTCCTTTCTATTGTATGTAGTAACTGACATTTAAAAAAACAAAAAACAAAACAAAAAAAAAAACCAAAAAACAACAACACAAACACAAAACAAAAAAACAGCTTCCCAGCAAGCTATGTGCCATGTATCCTTGGGTTTGCATACCTTATTAAAGTGCTTTTATTGCACGATGACAACTGAGAGGCAATTGAGTCCAACTTCACAATGTTCTCACATCCAGGTTTTCTCCCACATTTGAATGTTCTGGTAAACCACGGGCACTGAGGCGTGTTGGCTATTTTGCATGAAGATCTGAGGATATATGCAGCAACCATGGTGAATGCTTCGCCATAACTCAGTTTAATAGCCTAATATTAGGATGTAATTTTCTGTTGTCGTAATTCTTCGTGTAACCTTTAAGTGTGCAAGATTTCTACCCATTTAAATCAGCTAAGGATCTTGACTCTGAATCTGGTTTAACTGTTTGGTCACTAAATTAGGAGATTTCCAACCTAGATGCAACTTGTTTAAAAAGTACTAATCTCGAGTCATTCATATAGGCCATCCAAGCTCTCTGACTTCAAAAGGATGCTCATGCAAACAGCACTGTGAAATGCCCAAATTGCACTATGTAAATTCTGTAAACTGAGAGCAAATGTCTTTTTTAAGTCCATGAGGAAGTGCAAGAAAATCCTATTTGCTGACGTGCAAAGGCTTTGTAAGGCAGAGCCCCCAGCCTGAAATCGCTTGATTTGTGGATCCTTGCGATTAAGTTGAACTGAATGACATGCAAAGCTGGCAATTGAGATAAAGAATCGCTCTAGGCCAGGGAATGGAGGCAGCTAAAATCTGAAAACAAAGGCTGTTAATCTCATGCTCATCATCTTTAAACAGCGCACGCTAAAAGTGCAGGTAGAACTCAGCTGATGCCTTCAGATTACTGGACGGGATGTTGTCTTTTGTCTTCGTAAAACTCATTTTGATCCAGATGCTGACAACTACACACACACACAACCCCCTCCTTCCCCCACTTCCATCCCCTCAGGCGGAACATCTCATCCCAGCGGAGCCTCTGCCTCAACCCTTCTCGTTGGCTCACAGGCAGAAGAGAAATCCAATCTGCATCACGGAAAGTTTTCGCACAATACCCAGCCTCTCCCAGGAGTGCTGCTTCTTTGTCTTTCTGGCCCTTCATCTGCCTGGGCTCATGGGGTCCTGTCCAGACAGCAGTTTTCAGACAAACATGACACCTTGCTGTAGGACATGTGGCTAATCTGTCTGTCAAAACCTAGAGACGGTCACATAAAAACAAAGCTATTTGTCCAAAGGTGATGTGCATAGGCTGGACTTGAAAACCGTTCTCAGAGTTAGGTGAGGCAAGCTTCATTTCTGAGAATCAAAGACCTGAAATTGTGTTGCAGGTGCACACTTGAATATCCCTACAAAATACTTGGAATCTCGGGGTCCAGTACTTAGCATATATTGGCAGAGGTAGTCCCACTAGTCTGTAGACAACAAGTACCGTCTTTGTGCAAATTAACACCATAGTAGGCTTTGGCAGCATCCACCCACAGCAGCATAATCGGCAAAGGGAGATGCATTTAAACAGTATTGGAAACATTAGAAACATTCCACCACTGCAGCTTAAAAACTGCTCTGGGATTGCAAGTTAGGCATTTTAGGGATCAGTGGGAGATTTCTCTGGAGATTAAGAGCAATTGAAAAGATCGACTTCCTCTCTATAGAGAGGTTTTAATAAGGCTGAAAATAAAATGCTGTCTCCCTCAGCCTTCCTGGCAGAAGAAATCCAAAGAGCCCCCCTGTTGTTTCAGTAATTCAAACTTCAGCTTTAGCCAGCCATATAGGCCTGAAATTCACCTGTGAAAGTTCATGAGGCTAAGTGGGATTCAGAACAAACTCCTCTTGTTTCCAAACTCATGTATAATGCAGTGAGGAACTTCGCTCAAAAGCAGCTCCAGCTTGCTGTTATATTTACAATGCTCCAAAAGAAAAAAAACAGGAGGCAAACTGATAACACCACATCACAGGCAGCAAGTGGGGAGGGAAGAGTACCTCCACCAACTTATTATAAATTGACATTCCTCTGTAGCTGGGCAACACCTAAATCTGCCTCTTCTTACTCTTCAAATTGAGATCATGGCATTGCCCAAATACAAAGAAGAGGTCTGCATACTCCAGCAGTGAACAAAATAAATAGATAAGGCAAGCATCGAAGGAATAAGAAGCACAATAAGGAGGGTTGTCCTATTAGACAGTTGAAGAAACTGAAGCTGAATGTGAGAATGGCAAGTCTATAATTTTTGTCTGAAACATTTTTGTTTACCTAAGATGTAGGCTCAAAGGTGTGTTGAAATCAAGTTCTCCATCTGTCAGTGCTGTTGGTCTGCTGGAGAGTCCTGGGGATGGCTCTGGAATGATCTAGTTGCCCTTGGCAGAAGGCACTTGCTGAGTGTGTCTGAAGAGCACCACTGCCAGATGGTGTTGGGCTGGCAATGCCCCTGGATGCCCAGACAAGGTAGAAATTTCAGCTTCACAGTCTCTGCTGGATTATTTCACAAAGAGTACTTCGGATAGATCAACATGTACCCCAATGTTTTCTTGTGCCACAAACCCCATGCCGTAGACTGGGAGTAGGACACATCTAAATTCACTTTCTAGCATGGGTGGGCTAGAATGGGTGTTTCACCCCCTTTGTTTTAAAACCCTACCATCTGATTGTATGTAGATTTCTGGAAACTGACAACTATTGCCTATGGGCAGAAAATACATGTAAATCTCAGGTAGCTGATGTTAAGTGAGCTAAATCCATGACANNCCATGACAGGATAGTAGGAATCAGGTGCTCAAGTCTATTTGGGTTAGCACTGTTTCACTGAGGAAATGCGTACAATGGTTATGTCTAAACATGAGTTCCAGTGTTGAGCCAAAATCTTCCCTCTTGTCTTTCTTCCCTTCTCTCTTTAATTACCTCACTAACATGGTAAGATGTTTGTTGTTGGGTTTTTTGTTTTGGTTTGCTTTTTTTCAAGTATGTGATTTGTGTAGGTTTCTGGAGTAACCAAAGTGCAATGAGTGATTACTTTGAAATAGTAAATATTTAACAACTAAATGACACCTTTTTTTTTTTTTTTTCAGATCCCTAAGTTTTTTCTAGGTTTATTCATATTACATAAAATACTAAACTCTTTCTATGTATTTACTATATATTTTATATACTGCACAGTATATTTATATTTGTCTTAAAAGTACAAAGTGACATTAAAAGAAGGTGAATATTACAAAACTGCCTCTGAGACATTTGACAATGCCAGTATTAAGCTGATCCAGAGAAATTTAATGCCACACAATTGTATTTCTGTTCCATGATTTCATGACTCACTTTTTAATTGCATAATCACATGGGGGGGGTTAAGGTTTACTAAACTTGAGAGCACAAAATCCAAAGCTGGAGTGAATCAGCTTGGTGTGATCATTCTGAATAGCACAGGCATCTCAAGTTGTTCTGGACTCCCTCTCCCAAATAAAAACAGCAACTGCTTTTCAAAATTGTGTTATTATTGGTGTCTTGTAGGCTGCAGTACATCAGTGTAACAACCTCTGCAGGTGTAGGGACCACGATCATCTGAATGGACTTGGATATATTTACCTCTTTTACACCAGGCTGTTTGTTGCTACTTAAGGATTTCACTGGGGATTTGGAGTGCTGATCATATTTTCAGTTTTGTTAAGTGTATCAGGGAAAGGGAGTGAAAAACTGTATTTCATAATATATAGGTGCTAAAACCTGAAGACATTCTACAGAATTAGTTTTGGTGTAAACTTGAGGGGAGCAGGAAAGTTGCATTTGTGTTTCTTGATGAAACTCTATTTCCTGCAACATTTGCTGCATTACAGTTAATGGAATTTATGAGAATGGCTTGTAATTCTCCAAAACTGCCTGGTGCGGTCATTTCAGCCCGCGCAATGTGAATTATGCAATAAGCCATCGCCTTAATTAAAACAAATTACGTTTACTGTATTGGTTCATACTATAAATCATTCCCTAGGGCCCCTCTTCAAGGTTTGCGCTTGGCCTATTCTTGAGAAATGTTGACAGCAGCTTCCATTACAAAAAACATTTTTGCGTATTTTGTTCTAATATCCTTCTCCAGGATGCAGCCTTTGAGCTCACTGCCCTGATATACAAAACAAATCTTATCCATAAAGCAAGAGAGAAATTATGTGAAAAAGACAGAATGCCTCATTTCCCTTTTTTCTCCTGCTTTGCAGTGTGTATTCCAGTAGACTGTGGCAGTGGAAGATGAAGTTTATTAATTGCAATAATAATAATAAAAGCCAAAAAAAGGGGAACCTGCACACTAATTGTTTTCATCCAAAGTTAGGAGACACATGGGATTCCTCACACTCCCTACTATAATTAGACTGAACAACAAGACAACCAGATTATTAGTCCTTTGTGTAGCTTCAGTTTAATAAAGAGAATGACCATTGGGTATTTATATTCATTTGATCTCAAGGCAGCTTAAAATGAAGAGTTAAATACAGCATATCATACTGCAGGATGAAGTAACTCACCTTTTAAGAGGAAACTACCATCTTATTTCTGACCTCTGATGCTGGGGGAAAGATTTTCACTTTATTCAGTTTAGATTCGGCTGCTTAGTCCATTCAGCTCTACCTAATATTTAAGTGAGTGTGTTTGCTCAGGTTTCATCGCATTGAAAATGAAAATAAGGTAGTCGAGTACTTTGCTCAAAAGTAGTAGAGTTGATGGTTATCTGAACAAGAATATTAGACTCAAAGTGAGATTTCTGGGTTTAGTCCTGTTAGAGAGATACTATTGTGAGTCTGGATGAGATGCTGTTTAAGAGAGCCCTGCACAGGTTAAAATTCACAGGGGAATCCTAACAGAAGGCTAATGCAAATTTAAAAAGCTTAAGCAAGCCTTCATAGCCCCTTTTGCAGGAGTTACTTAACTCTTGCTAATTTTGGGGATCCTGTAGGTGGAGCTGCTTTTGCAAAATTTATGAGGGAAGTAAACCATTTATATCTTAAACTGTTTGGCAACTCCACTTACTTTGAAATTGCTGAAACCTCATCATGAACAACTGGGTCATTGAACATAAAATCAGACCCTAGAGCCTGATTGGAAAGCCATTAAAGCCAATGAAAAGGGACCCACTGGCTGGAGCCAACATTGGAGCAGATCCACAGAGAATAATCTAAACTGAATCTGTCTCCATATTTATTTTCCTCTTGATGTATACCTAAAAGAAGCCCAAGTAGATTTGCAGAGACCATATCTACCTGTTTGTTGTGAATATTATTTCAGTTTACATCAAAGCAGGTGTCCATCTTGCCCAGCAGCCTCACTCTGACAGTGTTTAGGTCTTCAGATGAAAGCCTTTGTCACACAAACAAGCAAACAGATCCAAAGAACAGGTTTAAGCACTGAGAAGGCAAAAAGACTACATGCATTTTCTTTCCCTGAAAAGGAAAGTAGACAAAATTGGAAGCAGCATATGCCCAGACTGTGACTATTGTTATTCAGCCAAAATAAAGTCTGAAAATAATTTTTCATCAAGTATTATCAAGGACCAGCTGGACCACACGTGTGCTGAAAAGGAAGCAAATACCTTCAGAACAGTGGATAAATAACTAAAGTTGCATTTGCCTATGTATTTGTGAGTGGCTAATACTGCTTGGCTTATGAATTCAAAAGCCATTTATTGATGCTGTAATAAGGGCCCACTGCAAAAAGCTCAGGAAACTCAGAAAGCTGAGACCAGCAGAAAAGGTCTTTCAACCTCCAATAGCCATAAGTTTATCTCCCATCTCTTATTATTAGGATTGCACTGTATCTGAGTGGTTTACAATTTCGCACTGTCTTTAATTTTTTTTCTTGCCTAAATTTAATCAGAATGAATAGGTGTTTCATGGAGCATGTATTGACTATAGGGTTTTTTTCTATATGAGGATGATGAAAATGTATTCCTACTTTTTATAATTTTTTTTATGATCAAAAATAAGATTTTATTTTGTTGTTTGGTTGTTTTTTTTTTTTTCCCTCAAGTTTTGATAACTCCTAAATAGCTGTGGAAATTATCTTTCAACTTTCTAAATAAATTCACTGCTGGCCTGTGAATAAGAAAGCGTGAGAAAATTTCAACCCCCAAAGGTAATTTTGGGGGAAAGTTATAAACCACTGAAAACAGCAGCTTATAATGAAAGTGTCATCTCAACCATAAAAGGTACCTCAATGCACTGAACAGTTACCGTAAAACATGATTGAAAGGGAGTTTAGAGATATTGCTAATGGCTTCGACATAAGGAGTGCAGCTATAAAAGATGAAAAGATGCATGGCTAAAACTGCCCAGTGCAAATCTTTGAAGAGCGTCTAACTACCCAGGCGTGCCCGAGATGCGCGACTGCTAACAGAACTGGTCATGCAAATCTGCCCAGACAGAGAGACCTTCAAACACTTCATGCTTTTACTTCCTCTGAAAGTAAGGCAATTGTTCAGCAGAGAGACAGCTCGTGTCCCCAGGCTCATTCTGGGGGCACTGTCTGGAGTTTGAATGATGGGGATGGCCGACAGTGAGGCAGGACTATGTTGCTCAGCCTCTAGCTACTGAGAAATGACATGGCCTGTGGTTAGAAACTCCCAGTGTCTCTGTCTCAGCGATCAACTTTCCAGGTTACAATAGCTTTGTGCCATTTTCATGAAATTGTGTATTTTGGGTTGGAATGGACCTCTGGAGGACATGCAATCCAGCCTCCTGCTCACAGCAGGCAAACTTCAAAGTTAGTTTTGAAGTAGTTCTGCTATTCTGATTTAATCCAGGTGATCTGAAGTTTAATTAATACATGCGAAATACTTCAACATGCTGAAAGTCATTTAATGGACTTTCACAGTTTGCGTTCGGCCATGATCACTTTACAATATGATCCTTATGATATCTGTGGTGAAACTGGTGATGGTCTGTGTTGAGATTTGGTAAGGAGGACTGCTTGGTTAACTTAACCCTACCCTTCCAGGAGTAAATGTTATATTTTTAATATCTGTATGTCAGGTTTATATATGATCATGCCTATGCACCTGACTTATGCCATTTCAAAAAGTAAATTGCAAGGTAAAATAGCATTGAAGAATAAGAGGATTTTTTTTTTTAAGTCATTGGTCAACAGCTGAAATAATAATAATGATAGCTGTGTTTTGAGGAAAAGCTATTCTCTTACTTCAATGCAAACTTTCTGCCTAAGACTGCTGCTTCTCTTTTTAATGACTCCACATTAAAGATATAAAAAACAATACAATCATCTAAGCCCACGTGGTGGGTTGACCCTCGCTGGATGCCAGGTGTCCACCAAGCTGCTCTATCACTGCCCCTCTCAAGTGGACAGCAGGGGAGAAAAAAATCTGGTGAAAGGCTCATGGGTAGAGATAAGGACATGAAGGGATCACTCATCAATTATTGTCATGTGCAAAACAAACTTGACTTGGGGAAATTAGGTTATTACCAATCAAATCAGAGTACAGTAATGAGAAATAAAACCTAAATCTTGTTCTTCCCCTTCTCTTTCTTCTTAGGCTCAGCTTCACTCCTGACTTTCTTTACCTCCACCTCACAAACACAGCAGGAGGATGGGAAATGGGGGCTGTCAGTTCATTGCATGTTGTTTCTCTCACAGATTCTCACTCCTTTCCCTGACTGTAATTGGTCTTGCACAGCAGTTTTTTCCCTTCCTTGAGTAACTTATCCCAGAGGTGCTACCAGTGTCACTCATGGGCTCAGCCCTGGCCAGCAGCGGTTTCATCTTGGAGCCAGCTGACGTCGGCTCTATTGAACATAGGGGAAGCTTCTTGCATCTTCTCACAGAAATCCTGACTGCAGCCTGCACACACCAATCCCCTTGAGTCCTGCCCCTAAAACCTTGTCACACAAACCCAATGCAGCCTAACTTTGCAAAACCCTTCCTGTATACAAGCTTGCCCAAACTTGAAACTGATGGAGAATTTTCAGGGGTCTCCAGATGTTGGCAAGTATATTTCTGAATATTTTCCCAAGTATTATCAGAGCTGAGGATCAAAGCTGCAGCCATTTGCTTGGTCTTTAGCAGCAGATTCAAGGACTCAAAAAATGTAAGTCAGACCTAAAGTTGTTGTGAGCTTTTACTTATTTAATAATAGATTTGAGGTTCTTTTATTTGTCTCCTGCTGAGCTTTTAGCTTGAACTTGGGTCACTTTCAAACTTTGGTGCACTCCTGAGGTCTAGAAAACCAGGGATTTATTGAACAAGAAATAAAAAAAATCTCTAGTGTGCACATGACAGCAGAGGGCAAGGCCTCAAACAGCTTGAGATTGCTGTGAAAATCTTGATTGGTTTCTAAGCCCTATCATTGTGTCAACCCTCTAGCAGTCACTACCCCTCATAGCCAGTTACGTTCCTCGCAGGAGGCTGAAGAGCACACAGCCTTTCCCCAGGGCCAAGTAGTAAGTGTCCCAGGGAAGATGTCATCGTGACTTTTTTTTAAATACAATTTCATATACGTTCTTTAAGGACAAAAAGAAATAAAGAAGACCTACTAAATATGAAACTAATTCTCTCTACTTTTCAAACAATTTCTTAGTTTACCCAAAATTCTCATCTTCGCACTAGCATCACCTCCCCTTCCTCTGGACAAAGATGGGGCTTATCATAGAAGGTGATATACACTGTTTATTTTCAGCCTAGTGAGGGAGATGGAGGAGTTGGGAAGGGAAAATACTCTTGCTTCTCTAACAAGAGCACCTCTTAAAAACTGTGGAAGTAAGTGGTTTAATTTTCTTTCGGTGATGGAGTGCTTCTCAGGTTGTGCTGGCTGCTTCTGAGAGACCTCAGAAGGACACAAAGATATCCTAAGGCTGAGTATGTCATGGTATGAGCTTTCCCATCAAGGGGTACTCAGCTGTCAGGCATCATGTACTACCCCCCCAGACATTTTCCATCTCCTCTGTTGCAGCAGGAAGTGCTGGGGTGCCAAATTAGCTTCTGCACAACTCCACACAGGAACTTAGTGTTCCTGGACTGGGAAAGTGTCACCTATGGTTTGGAGCAGGGCAACTGGGAGATGTTACCTTCTTACAGATCTTAGGAAAGTGCTCTTCCTTGCCATAGGGTCACCTCTTCCCCAGACCCAGAGCTGACCTGTTCACAGAGGTGACCTCATCATTGCAGGAGCTGTGCTCCAGCCTGCACTGAGTTATTTACATCCACCAGGGTGGGGTGATGCGGAGGTGAGAAACACTCTGTCTGTCCAACATCACATCCTCTCAGTGATGCCATTCACCCCTTGGTGCTGTCCACAAGTATTTCTGCTGGGAGAATTCACTGCAATGGTGTGGGGGTGGATTTTAACAGTATGCAATAGTTTTGTGTCAGTATGACCAGTGTGAAGGGGTAATGGTGCACTTTGATCACACTATGTGCTCCCCCATCAGATAAGGTAGGGTAGTGGAACCACTGACTGCTTGCCAGGTGCTTGGAGGTTATCAGGAGAAACAGGCAGCTCAGTGCAACTCTTTTTTTTTTCTGTGTGTTAAGACTCAAAAAGAAATCCACATATCCTCCTTGAAAGCCTCCTTTGCAAACCCATGTGTTTCTCTAATTGAAACAGGGCAGGGTCTGAAACCATAGGAGTCCACAGCTGCTATTTCTATTGTGCATGTCTGAGACAAGGTGAAGAGAAAAGTCAGCAAAGTATCCCACAGGGTGAATCCTCCATGTGCCAAGAAAGCTGACTCCACATTAAAGGTGAGAGCCAGAGCTTGCAAAGCAGCAATGGTCTGGGAAGACAGAGGCCTTGATTCCATCCAGCAGTCTCCAAGTGTTATTCCCATTAACACTGGCACTAGCCACTGTCCTGAATACCCCATGCACCAAAGGATGAGTGAGAGCAGGAGGGAGGGAGGGAGGTGATAAAGTTTTCAGGCTGTAGGCAAGCCTACAGCTGCTGAGGACTGTTAGGGACTGTGTCATTTAGAGATGAGTCCTGGGACATATTTTAAGGGCAGATCCGAGACAACCAGGATAGGGTGGGTTTGCTTATCTTGCAGAGACTTCATCCTGGGTCTGTCTTCAGTTCGGTGCCAGATAATCAGGGCTCTGTATTGCTCTTCTCCTTCAGCTGCATTACCAGAGAATGAAAAGCTCTCTGTAGCACAAAGACTTTTGAGGTGGTGGAGTCACATCCATTAACTTCCCATATGTGACAAATTTTTAGCACTAACACAAATTTTAGCTAACCCTGCAGGTGATCCAGTCAGGCCCCCAGTCAGACATGCCACAGGAAACAGTGAGGAACATCACTTTTGCACTGGATCTTGCTTTGGCTTTGAGAGAGCAGTACTTAAATAAACTCCAGAGAAGCAGACAGCTCCATGTGTATCTCCCACAAAGAAGTTTGCAAGACACAGAAAAATGAAAAGGAACCTTGTTAGCAAGGACAAGAACCAACCTTTTTTAAAAGCAGTACAACCCTGATGCAGAAAGTTCAGCAAAAGAATACTGGTTTGCAAAATTGACAAATGAATCATTCATCCTTTTTATCCTCTTCCTCCTGCCTAGGCACCAAAATGCATTAAGAAAGCGAGATGTCTGGAAAACGTCTGCTGGATCACTGCTGATCCTGCAGCATCTTGTCTGCCTTCAGGCTCTTGTGTCAAGTAGTTATCAGCCTCCTTCCACCAGCCCCCTGCCCTGGACTAGCAGGTTTTAGACATGACCTTCCACCTCTTCACGGCTCCCTGTGTCTCTGAAATGTCCAAAGGTCAGCCCCTTGCTGCCTCCAGAAGGAGACCTGTTATGGAGATTCCTATCTCACCTCAGCCCCATCTCATGTCCCTGTCATCTCCCATCATGTTATGAAACTGAAGGGGAAACCAGGAGTTTAGATGGTGTCCTCCATCATGACATGGACTCATCATTTCATTATTTGTTGGGGAATGGCAGCTGTGCACTGCTTGTGGAAAGGTAGCTTTGACTGACTAGCTAAAAACCGGAGGTGACCTAGCTGTACAACTTACTGCTTGTGAAGAATGTGACAAACTTCATCTTTCTTCACAGCCAGCCTCTAAGGTTAGAGAGGGCCATTACCTGTCATGGTAGGGAGGAGAGAGACAGGTCTATGGATGTGTCTGTCTGTGTATGTGGAGGGAGGGAGATGAGTGGGTACGCTCTTATTCTTTCCTTCCTGCTTCGTTATATTGATTTTCAGCAGTCTGCACGCTTGGAATGCAATAAGGGAGCAATTCCCTTCTATGCTGTCTAGTAAACATTGCCTGTAACTTTATTCTGGGTCAGGAAAGTCAGTACTTAAAATTAAAAGTGGTTTCAGAGGAGGAAAGCCATATTTTAGGAAATTCCAGCTGGGGGTTCCTTTCTGCTGTACTTAATTTTAGAATCCAGTGTGTTGTGTCATGTCATATATGCCTTTAAAAAAGCATTTAACTGATATATATTCTCATCTGCTCTTTACTTGCAATATTTCAAGCAGAAAATATTTTTTAAAAATCAGTTTCTTGGCTCTCTGAACTTACAGTAGAGGCCACAGACTATAAAGTGGAAGGAGTTGAAATTAAGCCCAGGGGAGAGAAAAGTACACTAGAGAGAAAGGCTCATATGTCAGGTGCTTAAACACATGCATAGTTTAAATCCTTTGCCATCTCCCTGAAGCCAATGGAGTTGTTCTTGTATTTAAGACTAACATACCTGGCTTAAGTTCTGGGACCTTAATCTCTAGAAGAAGGTGTGTAATGCTGGGGTACAGATGGTGATGCCCATGTTCCAGGTCCAAGGTATGATCTGCTATGGTGGTTTCTTTCCTCTGTGCAGAACTCCCATGCTCAGGTCTTAGAAAGCCAAAAGGGTTCCCTGAGACAGGAAAACATCTGTCCCATACAGTCCGTTTGAGAAATGGGTGCCCCTGATGACATGTGACTTCCAGATGTCAATCCTAGATAGCAGATGGATGCTTGCGGTGAGCCTTTTGCTGACGAAGTTATGCCCAGCAAAGACCCATTTCTTGAGTACTAGGGATTTTATTAGAAAGTTTCCTTCTTGTGGAGCCGGCGCTCACAGCAGGTGTTTCACATACAGTTAGACTTCAGCACTGAAAACACGGGGCATTGCTTTTTAGATGGATAGACAGGTGTTTCACAGAGCTCTGCTCCTGGCACTGTAAAAGCAAGAGTGCAGTTGTAAAACAACTCAACATTGAAAGCAGGACAAGTGGCATGGGCTGCTTCTGTACAGGGTGCCACCTGCTTTGCCAAAGCAAGCCCACCCCAGTATTCCCAGTTCCTTATTTCCACCCTGTCCTCCTGAAAAAAAAAGATTCTTGCAAATCCCCTCTCTACTCTGATATGTATCCACCTGCCCTGCAGCAGGGCTGTCACCAGTTTGTCAGGTCTCAGGGACATCTGTGGCTGGACAGTTTATGAGATGGCAGGAGGCAAAGTACATCTACCTGGCCCTGAACTCTGACATGTAGCCTCCACACTCCCTGCTTGACATTTACAAACGGTGACAAGCCCTGTCATCTGCCACCTGATGTGACCACCCTGAAAGCTGGGGAAGCCAGACGTGCTATTAAAAGTCCAGCTTCCCAAAAGAAAGCCCTGGAGACTTATGACAAGGAACTGCCTTGACTCAGGCCAAATGCATTTGTGTTAAGAAACCTCCGCAGCTAGTTCCCTGGGTGAAACAGACTGATGAAAAGAAAGAAGAAGGGCATGCAAAGGGAAAGCCAGTCAGCACTGCTGTCTCATGCCATCTTGCCTCCTTCTCCCTTCTCTTCCTATGAGAAAAGAAAGTCTTGTCTAAAAGACCCTCAAATCTCGGAGTAACATGAGACACTTCAATTCCTTGCATCAACCCTGTCTGTGGCTCCCTTCGTGCTGCTTTTCTACCTTTCCTTTGTCCTGTCCCCACTACCACAATAAGGACTCATGGAAACACAGACATTAGCACAAGTGGACATTAGTACACATCCAGCACCTCCCTGGGGTCCCAAGCTGCTAGGTCTTCATTGTTCTCTGAACCTAACTTGCTACTTCCGGCTGATAAACTATGAACTGGAATTCAGGGGCTAGAGAAGTTTGGGCATAGCTTTCTCTAGGAGAGCAAATCTATAATCTATAGATTTGCAAATCTTTGCCATAAATGAAAGACCTCCCAAGTCTCCTTGATTTCATGATTCCCAAGCAATTTTCACAGAGTAGCTACTTTCAGTACACAACATTTTTCAGGCTGCTGTTACTCAAGTCTCTATCTAAGCAGTCATGAAACAAGCAACGCTTTCAAACAATGGTCTATTGATTACTTGCTTCATTAACAGTGATGCAATTACCTGGCGAGGTTTATTACTCTTGTTTTGTATCATTTTGTGCCTTATGATTCGGTCATTAATGGGTACGCTTGCATTTCATTTCATTGTGACTGACTTTCCTGGGAGGAATTCTTGATGCAGTCCAAGAATGCTCATGAATAAATGCTTACTGGCAGGAGGTGTGAGTGTGTTGCAGGGCTATATGGATGTTTTCATCCTGCTGATGCAGCAGTAAATCAATTAAAAGCACAATTGATTGCAAAATTGGAGCAAACTTACTTTTGCCTCTGGATTTCATATTACCTAAGTTAGGCTGCATAAATCTAACAATATATTAGTCATGCAGTGATTGTCTTGCTGGTATCTACAGTGAGAACTGCTGTGCACACAGTTACACAAGAGCAGGGGCTAAACTCAGCTCTGGCATATCCTGCAGCTCTGCTCCCACGCAGAGCACAGAGCCCTTGTCCCACCAGTGATTTAACTCCTTTTGGCAACATTTGACTAGAATTCCCTTTACAAGAGGATAAAATAAAACACGTTCATTCAGATTAAAGTATAGTATATATTTCACATGGAATAGCTTTTCTTAATTAATTCCCTGTCTGGGTGCCTTTTTTCAGTCAGACTGCTGTAGCCCAAATTAGACTAATCGACTTTGGATATTCTTGCTAGCTATTACTTCTCTTATTCTTAGGCATTACTAATATGAGATATTAGAAACTAATGATTCCAGAATAACTCCCCATGTTTAGTTTTATCCCAAAGTTTCCAGAGGCGTACAATGGTCACTGTGCTCTGACTTCAATGAAATCCCCATCAATCCCAGTTTGTCAACAGCACTGTATCATGTCTATGAGCAGCAGTAATAAATTTAGTTCAAAAAAAAAAAAAATCTGTCTTAATCTTCTATCAGTTTAACGATCTTCTACAGTGAAGGTAAACCTCTTTGCAACAAGACCATATCCAGAAGCCACTGTTCAGCACAGAGCAATGTAGGGGAAATGTGGTGCAAAAAATTAAAGAGTCTGAAAAGACAAGCTAAAGACAGAAAATCACATCTTTGTCTGCCACATACTCAGCCAGGGCTTCATCCAAAACCCAGAAATGTCAATATAAGTCCTTCAGTGGGACCAGAGTACCAACTGGGAGAGCTGTTCTGTGCCACCTCAAGGATCTTGCTGCATCTCCATGTGTGCAAGTCTGCAGATACAGCCAGAAAAACAGTGTACATGACTGTGTGTTTGAATATAGATCTACAGAGACAGTGTGCATAAATCTGGATAATTTATACAGTGCCACAAATACAAACAACAACTGCCATCCCTCTCCCCATCACAAACTCATATACACAAATGCACCTCAAGTATGAATAATGCAATGACAAAGTGAGCTGCATTTGTATGGACATCATTGGTATCAGCAGTTAGGAATAATAGTTGTCTAATTGTAGTCTTTCATTGTGTGCTATGTCAAAGCGTGGGTGAGTAATTGCAATCATCAAAACCCTTTCACAGTGTGAGCAAAGCCCCGACCCCCATCACCTGCCATCAAGCCTATCTGATCCACCACAGACATGCACTTACTGGGCAGATGAATTAGCTGGATGGGCTGTTCTCTCTCTGTGTTTTTGTTTTTTTTG
>VWZY01003192.1:547755-569137 GCA_013399075.1 Chloroceryle aenea
ACTGAAGTGAATAGATTCAGACTAGATGTAAGGAAAAAATTCACTGCAGGAGAAGTTGTACTAGATGACCATTAAAAGTCCTTTTCAAACCAAACCATTCTATGAATGTATGATTCTATGATGGACACCCTCAGTACCTTCTCCTCCTCTCCCCTCTCTGCCAAGAACTCGTGAGGAAAGCAGGCAAGGAAGATGTGCTCTGCCTCTTGCATCCTCTCTGGCAGATGTGCCATTTGGTCCTATGCACTGGCACTTTCTTCTTACAGACATCTGCAGAGACCTTCTCTAGGCTGCTCATTTGTTCTGTTGTAGTGCCAAGGAGATAAGCTGAAAGGCCTTCCCAGTGGCTGGACAGAGGCACTACAGCTGGTCCCTCACTGTGTGTGCAAGCAATGTTTGGGGAGGGGGGAGTAGTAGCAGCGACAAATAATTATTTGCTATATAATTAATGGAATTAATTAGCATCTGGTTTCTGAAATGAAGCCATACAGCAACCTGGTCCTTATGCTAAGAAAACCAAAGGCATTGAGCAACATCAGAGAGCTGCTCTGGTGAATACCATGTGAATACAGTAGATGCTTGTTCCCATACAGAAATGTACAAATGCCAATTCTGTTGCATGAAGAAGCACACACACTGTCTGCATGTGATGCCCTGGCAATGAGCTCAGGCTGAAATAGGGAGGTTCATACGTTTTAGAATAAGGGGTTCTGTGGCTGGAAGGGACTTCAGTGGTATTCTGGTTTGCCCTTCTGATTAGCCTGGGCCATGAAGGTGGTAGATCTGTCCCTCTTTATTTCCAAGGCCTTGGATGCTATGTTCTAGATGGTAAAGCTGGCTTACTCTTTCCTGATACAACGATTCAACCTCTTTGTTTTGCATGAGGAATATGAGAACACAAGTGTATTTATATACTCTTATCTAAATGTACCCCCATGCACACACATACATTAGCAAGAGCTATCTGGATAAACACAAACCTGTGTCATGTCTCTCTATGAGTGACCCTAATTTTCCTCCAATCCCTCCACAATTGCTGTGATTCTTGTACTTGTCCTCTTGCTCCACAGAGGGTCAAACATCCTGCATCTCATTGTCCCTTCTGTCTCTTTAATTAGTGCTTGTCCTCCCCCTTCTCCCCCTCGCTCCCATGTCTCCCCTTCCCATCTCCTCTCAGCACTTGGTTTGCAATGCTCTATTATTTCACCTTTCACGCGTGCCATCTCCTTCGCCTGGGCCCGTCTGACACCTCTGCCTTACGCTTATCATAGAAACATAACATTTAAATACAAATAGAACAGGCAATAATTTAACCCCTATTTGCACTGGGGAAGGTGCTGAGGCTTCATATAAACACAGCCAGGGAGTTTTTTATACACTGTATGTTTATCTGACATTATATTTCTTCACCACTGTATCTCGCAGCCATCTTTTCCAGCCTTTGTCACTGTCAGAGTGCTCCAGAAGGGGGAAGCCTGGTTTCATGGGGATCTTGGAAATGTCACCAAGGTGACATCTCTGGGATGAGACCTTTGCTGTGGCCATTTTCTCCCTACCTGTCCTGAGAGGAACAGGGGGTGCTTGTTTATGGAAAAATAGGGTAGGCTTGGAATGAACTTAATTTTCAATATTATCAGAATGCCTCAAGTTGCTCATGGTGAGGGCCGCATGGTGCATCAGCAAAAACTTCCTTGGCTCTCCTCAGCAGCACAGCACAAAGAAATAGCCATCAGTCCATTTCCACAGGCCAAAAAGGCATGATGGACTCAGGCTATAGGGATAATGGGGTGAACACTAATGAGGGAAAACAAAAATATGGGGAGAAGAGGCTTATGTGGATACTACATTCATGCTACAGGGCAGTGTCACTGCCCAGACTGCTGCTGTTAAGGGTCACCTCTACAGGGAGGCTAGTGAGGTTTCTTCACTATTTGTGTGTTAGGTAGAATCTGTCACTCTGGTGTATGTAATAGACAGAAACATGGATGGGCCCTTCTTGACAAAAGCAAAGGAGATCCTGTAGGTAGGCAGACCTTGGGGACAGTAAGACATGAGGACTGCTCTGGGTTTGTGTTCCGCCTAGACCATTGGTTACTGTAGGATGTAGAGTGACCCAAGTGATGGTACAAGGTACTGACCTCCATTCTCATTTGAGGACACTGGAAAAGTCTGGTTTGCATCACCTGGTGATGTGCACATATGCTCAAACACATCCCACTGACACTAGCACACCCTCTCTTAATTTTATTCTGGCAGCCTCATGACCTTTCTCAGACATATTTACAAAACAGAAGTAGTTGCCCCATTGCCTGGCATGTCAGCTTTTTGTTTGGGACCTGAAAGAACAGCGTATGGGAGCACTCAGGGTGTAAGAGTCTCATACAGCCCCATTTAGAGGATAAGATTATTAACCAAGACCTAGGACATACTGAATGATCTCAGTTGCTGGACCCTTCCCTCTCTATTCCCACTCAAGATGTGTGAGAGATGTTGTTAAAGCATGCTGCTGAGCTCCCTGGCAGGGCTGGGACATGAAAGGTAAATGCAGCACTTTGTTAGAGGAACCTCTCAGAGAAAAAAATCTTAAACTGATTCATTTTTTATCAGCTGAGTGTGTGATTGTGTGGATTTCTGAGACTGCCAATGTGACAAATGATCCCTCTGACAACCCAAAGCACAGTTTTTCAAAAGGGAGACAGGGTGCTGATTTGGAGATGGGGCTGGAGGTGATGTCCAGGCAGCACTGAACACTGTCAGGCTAGGGGACCCCTGCATGCCACTTCCATGGAGCAACTGGAGCAGAAGCCACTGAGGAAGGTGGTCCTCACCCTTGCAGAAGCTGTTCCTGGTAGTCTGATAGCCACTTTGTGGGCAGATCACCAAGGCACCATGTCTTCTGCCAGTCAGCTCTGGGGACAAGCATTACCACTTCTGGTGTCCTGCAGAGATGCAGAAAAGGGGGATAAAATAATAAAGATAATAATAATATAAAACCAAGTAGTTCCTAAAACACCTCAGTTTAGCTTTGCATAAACTAAACCAGACAAGGCAGTTTCAGGCCAGTTCCACACTAGAGGGTTTTGCTGACGGAGGAGGGATGTGATTTTTTTTTTAATGATACATTTATATTAGCAAAAAGCCCAGTGAAAATACAGTTACACAGCTATACATGTGCTTTTGCTGATGCAGCTTATTTGAAACAGCGGAAACTGTATAAAGTACAATATAACAGACGCTTCCTCTGTGCTGAAACTATTTACTAGACACAAAAATTTCTAGGCAAAGCTTTTTGCTGGTACTGTTTCCAGTTCATTCCCACTGCTCTGCCTCCTTCATTAAATATTTTCCTTGTTCCAGGAAAGCTGGTCTCACTCACTGGCAATACCTGGATAAGCATGGGATCTTGGGCTGGACTCTTTATGCAAGGTTTTGTCTAGCCCTGGACTGAAAGATGCCCCATAGAATGCACACTCAACTTCAGTAGCTGCTTCTCTGACACTTATACCTCACCTCTGAGTGTCTTGTTTGCAGGTCACTTTAGCCATCAAGAAAACAAACCTTTCAGAGGTCCAAAGCACCTTTTCTTGAGGTGGGGACAGCCTACATAGTGCTAGTTAGGGCTTTGTGCATCTTTAAAGCCTGAACTCTGTGTTGCCAGCAAGGTCTTGAAAAATCCCTTTGCTTAATCAATTCCAACATAAAGTAGGCATATTTCTTGCTTTAATGTGTCTGTCAGAAGGCCATTCCTGGTTTTGTTCCCTATCAGAAATGTACACGTATCCCTTTCAACCTATTTTTCCTACCATTTCAGCAGCCTAATCAAAGGCTACACAACTCCTTGTTTTCTGTGGGAGGTACACTTTTTGTTCATGTGAATAACTCATCTGCAGGACTGAAAGCTCCTAATATCCTCACTCGATATCCACTGCATGAAAAATTATCCTCATCCAAGGCTATAAAGTAATTTTCCAATTTGCAGGTGCATCTTGGAGAGGGGAATTTTGATCAAACACTGGATGAAGCAGAACAGATTGCCTACACCAATGATTTCCCGATGAACAAAAGTGACATAAATCGCCCAATTAGTCATCCAGCAAAGGGTTGTTGCAAACCAGTATTTTGTTCAGCTTTAACATGTGCATTAAAAATAAATAAATTTTAAAAATCAAACTATTTATTTATTTATTTAGATTTATTTATTAAAATTGGTTACATCTGTTCCGCAAACTGCTTTGAAAAAATCTCTTGGTTCACACATTTACATAGTGTCTAATGGATGATAAGACATTTATATATCATCTGCAAATGGCTTGTTTACACACATGATTTAAACTATGTAAATTTATTTTTTTCTCTTAGTGTAAAGGCACTAATCTCTGAACATAAACCTAAACTAGAAGCATTAGTTAATGCTCTCTGAAATCTTCCCACTAAGTCAGCAATCATTAGTTTGCTCTGTTTTCACCAACATTTTCTAAAGGTATTTCATTCTGGACTGAAAAACCCCATGCTTGGTATAAATCCAAGTGTAAATAAACTTCTGACTCCAAAATACAATTGTTTACTAGCAGACAATGTCCTTCTTTAACATGAAATATCATCTGTTTGAGCTATCTCAGATATTAGTAATTGTATAAGCTAACTTCATGTTTCAAAAAACAATGTATGTTTCAAAAACTTTGGGCTTATTTCAAATGAAATTTATTCTCCATTTACAGGCTGTGGCTTCCATTATATCCTAATTTAAAACATCTTATGTTAAACACTTTTTTTCCTGCAGCTTATTTAGTATTGCAAGGGTTGCTGACTTACACTATTTTTCATTCGGACTTTATTTCTATATGCTGTCTTTATCCACATTTCTCTTGGATTGCTGTCTGAGCAATGTTGTCGTTTCTGTTACTGCAAGATGACTGCAAAAATTGATCAGAAAAAGCAAATTTGGAAGACTTCAGTGCCTAGATTTCAAGAAGCATTTAAAGATTTATATGTAACCAAACATTTTGGGGTTTTTTGTGTTTTCTCTCTTTTTTCTTTAAATTGCCAAAATATTTTCAAGTACCCATTGAAAGTCAGATGCTTTTAAGGTTTTTTAAGCCAGATACCTGAAAAGAGTAGCAGCTTCTGAAATATGTCACCTCACTGAAATCACCACTTGTTTTGCATGTGATACTGAGCCATCTGGGCTTTCACATTCCTCCTGAAACATGGTAAGCATCTCTTTATTTTGTTCCAGAAGACAGAAAACTCTTTGTGGGCATGCTCAATAAGCAGCAGTCAGAAGATGATGTGCGCAGGCTATTCGAGGCTTTTGGAAACATTGAGGAGTGCACAATCCTTCGGGGACCCGATGGAAACAGCAAAGGTAAGATGATGGCTTGTATCAAGCTAGACTCGGTCTCAGTGTACATATGTCTTGTTCTGGTGTGATAAAGTCACTTTGTAGCCACTAGGACAACATCTCTTACTTTAGTGTAGGTCACATTTGCCAAGGGAGGCCATTACTTAGCTAATTTCTGTCTGCTTGTGCATGAGAGGTAAAAGCTGATTGCACTTAAAACTCCGTGCCCCTGACAGACTATGTCTCGCCGCATGCAAACTGATGCCTAGGATTGTTTGCTTGCAGGACAGACCCTCCCCTCTGAACACAGGACCTTTACATTCACTCAAGACGTGCTCTCTTCACCCAGCTGAAAGGGCCAATTCTTTCTCTAAAGAAGGCCAAGCTTGCTACTTTCTATCCTCCAGCTCTGCTATCATCTCTGCTTATTTCTTACCCACCAGACCCAGATCTTCCTCTTCTTCACTTGGTCTTTGCATAGACAGACACTGGCCAGTAATCGCAACTGCAAGGGCACAGATGATGATTTAAATATTACAGTCAGTAGACATTTACCATTTGAAACACATAAAGTCTTCATGGCAAAACTAGATTCCCTACTTTTGGCCATCACTGGTTACTTGGATAACACAAAGGATCCTCTGCTACAGTCCAGGTGTAAGAATGAGGCTTCTCCCTTGGATAGGAGTAATTTTTTACCCCATCAGAGCCCAGACAAAGTAACTTCAATTTGAATAGGAAGCCCTCTTCTCTTGACAGTGTAATGTGTCCATTAAATATTGATCTGTGTATAATATATCATAAACTGTGCTGGAATGTGCAGCACCAGAGAAGAGACTAGTCCTGCTGACACAGTTCATATCTCACTGGATATTTTGACATGTGACAACCTCAACCAGCATATTTTTGCAACAGGGAGGCAAAAAATCCAAATCACAGCAATACACTGGAGAAAGATATTGCTATTCCATAAAAATCACTGGCAGCCAAAAAAAAGACTTCACACCAGCAATATAGGACAGATGTTTGATATACCTCAGCAAAGCTCAGCCTTCCTGATACAAATGGTTGAAAATAAACTGTGGGCACCCTTTCTTCAATTGTATGGCCATTTCGGTTTCATGATACCCAAAGACAAGGGCTGCCCCAATGGAAAGCAATGGCCTAAGTTGGCCTAGAATAGCTCCAGCCATCATAACAATAGGCAGTTAAGCACTCCATTCAATGAAGAAATCAGTAAATGGTGGAAAACAGAGAAAAATATGTTTGTCTGCTTCCACCTGGAATTATACAGAACAAAATCTAATGACAAAGGAGTTAAACAGAGTAATAATAAAGGCAATAATGTTTAAGATCTGTAAGAAACAGATTCCAAAGGATATCCAACCCACAGACTTGTATTGATACTTGCTCTATCTTTCTTTTATTTTCTTAAACAATTTAATTATAAGTCTAAATCTGAGTGGCAGCTCCATATTGCTAACCAGTTTAATTATTAGTGCTAGCGGGCTGCAGTCACAGGCTTGCATTTCACTGAGCTTTACAGGATCAATACTGCGCCTTGACAGAGTTAATATTACCAGCTTCCATTTGCTGGTGCTATTTACTGAGAAAGTGAAGCTCCTAATTTACACACACGCAGTTACATACACACACACACACACGAGTAGTCAATCCAAAAGAAAACTTAAGGCTAGTGCCCTTATCTTAGGAGACAGGCAAGCCACAACTCCCACAAAGTTATTCCCAGTCTGTAATGTTTTCCATCTGCTAGATACTAATATGTGACACACATTGCTTGTGAGGTACTTATTTTGGGTAAAACCCATAATGCTTAAATTCCACCTAAGTCGAGATTTAAGCAGATTGTCTCAGTGCCAGATAGCAATCAGATCCCATAGACTTCAACCCTATACAACACATTATGTGAAGCTCCACCAGGCACCTCTGTGGTGAGCCTCTAAGTCCTTCAGGTACTGTGATGTAAGGAGTGTTCTCAAAAGGTAGGTCCCAGTTTCCCACCTTATGGCACCACAGTCCAGTCACAGCCAGAAAGCTGGCTGAACCTTGTCAGAAGCTATGAGTAATGTGCTGAAGGAGCTAATGTCCTTGCCAGAAGCTATGGGCATGCCCATTGGGAAGCTGCAGTAATACCTTCTGCAGAGTCACACAGGGATAGTAGATTGACTGGAGCATGTAACTAGGTGGTAGAAAAGTTGAAGCTGAGACATTTCTCTACCTGAAGGGGAACGTAGTGTCCATCTCTTCTGGGAGAGATGGGACAGGATGGAGCTTTCCTACACCCCCTCTGGGTAAAACTCACCACTGGGCAGCCACGAGCGCAGGAGTCCTCAGCATTGATTCCTTAGTAGAGGAAGCTGAAGTGGATCCAGTTCAGCAAGATAGTAAGACCCACAAAGCCTGCATTTCTGGTCTCTGGACAGTTTATTTTATATTATCCCATTCCCCCCTCCCCCCTTTATTTTATTCTCCATTCAGCAGTTATCTACTTCAGTAACTCAGAAAGTAACGATTTCCCATGGCACCAGAAGTTCCACAAGAGGAGTCTTAACACCCTCTGCAATTATAACCTTAGGCCTTGACTCTGCAGTCTCCAGCAAGCTGACAAGACAGTAAGAGCAGCCCTTCCAGCTCTATAATCTGGAAGTAAGGAAATAGAAAAGACTTGCATACATGTATCTCACTGTTCAGCACAGGTTTATATATCTCTGTGTGACAAAATTCCTTCAAACTCCAGATATGCTCCTGTCAAAGGGACATCAAAGTTCTGAAGAGAGTGTCATGACTCACACCCTCTGTTCATGAGGTCATGGAAGCAGTTCTAGTGACAATGAGAAGGAAGGAGAATATGTACGCATTTGTTGTACAGAAGTCGTCTCTTTGAACACACAAACAGAAGGGCTAAAATGATGGGATCTCTTCTATTGCATTGACACCATACACCAGTAAAACTGAGTTTTCACTTCTCTGCTACAGCAAAATTCTGCTAGAAGCAGTAAGAGGAAGCAGTAGGAGGGGTCCCATTAGCACCTTGGGCATTAAACAAGATAAATGCCTGATACTTTCTTCATTCCCACCTTTATCCAGCTCCACTGATCTGTCAGGTACCGCAGTACAGGGGTGAATTTCACCTGACAGGAGTGAAGCCTTCAACATGACAGCAACCCTGCAGCCAAAAATCCTGCTTTAAATGCAATGGGTGACTGAAGCTGGAAAGCTTTTGTATATTTGCTAATCAGCATCTTCTTTTTAGAGGCAGAAAGTATAAAAGAATATCTGCAAATAATTAAACACCCTAATTCTGGATTATCTCTGATTAATGAAGAGGAAGGCGCAGTATCTCAGGAGCCTGGGAATGCTGGGCTGCGATTATGTCATAATTGATCCCTATTGTTTCCAGCTGAAGTTTATCTATCTCATTTTCTCATGATTGTCTCCTTTCAGCTTCTTATAAATTAGATCCAACTATTAGCAACAATCATTGTGCTTTCCCTGAAATACAGTCTGAGCACAGTGCTGAGAGGGTAATGCAAAGTGAAGGGCTTACAGTTAGTAAGCTAATTTCATATATGTATATTATTTTTAGAAGGGACTATCACTGTTTTCTTAATATCACTTCCATCAGCTGGCAGGGATGATTTGAGGACCTCTGGGGCTCAGTGTTCTAGGTTGCAGATGGGGTATTCTAATGCTTCTCTTTTCACTGTGCACAGTACGGATACCTAAAGGTGTTCAGACCCTCTAAAGAACCTGCAAAGGGAATAAATATGAGCTGTCTCATAGTCAGGACCGGCATCCCCTGCACAGTGATATGTACCACATCAGGGAAACAGCTAGACCTTTGCAAATTGATTAAAAACTCAAAAATCTTTAGTAGTAATAGAAGGGGATGGAAGCCAGAACGTCTCAGATCATTCCCAATCTGTTCGAAACACCACCTTAGCATATGGAAATTACTCTTCCTCTCTCTGAGTCAGTTTGCTTGTAGCTAAGAGTGTTAGCAATATTTTCCCCCACTCTGGTGCTGTGTGTGACCCTTCGAAGTGTTGATCATTTCTGCACTCCAACTCATACTCATAAATGCACCTTTCTGCCCTAAAACCTTATGTAAGAATTCAGTGTGAGTTTCCTCACATGGCAATGCAGCCTGAGAAGTACTGCCTACATTTCTCTAATGTCCAGAGAACAACTATACAGACACCAGTTCTGCAGATATGAAAGACTAAGATTCAGATTTTGGTAGTGGCAAGTTGGTAATCACATGTGGAACTCTCCCATCCCTGCTTCTTCATCATAAACTGTCTCATGCTTTGTCAGACCAAAGCTGCTTGGAGCTGAGGCAGGCTCTAAGCATTCTGACATGGAGGTCTACCCAACAGTGATATGATAAGGTATTTTCTGTGTTTGAAGTAACCTGAATGTAACCAAATGTACATTTGGCCTGTGGTTGCTTGTATGTGTAGCTTTCTGACAACAGTGTTGGAATGCTGGATGCAGCTTCACCTTAAGAAGTCCTCAGGCTGCTGATGGTTGGACTGTAAAAAGAAATAACAAGGAACACATTTTTTGTATACTTTCTCCACAAACATCTTTATTGGCCATTTCTGAGGACAAGATACTCAGCTAGATGGACTTTCATGGTACCTGTGCAACCTTTCTTATGCTCTTTTTCTTCTTCCAGGGTGTGCATTTGTGAAATACTCTTCACATGCAGAGGCCCAAGCAGCCATCAATGCCTTGCATGGCAGCCAGACAATGCCGGTGAGTAGCTCTGTAACACAGGCAAGTGAGGATTGGTCCAGCCTTTGCTGCCCTGTGGCCTGACTGAGGAGGAGGGATGATTTATCTATGCTCTGCAACTCATCTTCCAGGAAGGATGGATGACAGCTCAAGCATGCAGGGCCTTGGGTGTGCTTAACTTATTAGTGGAAAGGCCAGGATGACACTATCATTTCACACAGGTGCAGAACCCCAAGGGGGGCTGTTTCCTGTCACCAGCAGTTTTGGTGACCTGAAAACCAGACACGTGGTTCACAAATGTCAAAAACATTGGGTCATGCTCACCATGAGTGTAACCTTTTAAGTTTCAGAGGGATGAATTAGAAGAAACTTGTGTGTAAGTGTTTCTTTGTTTTTCCTCCCCGAAGAGTCCCTACCCCTAGATGAAGAATAAGGAACTTTTTGCCAGCATTCGAGAGCAGCATGCTCATACAATGGAGCTAGAAGCTACAGGAAAATCACACAGTGATTGGGTGCTGTGGCAAAGAGACTGGACTGTGAGGTTTAAGCAAATAATTTATTTGAACTCACTGGTTCAAGTGTAAGGCCCAGGCAAACCACCTATTTGAAGTCTAATATGCCACTAACGAAGGTTTTTATGGAATCAGTGGCAGAATGCACTATTACAACTTAAAAGGAAGTATACACTATAACAAATTAAAAAGCCTGCTAAATATTATACATGCGTTAGTTAATCACTCACGTTTGCAAACATACAGAATGATAAATATTCACTTACCACTCCAGGTAAGGGTTCTCTATCTTAGAAAAGTCACCATGGATGCTGTCCTGACCAAGGGGGAAGGGTCTCCATACAGGTGAGCATTGGAGAGGTGACTCCAGAAATCTAAGCTAAACCTTAGCACTTTTATTCCCTGGTTTAGGTGACTGATTGTACAGTTTGAATACACAAGGTTGTGGCTGAAACCCCACGAGTGATTGTGGCAAAACTATGCCTGATTGGATTATGCCATCTAGATACACAAAAGCTGAAACCACCACTGAAGCCCTCCAGGCTCTCCTTCTTACTTTCGGAAGCCAAATAGTGGTTTGAACTGAGACACAGGACATGCCATTTGTGGAGGTGCAAGGCTTAGCTCAGGTTTTGGTTCTTTGTGTGGTATAGTATTGCCCTGTTTGTCCTGGGGCCTATGGACAACTCAAGGCTGAGTTGTCTACATCTACACAGCTCCCCTGTGTCATCTCTGCAAGATAGAGGTATAGATAGGCAAAATAAGGCTGAGTCGCCTGCACAGCCTCTTGTGAGTTGCCTGCCTGCATCAGATGATACTGAAACCTGTGTATGAACTATGAGCCAGAAAATCCATACAGAAGCCTCTAAAGTGCCTACCTAGGCATGAATGTGGTCCCTACATCCAACTTTTAAAAGACAGTAAGACCAACTACTGTATCTCCTAGTAAACATTTGAGGGATCATTCCATTTAGACAGATACCTAGCAATACGGGGCTTTAAGCCTGATAGTTTAAAAGAGTAGAAATAGAGATGTATTTTCTATGAAAAATGACATTTGTATACCATAACACAGTCCCAGAGGAATATAAGGCATTCCACTGTAAGCAAGGAAAGACAATCTGGTCCAACATGTTTTGGTTTGTTAGAATAGTATATTATTTTTATTACTAATTATTCACAGTGTAAATTGTGAAAGACTGAGAAGCATGGCAACAGCTTGGAAAGGCTACAGGAAAGCTCAATAAAAAAAATATTTAAGAGCATAGAGTCTCCCTTTCAGTAAAAGACTCTAATGTAAATTCATGAATTTTTACAAATAAGTTTAAAGGGGGCCTGGCAGACTGTGTCTAGATCTTTGCAGGGATGAAAATGGAAAATTCTTTGCAGGGGAAAATGCTTCTAAAAGACCTCACTTTTTGGAATGCCATCTTAGACAAATCACTTTAAAAATGGTACAAGTTTACCAGTGATACTGCTGAAAAAAAAAACTCCTTAAAGACTGGGGGGATCTCAATTTTTTTAAGCATTACAATACTTAGAGGGGTAACTTCCTGAAAGATTCCTTCTAACAAAAGGAATGTTGCGCTTGATGCTGACATCCCACAGCAAAATATTATGGACCCCTTTCTTGAGATAGGTCAAAGAGGAATTTCTTTTAAACTTTGATCCAAAGTGATAGTGTCTATAAAATAACATCAGGAATTGCAGTTCCTATAGGATGTGGTACCACAAAAAGTTGTAATAAAAAGTCAATCACTGTCCCAAAAATCTTGCAAACTCATGTGACAGAGGTGAGAGGAAGACAGGAGAAAACACAAGGCAAACAAAACCCAAGGCAAACAAAACCCAAGGCAAACAAAACCCAAGGAGAGTTAAGATTTTTATCTAGATCCAGTACAGTGAAAATAATCTTATCCTTCTCCAGTTCTTTTCCGTCCTACTTTAAGCACACTTTAGCTAAGAAGAAAATACTCATCTCTCAGCCACTTAGGAGAAAATTTCTATTCCATTCTCTGATGCCAGCTGAGCTTAGGTTGTGCAAAATAATGAAGAATTTGGCCATTTTATAGGTCAGTTTTTTATGGGCCCATTTTTCCTGTTGGCTTATTTGACTGAAATACATATTATATAAATGTTCTTTGATAACCAGATGTGGACAATCACAATTTAACACTTACTAGATTCACATGCCAGCCACACAATCAAGCTTTCATGTTTTCATAAGTTTGTGTGATTTGGCTGAACCTTAGCAGCAGTCCACATATCTACTTTTATTTCACAGGAAAAGCAAGTAGAAAATTATTAGTTTCTTCCTCTTCATTAGAAGCTAACTTATGTGGCACTGTCTTGCATCCCCCAGGCGCTACAAGCAGGCATGTGAGCGGTTCTCATGGTTCACCAGATTAGTGAGGACCTATAGAGTGACCACCACTTGATCAAGATATGGTGTACACACTGATTTTCCCACAGGGCCTTCAAGTTTCTAAGGCACTATGAATGAGATGGGCCAAATCCTGCAAGTGATCTCTGTTTCCATTCTTATTTTGATGGTGCTTCAGGGTGCGCAGATCCTTTCAGGGTTTGGATGTTCACAGGGAAATGCAGCCACCTCGTGGTGAGATGGCGATGTAGCCCACGTCCTTGGAAAGGAGGGGTGAACCATTAGGTCTGGCCTCATTTGTCCAGCTGCGATGTCAACTCAAAGTTGTTCCTGTGGTTCAGCCAATTTAAACGTCTCTTGCCTTGTCCTCGTGTACTACCAACGGGGCATCCATCATCATTCTTGTCAGGTCTCAAGCCGTTCATTCCTGCAGCAGACTCCTGTTTCTCCACAGCTGTCAGGATTATTGCTCTACTGCGACTTCCTGTTCACACAACATATGTTGCCTAATAGTTTCAAAAGGCAACTTTCTTTTATGAAAGTTTTTGGGGTTTGTTTTTTGGGTTTGTTGGGTTTTTTTGTTTGTTTGTTTGATTGTGCGGTTTTTGGTGGTTTGTGGGTTTGTTAGGGTTTTTTTTTTAATTAACCTTTCCATGGACAGGTGCCTGACCACCATTTGCCACAAGACCACTTCTCTATGCAAGCCACTTGTTTCTCCTAAGATCCCACCAAACTGGTCTACAGCTTTCCAATTTTTACACAGCCAGCTGTTTTTAGGAATAATTTTCCCCAAAAGACTTGCTTTTGATCAGGCCCAAGGTTCCTTCTGTATCACCTGCCAAGAGAGCTTTTGGGAGTCTTTTAAAATCATATTGACTATCAACCCATCAGCTTTATGGTAGTATTTTACTTGACCTCCATGTTCCCTTTTATGAGAGATCATAATTTTCATGTACTTTTGCATGTGTTTATAATGTATTTATAACAATTACATGCCTTGTACTTTTAGCTCTGGTTACTCTGTCCCTTCTTGTCTTTGTTCCTCATCTACAGGGGAGTATAAACAAGTCTCTTCATGTGATTGTCTTCCTCTTCTCATCCCAGCCTTGTCCCTAATATCCTTATCCACCAACATAAATTCAGCTAGTATTTCTATAATGACAGCTTGCAGATCTAACTTCTCTGCTGCAGGACTGACTCTTGTCCAAACCAAAATCTTGCCCTGTCTTCCCAATACCTCCTAGAAAGCGTTTAGCTGTCAGACTGAGCTCATTACATTTAAAACAGAGCACTTGAACCTTTCTTCCTAAAACTCTGTCTCCTCTCCCCCCCATCTCTATTCTCTGTCACTGTGGACAAGATTATCATCCTACCTGTCAATCATGCTCCTACCTATGCATCAGCAGCAGCTTGGTTTTCTCCTTCTGTCTATATCTTCCATATCTGGGCAACAGCCAAATGCTGAAGAGTTGTTCTGCACAACACATCTAAGATAGGGCCTTGTCCATCCACCCACACAGAATAAAGTCTTCTCCACACTTTGTCACACAAACCTAATCATTACACCTTTTATCATACCCAGAAAGTACACAAGGTTAAGAACTACACTGCTGTTGCACCTTTTTCACCATCTCACCCCCTGTGTTAACTCTTTTTTTGTTTGGTTTGGTTTGGTTTGTTTTTTTATGAATTAATTATTAGAATGGGTAGAACAGTATTGTTATCTACATTTTCTGCATAAAGATGAGAAGATGTGAGGAATGTGATTCATTCCATTTATCTTTAACAGTCTAAAAGTTTGTCAACTATTCTAATAATCTTCTAGGATTCCTACAGAAAGGAGAGAGTTTTCTAAAAATTTGAGCATTCTTCCCTTTTTCCTAAGTGCTAGGATGGGCTAAATCACCTTCCAGGCATGGCTGTCCCTTTCATTAATTGTAATGGAGATCTCCAAAATGGCATTAGACTGAAGTGGAACTTGTCTAGCCTAATTTAAGACATCCAGAAGCTAAGGAACTATTTCTGAGGTTGTCATCTAAGTGGTTGTCATCCATATTTCTATTATAATCAATAGAGAGAAATAGATACCTCTGGAGGAATTTCATTTTACAAAAATAGATTTTGAAACCTGTCAAACCAAAACCCAAATAGAAGTGTGCTTTTTAGCTAATTTTAGGTGTTGAATTCCTATGGTCTGCCATTTCCAAAATAGCAGTTCCTCACCTGAAGCACAGCTCAGAATGAAAAAGGACTCATACTGAGAAAAGAAAAAAAAAAAGAAAAGATAAAAACAGTTGCTTCCTGCAGATGTCTCAGAGTTTAAAAGTGCCTTTTCTCACCAGTGATACACCCTTGCCACCCTGAAATCCTTCTGCTACACTTGTCACTGCCACAGTAAACTTGCTGGAGCTAAAGATTTGGAGTGACTCTATACCTGCTGACATTAGCCACCTGCAAGTCAGATATTAAAGCTGTTCACTTGGCCTCTTGTCTGATGGTGATTCCTCCCACACAGCTCAGACATGTATTTTAAGATTGCCTGACTGAGCCATAGAGTCATCTACCTCCCTGCTGAGTGTGCAAGAAGCTGGACGGATTGTGTATGTCAGAGTAGACACAACTTCATGTCCAGTGTGAGGGGATGTGACTCCCATTCTGGGTGTTTTCTGCCCAACAAAATTTGGGATTTAGAAAACAGGTATCTCACATCTGAGTCCTCCAACTCCTGATCTCTGTGTACTGTGAACTTCCCTAGCACACTAATTGTCGGTGCTACATTAATTCTCTATCTTTCTTTAATTAATGAAAATTAAGGGCATTAAGACCTCTAGAACCCTGTAAGGTGACTTCCCCCACCACAGAGATGAAGTCCTCTTTTGTTTAACTCTGGAAGTGTGCAGTAGCTTGGTCAAACCACAGCACTTTTTCTGTGGCCAGGCGATAGCATCCCAAGCCTATCTCTGCTCCGCCTGGGTGTGTATCTTCCATGAAAAATACTTTTTGGATGCAACCTTTGGTTTTGTGAAGAGAAAGGAAAATGTGAGACTTGGATACAAGCACTGAACAGATGTCTGTCTTTCAGAGAAAGATTTAACTTAGTTGAACTTAAAAAAAAAATAGTACTGCAACCCAAAACTTTGTTAACTTGGGGACTTTCTTTTCAACATTTTCCTGTGCAGCTCTTATCAACACAAATCACAAAACCAACTTCATATCTCTTTTCGGGAACAACCTATATAAAATTATGCAATTATTACTCAGTGTTGTTAGGCAACAGACCAGTTAGGTGTCTAATTGTATTCAACATTTTTTTATTAATCAAGAAATTATGAATGACACAACACCTTCAACAAGGTTGACTTTCATCCTTCACCAACCATGTTCTTTGGAAGTCCACCTACAGCAGCAAAATTCACAGCGAAACATGATTAATAGTCAGATGAAGGGATTTTCTTGTACTATCTACCCTCATACCATAAGAGATTTTTTTTCATTAATTAAGATGGAGGAATTTTTAACTTGTTTAATTTATCGAGTGAGAGTGACTTAAATATGAGATTATCCAAAATTGCTCCAGGAAACAAAAGTCATTGTCAGTGTGTCATCTGCAGTGGTCCTCTGTCAAACTAATTGTGAAAGGGGCACCAGTTCTCATCTTCCTGTCTTTGGATGCTCAGGCATCCCATCAAAGAAACCAACCCTAGCTTGCGTTTATGACTTCTATTAGTACTGCTGTGCACGCCTGCGGTGCACTTATGACTTTGCAAAGCACGTGAAGTTGCCTTCAGACATGGTTCCACTACAGAAACTGACCAAGCAGCTGTTCTCACCCCCTGTCAACACAGCACAGGAATATTTAGGTGAATTAAGGATTGAAGTCTGCAGAAGGAGCTCTGAGCAGGTGGAGGAAGGAAGGAAAATAGGCCTTTGTGGGCATGATTAAGTTGTAGCCTGGGCACCTCCCTTGCTGAGCGGCAGGGAATCGGCTGTTATTATGCGTGCATGCTGGCACCAAAGTGCTGAGTCGGCAGAAAATCCCTGGGCGGAGCAGCGTGGTGGCTCCGGTGAGTGGGGGGCCACAATGCTGTAGATCAGCTGAGGTATTTTTAACAATTATTTTGATATAAACAGCTCTGAACTTGAGGAGCTCCATGTAAATGGGAAGCAGTGGGGCTTGTAATTAGATTTGTGTACACTTTCATAAATTGCTGGGAAACATCAAAGCCGTGATAGAAGGCTGTGGTGCACTTTATTTCCTTCTTCTGTTCTTCTGTTAATTGAATGGTTGATGTGTGGATAGGAAGTGTTGGCTTCGCGGAGTACTATTTACAGACCCGCTGACAGCTGCACTGTGAAAATTAACAGGAACAGAGCAGCCTCTGTCACAGCTCTTCCCATGAGGGACTTGCTTCAAATTGGATCATTTCTTTCATAGAAGAAACTTTCCGTGTCTCCACTCCCTTCTTTGCAAACACACACACATCCAGCTGCACAATCCTCTTCTCCCTTCAGGCTCATGGCAGCCTTTAGTGCTCAGAAGGAGGGTTTGTCATTTCCACAAAGTTGTGGGAGTTCGACTGGAGTTCAAAACTTGAAGCATATTCTGCTTCCAGAAAAATACATCCTCAGGAAGTCAATCAAATCTCTGAGCCTGGTGTATGGAGCCACAGCTTCATGTTTACAGGTCTCACTTCAACATCAACATGTTCTTCACCATCACAGAAACTCTAGCAGATTTCCTTTCGGGCTACTACAGTTGTAAATGTGGTTATTGTTGATCTTATACAGAACTGCTGTGTGCTAAGCACTATACAAACCTCTTAGAGGAAAATTCACACACTTAGCTGTTTACCAACTAAAGGCCAGGGCTGACCTGGCTGAATTACATCAAAGTGTTAGTCAAAGTATAAAACTTCAGGGTCATCTGTAGTCTTAAAATCTATACTTCTCCTACAGCTGATGGAAAGAGACTAGCCCCTCAGAGAGACATCTCTGTATCGTCAGTAACTGATGGGTTAGAATAGATATCCCAAATGGCTTCAGTTAGGTCACTTGAATATACATCTAAAGGAAAACACACAAGACATAAGCAAAAGAAGCAACAATATTATGTCTGGGAATTAACTGTTCTTATACACAATTAATCAATATCTTCAACTAGTTTGTAGCCAAAGTCACAGCAATTATTTTTCCTAGTCATAGTAGAGAAGTAATAATCAGTGAATACTTGAGCATCTAAACCTTAATATTTACTTAAATATGGAAAANACCTCAATATCCAAGACTGTCTTCAAAATATCAAGGTAATATAAAGAGAACCCATAATACCAATAGATAACAATTAAACAGACCATGATTCAGAGTATCAATTAGCTAGCAAAATTTACTCTTACTGAGATTCCAGAATGGGCTCAAGTTCTCAGTTAATAAAAACTGCCTTGTGACACTGAGTGGAGAGATAGTCACTGACCCCCTCAGGCTGTCAGGGTAAATAGGAAATGTGAAAATCATTAGACTTTAGTTTTACGTGAACACAGAAACATAAAGGGGGGACTTTCCAGGTGAAAGTTGATGAGAGTCCAGCGTCTAAATTTCCTTCATGCCTCACAGCTGAATTTTCCCTAAAGCTACTTGCCCAAAGTCACAAAATCTCAGGCAGGGGTGTCATCAGCACAAGTTCATCTGCTCAGATTAATGCATAAGACTGGAGCCTTGTTTTACACTGTTGATGTTATAGAAGCTGAAGGAAAAGAATGGAGATGCCAACCGAGACCCATTTTTTTTCTCTTCACTCTTGCTCCTGTGCTCTCCAAAGAACATGCACTCCATGCAAAGTCTTTTGTAATGTGCAGACTGGCTTTTTTTTTTAACTCAGGGCAAGGCACAGTGCACCCATTCGTTCTATTAGAAAATAATAATACATTAGGAACTCATTCATAACTCACCATCAGCAGACCTGGCCCTTCCCTCCAGTAATGAATGATTTTTCTGAATATGCTATCTGAACACCATATATAAAAGTCATGCGTTGCCCTTTGGGGTTAAAGAAGCAATGGATGTATAATACCTAGATGTTAATTTGCAGTTATTTCTTCCATCAAAATCCAATGGCTTTTGATAACTCAGTCTCACTTTCCTTTGAGTAGCAGGTTCTGGATGGAGGGCAGACTAAGGTTCTTAGACCATTCCACCCTACTGCGGCCACCAAGACAGCTGTGTCAACAAGCTTTGGCAAGTTTCTCAGTGTTACCATAACTGTCCTTAGCAAGCTGTTGCCTTGCTGTGACAGTAGACTATTTTATGGCTCTGGAATTATTCCTCTTCTCTTATTTTCAGTCTTGACTACTCATCTAGGAAGAGAGTTCATTCAGATACTAGTTTTAATAGGATTCTGCCTCTACACTTGTCCCATAAATGAACTAATATATCACATGATTCTAGGTCCCAGCCTAGTTGCCTGACAAGGGGGTATGAATCATACGGGTGCCAAATATGGCCTTTACTTCTCAAGACACATCTCCATAGCCACACAGGCATCTGGCAGGAGAGAAGAGGGACCCATGGGACAAGACAGGTTTCACTCACCATCTTCCCGTGCTTCTTTGATCCTTTTGAACTTCATCACTCTCTCCCTTCAAATGGGCAAGAAGGTTAAGTGCTCATGAGCTACATGGCCTTGCTCTAGACAAAAGGATTCAATTGCCACCATCACATCTGTTTAAGGGTCCAAGGGGAACTGGAAACTAAACAGGCATGAAGGTGGCTGGGGAAAATCTGGAGCAGGACCATGCCACCACCAAGTGTTGCCCAAGTCCTGATGTCAGCAGCAGCCCCTATGAAGCTTGTTGTGCTCAGCAGTAGTCTTGTCTGGATGAGATTAGGACTTGTGCAGGCTAAAATAATTTGCAAGCACTGACCTTTCTGTGATATCGGAGACACTGGTAAGCCTCCAGCCCGGGAGGTGTAAAATGCTCCTTGCCTGGCTGGGGTGTTCCTGCTCTACTGGAGGGACCTCCACCAGACATCACCACCTTCCTCTAATAAGGAAATGCTCTTCCTACTGCAGAGAGGAATGAAGACATTAGTGTTAGGTCTTTACCCCTCTGCTTGCTTTGAGGGGGTTTCTCTCCTCCTTCCTCATCCCTTCCTCTTTCTTTTGCTACAAACCTCATTTACATCATCAGTGGAATCTTATCATTGGTTTAAATAGGCTCTGGATCAACATTAAATCACTCTGGATGCTTCTGCTTGTCTCCCTTTAATCCACTTCTTCCCAGCCCTGTTCAGGTATGTGGCCAAGATTGATAACAACTGATAACACACATTCTAGTAAGGAAAACAGAAAGACTTTAGTAATTGGTAGTTTGCTATCCCTAACCAAAACACAGCCAGCATTAAGTGATTCAGCAGCTATTACCCACATGAGTTTTGCAAAGATCAAAATGAATTTTTAAAGGGCAAAGATGTATTTAACTCATAACACTAATCTTCAGATAAGATCCTTGGTTGAGTCCACATAAATTCACAAATGTGAAGCATTCCTACCAGACACTGATGTCTTCGCCTCATATGTCCCTTGGCAAGCAAAATCAGGTGGAGAAATATGCATGATCTCCCATCCCAAAGATCTGTGTGGTACTCATGGGAGTAGTGGTGAAGTCTCACTATCAGCAAGGAGACATATTTCAGTCTTGGTGTAGTGGAATGCAGTAAGAGTCGATCCTTCAGCATAAACGAGCTTCTTATTCCACCAAAACCAGCAGAGTTTCACTGAGTTTACACCATCTCATAGCTTCATTTGACCACCCTAGTAAAGCATGGGTGATACAACCTGCAAGCAGAATCATTTAGCAGTTAATGACCTTGTGCTTGTACAGTGCTTAGAGACCTTCGGTTTAAATATGTTGCAAATACGCAGATACTTCTTAGTATCCCAGTCAAACACCGTACTTTACATCATGCTTTACACCTTGATAGCCTAGATTTATCCAACATGACAGTGATCTGGGTTGCCCAGCCATGTGTAGTGTGTTTGCAACTCAGTGCTGCTGAAACGTTCTTTTATGTTACATGCACAGCTGAAATATATCTCTCCAGCTTGCTAACCCTTACTCAACGTCTGTTTCTTTCCAAGTCATGTCTTCATCCTGAACTGCCAAGGAAGTGTAGAACTCATGTGAGTAGAGTCCTGAAGAATCTGGGGCTCCATACCTGCTTGTGATGTTGCCTTGCTGTGACAGTAGACTATTTTATGGCTCTGGAATTATTCCTCTTCTCTTATTTTCAGTCTTGACTACTCATCTAGGAAGAGAGTTCATTCAGATACTAGTTTTGATAGGATTCTATGCTACAGCTAACAACTATTTTCTTAATAATAAGTTATTT
>VWZY01003192.1:578358-591353 GCA_013399075.1 Chloroceryle aenea
GCACCTCACAAATGCCAGCAGGAGATGGAGGGATCGATAAGGAGGGAGGGAAAGGGGGGGAGGGCGGGGGCAGTTTTATTCAGCCCGAACTGAAGTTGAAGAGCTAAGGCAAGCCAGAAGGAAGGAAGGTGAAACAGTGAAAATGCAAGAGCAGGACAATGATGACTGCTAATGCCACTGCCACCAGCAACTTCTGTGACCTTGGGTGAATCATTTGACCCTTTGATCTCATTTCACCACATAGAATTAAAGCAAATGATCAGATTTATTTATTTTTTAACTTGTTCTTCAAGGACACAGCTCTCTTGCGTCTCACAGGTTTTCACAAAAATGGTTTGACAGTAACACAAGTTTAGGAAAGACCTCAGTGTTCAGTAGTAAGGCCAGGACTAGCCAGACACTAGGCTTTCTGTTTCATACTCATAACCTGTCCTCCCAGCTATCCCACTGCAAACCAGTCTTGACTGATGACTCTATGTAAGAGTTCCCAAACAATCCCATGATACCCAGTTAATCGATAGTTTCTACTGGTCCATTCCCATGGTTGAGCTTGATAAATCCCCATGGCAGGGGTTTCTTGTTGAATCTCCCCCAGCAAGGTATCATGCATATCACCAGGACTGGATTAGCTCCTGCAAAAAGGTCTCCATGCATCAGGGTGACCAGTGCAGCAGATCCCCACTTAGTGCAGCTGTTTGAGATATTAGTAAGCAGCCATGGACTTGCAAACCCAGTAGCACCACTGAGGAGATATAGTGAGGGTGTCAGTCAGTACATCAGTGTATGACTGTCATCCTGTGACCACCAGAACTGGTTTGGGCCCCAGCTCCTCTTTAAGCTACCTACTTTGAAGATCAGCAAATGGCCATGTAACCGTTCATTCCCTGGTGCTGCTAAGTACCAAGCTCCTAAACCTCTGCGGAAGCAACTTTAACCTTGATAGCAGCAAAAGTCTCACATCAGCTAAGCAACTAGTCCTTGGGTTCAGCAGCCATATGGCCTCAGCTCCAGAGATAAAAAAAATCAGGAAGCAAAGGGATTTCTCCGCTGTGTGTGGTTTTACTTCGTCTCCTCACATGCCACCTGCAAGCAGACCAGACAGAGCTTGGCACTAACTCTGTGTGCTGTTTCAGTGACACAGAAAGTCACATCAGACCCATCTCACCTCTTTTGTATGCAACTCAAGGCAAGTCAGGTTTCATGGCTCCCTAAAGCTCCCAGAGCCCCTGTACTTATTTGTTCAGGTTTTTTGGATTTTTTTTGGTTTTCTCTTTTCAGCAATACCTTTCCATAGTAATTTAACTTCCCCTTTTATGGGGCAATTATTTATTTTAGTTCACACACGTATAGGGCACCAGCCCTTTTTATTGTCAGGTTATTGTGGATCTACATCACCTGGGTATTGATAGCTGTTTCTGCAGACTCAGTTAAGGTCAGTTTGAGGTATAGATCTGAACTCAGCTTGAAGAGAGGGAGGCTGATGCTAGGTGGCACCACCTTTGATTTGCTGCCAGTTGAGAATGAACCTGCAGGTACACATGCCAGCTCAGCCAACAAAGAACACATTCTTAGATAGACCCTGGTAAGTGGTGGGGTGGCCAAACCCAAAATCCTAAGCAGTAAAAATCAAAGCAGACTATGAATGGTGGTAGTATAGTTCTGGCCCAAATAAGCAACAGTGGCAAAAATTTCTGTAGGTCTTCTTTCTATGAAGAAGGGGGAAATAGCAGCTGTCTCATGTCACTGCTGACCCACCATGCAGAAAAGGAAATGTGCACAGATCAAAAAGGGTTGGGAAGGTGGGAAAATGCAGAAGAGCAAAGCAAGAACAAAGGAAGGAGCCTTGGAAAGTGACAGATACTATATAAATTATTTAATTTTTCAATTATTTAAAATAAGATCAAAGTCATAAATCAAGTTTGCATAAAAAATGGGGTGGGAGTGTTAGCCACGGTCTTCTGGCCAAATTCCAGCCATGGGACTGATTACATCCTGAAGCAGAGGACAGGCACAGAGTTAGTGAGTGAAAACAGACAGATGGGGACAGAGACAACATAGNAAAGACACTAAAACACATAAATTCAAGTGTTTCACACTTGTTGATTTAAAAAAAAAAAATCTTAATTAAAAGTAAATTTTATTTTCAAAGCAGAATTTTCTGTTTCCAAGAAGACATTAAAAAATGTCTGAAGGACCATTATGATTTTTTAAAGAATATTTTCTGTTTATTTGAAGGCTTGGAAGATATTTTTGTTTTTATTTCCCAATGGCCAGTTAGTTAAAACAGATGAGAATTTGTCAATTCTGTGGTTTTACCAAATGAGATTCCTCTTACTGCTTGATTGATCACTTCACTTACCAGTTTTTATCAGACATACCATGAGGATTAATTAGCTAAGCATTCGTATAGATCATTAGAGGTGGGAAGTGTGGGATGTTGTTATTATTTTTGATATTATTACTGAAGAATATGAAAATCAAACATAGCATCATGTGGTTCAGAGACAAGGATAAAAAATAACATGAAAAATAAGAGAAGGTCATCAGATCATACGGCGTAAGCCTTCTCCAAGGGCAGTGATCATGCTATTTCAAACAGAGCACATCAGAAATAATCCTTCACTCTCCTTTTCCCCTTCTTGAGTTTCACACATATTTCATTTGGGGGATGGGGAAAGCAGGTTGTAGCATCCTTGTGCTATTTCCAGAGGAGTTTTTGGCCTTGAGAAAGTTCCTTCATCTCTCTGTGCATCCATTTCTTCTGCACAGAAGGGACAATATTTCCTTTTCCTTGAGTGCAGCTGCATGACCCCTCCATCTAAAAAGCACCTGGTGGCCATCCCATTCCCAACCCCACCTCTGGCCACATGTCCTCACCCCACATTACTAGACTGACAGTGATGACACAAGGACCCACTTCTAGGAGAAAAACTAGCAGTAATTTCCTCATTTGTGCAGTACGGTTAATGCTTTGCTGATGTTCCTAAACCAGTGCTTGGCAGTGTCAGGCACGTGTCTTTCCTGTTGCAAAGGTAGCAGCAAGACACAGAGAGGGAGCTATTGTTTTGTTGAAGCTGTGCTGCAAAACTTCACCCTTTGATAGTTTTTATATTAATCTCCCCATGTTAGGGTAGGCTGGATAAGCCTGTGGAGGTGCCTGTCTACATGCTGATGCCAAAGCTGGATGAAGTTTAGACACCTTAACTTGAGGTAGCAAAAAGGTGTGTGAGATAAATCCTCCTAAATTCTCTCTCTGTTGACTAGCAATCACTGTGCCACCCCTTTCCATGCTTTGGATGTCCTCACCAGTGCCTTTCTAGCTGCCCCACACATTCTCAAGAATTGGGGTGGGGACTGCAGGCTCTTAGCTCTTGAGGTCCAAGGACAGGAACTGGTTTAGTAGCATCCCCTGGTTCTTCTTAGAAGATAAATATTTGAGCAATAGCAAAGGCCAGGTTGGAGGAAAGAGGGAACAAATCTTTAAAACTGGATGGGAAAAAGCCCTAAATGCTGAGGCAAAGATCATGCTGAGGAAGTAGAAGAAGCAAAAGGAAATATGTCCTTTCAGCTGAGGAAGGAAAAAGCTCCTCTCCGTCCCCTTGGATCAGTCTGAAATAATAAGGCTGCTGCCTTTCTGATTAGTGCTCTGTGGCCCCAGCCCAGGAAAGGAAAATCTGCATTTCAAATGGCATATTTTAAAGTGCACAATACCCAGGGGCCCTGCTGCTATTGATTTGCCTCTGGTGGGGTCACTGCCTCACTTTCTACAGCTTTATTAACTGGGACCGTACACTGGGCCTCCTTCAAAGCGAAAGGAGAGTGGGTGGGACATTTGTCTTCAGGGGAAGCAGGAGAAGGAGTGGGGTGACTTTTGTTGGGAATGCTTCAGAGGTTTTATAAGGGAGAATGGTGACCCTTACTGGACTTGCCCTCTTTTTTAAATTTCTCTGGAGCCACCTTGAAGGGAAGGAGGTAGGTCTATGCTGTCAGCTTCTTTCAAGGTGACTGAATTCCCATCCCCCACCCCCACAATACCAGTGCAGCTAAAAGTCTGGCTAAAGCCAGGCTGTGACCATCATCTGCTAGGCTGGGAAGGGCCCTCTTCTTCTTCCCCCTAACTTTTACCCTTGAGCAACTCCAACCAGAGAGGGAAGGGTATGAATAGGAAATGTGTGGCAGGAGTGGTGTCAAGGATTGAGATGTCCAGAAATGATTTGGACATAGTCAAGGTTCTGTCTCTAAACAATAAGGAAGCAAGCCAGTTAGCTGGGGTACATGTCTGCATTCAGGTATTGGATTCTATATTCCTTCCCACTCTGGATGAGACCCTGACTTACCCCAGAGGCCTGCCCTGAAGTCTGCAGCAAGGTGCACACCCTCTGAGTCATGAGATATGGGGCTTCAGCCCATTTCACCATGTCAGGAGGATTTCCAGGTCTCCAGGGCATCTTGGGTAACCCCAGAGCATGGAGCATAACAGAAATGTGGTGGCCAGTCCCTGTAGAGTGCCTGCTGTATCAGAAACAACCTAGTTTCCCGAGTCACAGGTTAGGGACTTATTTTTACTGCATTAGCTTTTTAACTCTCATCCAAATGCAACCTCTTTGCTCCTCAAGATCCTACCTCAGCCTCTGTGGGAATATGGCCAGTTTTAAGTGACTGTTTCACTGAAACCCACCAGGCTTTAGACTACAGACCGTTCACCTCTACTTCTCCCCCTCTACTCCGCACTGGTGAGATGTCACATGGAGTATTGCATCCAGTTCTGGGCTCCCCAGTTCAAGAGAGACAGGGATCTGCTTGAGAGTCCAAGGGAGGGCTACAAGGATGATGAAGGGACTGGAACACCAGCCTTCTGAGGAAAGGCTAAGACGGCTGGGGTCCTTTTGTCTGGGGGAGAGAAGACTGAGAGGGGATTTCATCAATGTTTATAAATATCTGAGGGCTGAGTGTCAAGAGGAAAGGGACAGCTTCTTCTCACCCATGTCCTGTGAAAGTACAAGGGGGAATGGTTGTAAGCTGGAGCACAAGAGGTTCCACCTTAACATGAGAAGGAATTTCTTTACTGTAAAGGTCACAGAGCACTGGAACGGGCTCCCCAGAGAGGTTGTGAAGTTTCCTTCTCTGGAGATTTTCAAAACCCGCCTGGATGTGTTCCTGTGTGACCTGTGCTGGATTGTATGGTCCTGCTCTGGCAGGGGGGTTGGACTTGAAGATCTCCAAGGTCCCTTCCAACCCCTGATACCTGTGACCCTGTCACCTTCAGCACTAATCAGCAGATTAGGATCATCTGGTACTTCTCACAAGGACAGAGAAAATACCTTCCCCTTTCTGAAGGTCTGTGACAGAAATGAAAGAATGACTACACTGCAAAAAGGGTCATGCATGTAGCCAAGGTATATTCTACAACCATGAATCTTCTAGTGCAAGTTTATAAGCCCTCTGAACACACAAGAAGCCACACAATCAGGTTACCTGATTTACAAACCAGGAGTACCACCTGCCATTTTAGAGTTAACTCTGAACAGGTTAGAGACACCCATAAGAAGAAGTAGTTGTACAAGCCATAAATAATGTGACAAATGATAACCTAATTCTGCTGAGTGTTAAGTGGAGATTGTCTTTGGAGCAGCACAAGTATTTGTATTACCATTGACAATGCAGTATCTTTCAGATAGAGCCTTATTTCTCTGATAGCACAGGTGAAACACAAACAAAAAAGGATTAACAATTTTCTTAAGGGTTGAGAAGCAAGGTCCAAAACTATCTGCTTAGGGCCAGGTGAGGGATAGGAATTATTTCATTTGACTGTTGATAGATGCACCTGAACTGATCATCTGGGGTTCAACATAGAGTCACCAGGGAGAAACAAAGGTGCAATACATCTGCCCAGACACATTCAGGTACAGAAGGGAGAGATGAATCTTGGCCTAGACTCCTGTGCTTACTATCACATCAGCTCTAGTAGGTGACCAGCTCAGAGGAAACCCCAACTGTATTTAGGTTACTGAATCTGACAAAGGGAAATGCCAAAGCATCATCTTCTGCCTGCCCTAGAAGGTCTCTGGTACAAACACCAGGCTGTTACCTGCCAGACAGACTGACTATGGCACACATGTGACCAGCCACATGTCACTCCATGTTTTGAGGTGGGTTCATTCATGCAGCTCTGGTCAGCTTTGGGGAAAGACAAAGTCAGCAAAGACCAAACTGGGACTGTTCCCTGTTCTTGCAAGAGCATCCATCTTGGAGAGATGTTTCTTTGATCAGTAGGGTTAAACAGATCCTACAGGCACAGATCTTGGCCATGATTTCTGCAACCAGACAGTTATATTCTCAGCTGTCCTTAGGTCAAAACACCCACTACAGAAAATAGGTATGATTCAGCACACCCAACCTGGGAATCAAACCACTGTTAAAGATGGATGGATTCCCTCTTCCTCATTCACTTCATTGGCATACTTACCAAAATCACCTACGCAGTGCCTCCCCTGCAGAATAAACTCAAATGATGCCTGGAAACAAATGTACTCCTTAAAGGGGAATCAGCATTGTGTTATAATAGAAAGGATTGTCTAATCACTCCATCAGTAATTACAAAGAACAGGATATCACTAATTAAAATGTGAAAGTGTCTTATACGTGATATAATAAAAAAGGGTAATTAATGATGAAAGGGAAAGCCACCACCATGCTACCAATCTGCCTTAGGCTTCAAAAAGTAATAGTACTCAACTCTAGTATCACACTTTTCATCTGTAGATCTGAAGGCACTCCTGTGTGGGGAGACAGGTATCCTGTGCCCCATTTTATCACTAGAGAAACCAAGGCAAGTTTATACAACTTTTGCACAGTTCTAGAGCAGATCATTGACAACGCATCCTTTACTTTTGTCTCTTCACTGATGGTGACAAGGACAGTTTCAGCATTTGAATGAGCACAGTGATTTCAAGGATTTGGTTTAGTGTGTATGTGTATGAACAGCTAATTTAGCTGATATTTCAATATTAAAGCGAACAGTAGGGAACAGTCTGTTCCTTGCCATGACTTTTAAGGTCTGTTTAATGCTGAGAAGCATGTCCCGTGTGCTTAAACAACAGCATCAGAGGGTGATTTCCTGATGTGAGAGAGAATAAAATCACAGAGAGCAGCAAAACAGAGGTACTCCAGTTCTGGAGATGGCAAAGATATGAGTCACTTCTAAAATCACTATAGAAAAACAGTTTCCTTCTCTTCTATTATCATCAAGTCACTCACTACCAAAAGCTGTGGAATGGACAGAGTAAGGTTTCATTTTCTGGTAATCCTTTTTCCCTCACACTTTCCCTAAGTAACCACCACCAGTCACTAATAGGGGCTGAATGTGGACTCATAATTATCTTGTCTGGCTCTTCAAATGGCTCCAAGAAAGGATACAAGAGACATTTTCATCCAAAGTGTCTTCTCCATCACATCTGGAGGATTTTACAAGCCCACTGCAGCCATACTGTACCACATGAACTGCACTAACTGTGTGCTAGGTTCAGAGTGTAAAATAATGATAATAAAGACTGGGTTTCATGTAAGAAGCATTACCAGCATGCATAACCATTTACCACCTTTCTGCTGCAAAAGTTTTACTCCTAAATGCCTGAAAAGATAGCTTGGATCACTTACTATCTACGTTTTGTAGGTGCCCTAAAAGAGGTAGCATTTGGATTGCTTTCTGGAATAATTGAGGAAGTGACCTCAGATGAAGACTGTAGGGAAAGGATTTTCCCACTACACAGTATTAATCTTGCTAAAGCAGGGGAGCTCCCTTCTCTTGTTCAGCTCTTCCATGAAATGACTGCTCTGGAAATAGGTGCTATAATCTAGCTAGTCTTGTTGCCTACCACTCCACCAACACTGGTCTCCCATCAGCAGCCACCGCTGCTTTTACAGAGCTGTGATACAAACAACATAAGCCATGAAACCTCTCTGCTCAGGATCATACAAAGATTTTTTTTTCAATGCCTTTCTCATCAGGGAAGTACCAGAGAGTCAGAAGGTTGAGTTTAACTCACAGGAGACCTCCATATTGTGGAACACATCATAGGGATATGAACCATAAAAACCTAAAGATTCAAAGATGCACTTTGTCTCTGTCCCCTGTAGCAAGGAGGAAGGCCAAGGATGGGGGATGCTGTAGATGTGGTGATCTGACATCTCAGAACAGGGATGTCTTACACCCTCACCAGCTCCCGATACTGGTGCTGGTATCGCGAGCTGCCCTGCCAGTGACCGCGTGATATTTTTTCCCTGCTCTCTTTGTTTCAGCTGATGCAGCAGCAAGCCGCGATCATGGCATCAGTGGCGCAGGGCGGCTACCTGAACCCCATGGCAGCCTTTGCCGCAGCCCAAATGCAGCAGATGGCGGCTCTGAACATGAATGGCCTGGCTGCTGCCCCCATGACACCAACCTCAGGTAAGAGGCTGTGGGGAGGTGGAGAGGGTAAAGAACTGGGAAATCTTGCCAGATCCCAGAGAAGGCCTGACAGGACATGTTAGCTGTCACGAACCCTAGTGGGTGTTTACTGAAGTTTTGGTCTTGACAGTGAAGGCTACCAGAAGTCAGGAGTGGAGCCAATCAGATGCTTTTGTGGTCTGGGAGAGGGTGAAATGGGCAGAAAAAGGCTGTTACTGCCTCTTTCAGAGCTGGGTCCAACTGTAGCTAAGTTTCTGTATCAAGAAATAAGGCAAAGTTAAAGGGCTTGCCAGCAGTGGTCTGTTGGTTCAGCTGTGCCCTGTGCCACTCACTGATGGGTAAGGACAACAAGAAGGATGAGATCCACCAGAGCTAGGACACAATGTGCTTGTTGTGGAGGAGGAAGAATGCTGGCAGAGAAGGCACTGGAAAGGGCTTTCAGTCACAACCCTTCCCTCTCAGCCTTATCACTTACACAACATTCCTTTGCCTCTGAACACCCTCCAAATGTCTCCAAAAATCCCCAAGTGACCTACACTGGTTTACTGGTGATGTACAAAGATGTCCAAGGAGTCAGTTGTGGTGTCGCCACAGTCAGGCTGGTCCAAAGACAAGCAAAGGTTTGTGGTGAGATGTAACATCATTATCAAGGTGAGCTATGTCTTTGGGACACACAAGCCTTTCCCTCACTGGGGACAGGACAAGATGTCCTCAGGAAAGACCTCTGGTGTTACCTAGAAAGTTAAGTGTTTTTTGAGAGGGTTTCTGGCTGCTGGAGCAGAGACAGTCAAAGAACGGCTGCCAGGATCTAACAAGGCTGTGAGGTGTTAGAAGAAGCCCATGCTAGCAGCTGCAGTGTATGATTCAGTGGGCAAAGAATCAAGATGAAATGGAAACAGGACTGGCTTTACTGGGGCTTGAAGTACAAGAAAATAATTTGAGCAGGAAGAGGTCAAGGAACTGGCAGTTGTGGTAGTTATGAAGTGGCATATGGTCTAAGAATGGAAAAGTAGTACAGGAGGGAAAGTTAGTCCAAACTGTAAGAGTAAAGAACGGAGAATTTGAAGATCTTTGTAATACACCACTGAGTCCATTAGGGAAGCAGAGGAGTCAAAGGCTCATCTCAAGAGGACCATATCTAAGGGACAGGATGGGATAAAAAAGGTCCCTAGGGTGATGCAGATTGTTCCTGTGAGAGCCACTGTGGATCAGACTCTGTTCAGAAAGACATAGCATACCTTGAAGCACCAAACAGGGCTGGAGGGAAACAGCTTGACAAAGGTTTAAAGTGAGACATGGCAGGAGTGAGTTTTGTCTGAGCCAGCTGTGATGCAGGCAGCACTGGGTGAGCAGGATTTGGGACTGCAGAGCCAAGCAGTAAGACAGGAAAGGAGCAGGAAAGGGCCATCTGGCAGTGAGACCAGGAAAGGTGCCTCATGGCTGAGAAACAGTGGCTGGCAGGGAGATAAGGCATGGCACCAGTGCAGGCCTGGGGTCCATTCCTAATGAGGTGATTTCTGCTAACATGTTTGCCAAAGAGAACTTCCCCATTCATACACAGCTTAGTGTCCCTTTGCAGTCTGTAGCTGCTGGATCAGATTCCTGCCTTCTCATTTGCTTGTATTATAATATGAAGGAGGGAAAAAAAAAACAAAAAGACAGAGAGAAAGATGGATCTCATTCCACACAAATTTGCAGAGACCCAAGGAAAAATGCTTGACTCAAAAATCTTATACCACACATTTCAAAATATATGTTTACACAACGATAAATGTATAAACAATAAGTGATGGAGGTACTGCAAATCCAAATAGAAAAGTGGCTTAATTATATGTGCACCCTTTAAACCTACTGCTGGAAGATTATCATATTTGCATTAGCTAGATTTGTTTTTTGTTGGTGGGAGCAGAGAGAATGTCAAACAAAGACTGCCTAGAATTCAAATGCTCTTAGGGCTTGGAAAGCTGAATCCAGGTGGTGGTTTGTGATGGCACCACCACTTAAGAGCACAGGCTCTTTTGTGTATAAATAAGTCTTGAGAAAAAGTGAGTTCTGTGACATAGGTGTGTAAATACCAGTACAACAGCCAAATTCTGTGCCTACCATGGTGTCCAGCATGAGAAAAACATCCCAGCCCTTCTTTGGTGTAAGCTCTGCTCCTCCTCTGGTGTGCCTGGTGACTTTTTGGGCATTGTTATGTTCTTATTGTCAGAGGATAGGAGAGCTCATGTTTTTTACATGCTTTCCAGAGGACCCATGGTTGGTCAGCATGGAAAATAAGATGCTGGTTTAGATGAATCCTTGATACATTTCATGGTGGCAAATTTTTCACTCTCCTTATAACATATTTTCAATCCTTGAACCTATGCATTTTGACATTATTGCAGATTTACCTTGAATTGGTGGCTTCCTTCACAAAAAAAAAACACTCTGTAATGGGTGTAGAAATGTCCACTGACAATTATTCCTTGAGTGAAATGTTTAGACTTTGAAATGACTCCTTGTATTACTACAACACTCACAAAGCTTGTGATAAGATGCATAGAAAATGTTTCGCATAACGTCTGAGCAAGCAAGCCTACAACACCAGCAGCAATTTCTGAGTAGCCGGGAGATATCTGAAGCCTAACGTGAATTCTCCTGCTGGCTTTTGTTAGCATTCAGAAAGCCAAATGGAAAATGATCATTCTGCTTCATAGCAGGATTTCCAGTCATTGAAGTATATCTTTGTTCTGACTTGGAATGAAAATGAAACGTTTCAAAGTTCTCTGAAAAACAGGCATTATAAAAAGTGTTTGGAACATTGGGGAAAAGAAAAAAAAAAAAAAGAAAGAAAGAAAAAAAAAAAAGTAAAAGTTTTGATCTTTCCTAAGCAAAAGAAAAGTTCTGCTAGAAAAAGGACAGTGGTAACCTAGAAGTCATAGAGGTTTTGGAGGCATATTGCTGATCACTGTGCTACTGTGCTTGCATCTTTGGGTCTTCTATTCCACCTGGTTTTCTGTGAATCCCACCTCTAGAAGAGTAGGTTCCTTGGGACATGGCCAAGAGTTTATTTAGACACACAGGTTCCCATGGGACCTATGAACTTAACAATTTTTTTATCCGGGCAAATCTAACAGACTAGGGATGGGATCCATGTCACCTGGTTTTAATCACACAGAAGTTAGACATCCAGTTTAAAATAATCACCTGACATGCCTGCAGCCAGTGGAGTGCAGTAGGCAATCCCAGTGGGTAATTCAGACCATAACAATTTTATGTTGTTTGCTGGCATTTTGACAGTTGCCCATCAAGAGTCAGGTTTACCTCACACAACAGTCTGTAATTGCAAGGGAATTAAATTGACATCTCTGAATGTTTGGTTCAGGCTTTGCATTTCTCTCACCATTGGTATAATCTGGTTGAAAAGTGGGTCTACAGTGAGTCTGCCACTCTGTTAACAGCACAGGGGGACTAGAAATGAAATTTCATTTATGCTTCCTTCCTTCTCTTCTCCCTCCCTCCTTCCATGTTGTAAAGTTGCATCTGGTGTAGCTGCAGCAAGAGATCTCAAACCAGGGATGAAATCAACAACTGGCATGCACCACTGCCATTTGGTCTCTGTGGTGGCGTTACGCCAGTTTTACTCCAACTACAGATCTGACCTCTCCAGAGGGGTTCTTTATTAGAAGAAAATTAAAGAATTGTAATGAATATGCCTAAACTTCGTTAGACATGCACAAAATAGCAAGCACAAATCCCTTGCTGCAATTTTAGAAAAAAGTACTTACATTGTATATGCAAATAAAGGAGAGATCCAGAAAAGCCACTGAAATTTTAACTAGCCTTTGTGATTTGCAAGCTGATGGCATATGCTTAAGAGCATTGCCTTTGGTCTTCAGTTGCCACTGCTGGCTCCCTGTACCTCCACAGAGGACATTTTTAAAGGCCAACACCATTTAAATAAACAAAAGGAAGAAGCAGCTTGTCGTCTCAGGGTATAAGAAAATAAATGAAATATTGCCTACTTTTTGGGCTACTCAAATCAGAACATATTAAAAGACCTCATGTATCTGTATTGGTTTTCTTAAAGCACCAACACAGATTTAAGCAGTCATTAAATTGTTATTGGACTAGCTCATCATGGAATACTGCTATAGTGAAGAAAAATTCTGCAATTGGTTTAAAAAAGAGGTTACTGCAAAAATTGTGATTTCAGTCAGTAGTGTACCCTGACACAGAACGATATTGTTGAAGATAAGACAGTTTAACTTCCATCTCACAGCTAGCAAGAGAAAAATATCATTTCATACTCATTGAAAACCTCCTTTTTGGTCATCAAAAACCTGCTCAATATATTTCAAGAAACGCAGTCTGTCCAGCCATTTTAAACATACATAGGAGCAGATATTGAGGTAGCAGAGGGATTTAATTATCCACTCAGAATTTTAAGAATTATCTACCAGTGGGTGACAGGAAGCAACCCAAAACATAAAGACTAAATTGTCTTCTGAACATCAGTTTTACAGACCCCACAGGAGGCAGCTGGAAAGAAGAGTGAGAGTAAGAT
>VWZY01003194.1:14426-36647 GCA_013399075.1 Chloroceryle aenea
CGGCCGCTCCCTAACGGCCACCAGCGCCGGGGGAGCAGGTGCCGCATCGCCTTGGCGGGCGGGAGAGCGCCTTTCCTTGCTGGTGGCGAGGGGACCCCAGCCTCCCCCGCTCGCCGGGCGGCCCAGGGTCGCTGGCCTGCAGGCGGCCACAGCGCGGGAAGGTGTCCGCTGCCCTGCAGCAGCCGAGAGCTGGTGTGGGTTACATGGGATGCAGACCTTGAGGTGCATCCTAGCCGACTTAAAGCATTTGTCTACAATATGAGTGTTTAACTGGCCTGCTAGGCAGAGGCATTCCTGGAGACTGATACAATATGCTGAGACACATGCATACTGGGATAGTGGAAATGACTGCTGCTTCTCTTGAGGGCCTGCATCTTGCATACAGCTGGTAACAGTTTAAAAAGCCTGGTTTGAGTGTCGGTCATCACCAGTACCAAGTCCTTCCAGTCTAGGAGAGTCATGTTTTGATGAGCCTTGAAACTTACTGACCTGGTAAAATGCCATGACACTTTTCGGGCCATTAAGCATGTATGTAAACGTTGGTTTACTTTATGAAATACAGGCTTGATGAGTGTAGCTGATGCACATGGCTGCTTTTAAGGTCCCCTGAAGCTCCATACTGAAGATACACATGAAATTGTTAGTGCTTTATTATACAGGACTGACCTGGCTGTCAGAAGCTTGTCAGGTTAGTGGGAATTGGCTGTGTTCTGTCACAGAATCAGTCTCTTACTTTGCACACTGCTTTGGGATTGACTGCCAACTCTTATGTATGCTTAATACTTGTTTTCGTTATAAGATAAATTGCTTAGAAGAATAAGTGCTTGCAAATGGAGTCTTCAGATTTTTCTTAATTGTAGTTCAAACTTTTTCAGTCTACCTCAGTTTTCAAACATACAGTTATATAGGTCAAAATCTGCAGCCACAGTTAATGATAAGAGCCTCAATTTTTGGGCAGTCATGGAAGGTATCCAACAGAGACCGCATTTTCAAAGCATGCTGAGCTTGCTAAACATCTGAAAAATGTCATCATAGCAACTGAAAGGCAGGATTCAACATCACCTTTGGTGATCCTCTGTAGAATGCAAAAGTCTGGGGATCCCTTCTGTTTGGTTTGTAGAGAAGTAAACTAATAAAAAGGCAATCCTGCAGAAGCTCACGAGACTGCATACCTCCCATATGTACCTTTGTACTGTTTGAGGTGTACAGGTTTGAACCTCAGCATGCCTGAAGACAGCCTTGGGTGCAGGAAAGGTCATGCCCCCTCACATACATTCCTTTACATTGTGCAAGTTTCTCAGCAGAAGTCCTTTGATGAGTGCTTGCTCAGACAGCAGTAACTTGTTCTATATGAACAAATCCTCCGAGACTGCGGATTGCAGAGGAAGCCTTGAGTCTAAAAGCCTGAGGTTAATACAGTGAATGTCCCTCTACAAGTCTAAACTGTGGTCCACACAAGTACATGGAAGAGAATCCACTGAATTTCTGCATTTGAGTTTATATGGTGGAATTCTGTTCTCCAGGCTGATGGTTGTGTTCCAGATTTGTTTTTCAGAAGTACCAAAAGCTGTATCACTTGTGTCTCTTTTTGGACCATGTACACTGGTTTGATCCAGTCAGCTGTAGGGCAGTAACGTGTTGTGTCCTGCCAGGGCAAAGCTTAGAAGACAGCACAGAAAATACCCTTCTGTCTGGAGAATGTGGGACAGCACTCTTCTGCCATATGATAATGTGTTTGTTCAGATGGTCTGCAGTTAGAGAAATAATATGAGAAAAGGGGGAAAAAAAGAAAAGATCTAAGGGAATGTAATACAAACACTGACAGGTTCTGATGAAACTAAATAGGTACCTTTTTGGAGTGGTGTTGAAGAGCTCAGGATTAGTGGATTCAAGTCAAGAGCAAAACTCCTATCGATTTTAATCAGACTGAAATTGGGTGTTGCTCTCTTACCTAAACAGAATATACTCTGGCTTCTAGTCTAAGTAAGCTCATCTAGAGGCAGTGACAGGTAAAAACAATAGTCCAGCTGGATAGATTCCTGATTCCACAGGTTGTCTTATGCTTCATTCGTGCACTGCCATTGATCTTGAGAAAGCCTGTCTTTGTTTGCTTGCTTTGGATATCACTTCCTTTGTGCAATTTAAATAACAGGTATGAAAAGTGCAAACTTTGCTGACAAAATGGAGTAAGGTTCCCATTGCCCCTTTGGTTGGGAATATCATAGTACCTTCCAAAACTGCTTTGGGCCCGCGTGCGCATCAGTTACTGCTTCAGAATAGGAAATAAAAACTTAATGCCTGTTGTTATTACTGCTTCTCTTAAGGATATCCAGTTCAAGCCATGGAAAGCTACCATTATCCTGCTAAACTGACAACACCCCCCTTTTCTGGGGTCTGTACCATCTTAATCAGTGTTGGTAAAGCTCTTGAAATGGTGTGTGCACTTAAGGCATAAAAGGGTAATGATCAAAAAGCACTGGTTTCTCACAAAACTTTTTGCTGGAAGAGGCTGCATGGTTATTGCATCGAGGAGATAAAAGCCTCTGTACTTCTCTCTTCTACCTTTGAGCTTATGTGTGTGGGATCAAGTGTAGCTTAAAAGCGTAGCCAAGAGCAACGGCACAGCCTGTGCAACAAGTGTAGTAAGAGCTGCTTGGCCAGGCAGTGTGGGCACCCTGCCCGGGGGGTGTGCACAGGGCACCCCAGCATCACAGGAAGCCTGGGCATCCCGGGATGGTGCCGAGTCTCCTGGGGCCAGAGACTGCACATAGGAAAGCAGAATGCAGCCCCCCAACAGTGGACAAAGGGGAAGTGTGTTGTTATTTAAGAGATGATAATTAACAGCCTTAAAAAGCATCATGTCTGAAGTATAACATACTGTAAACTGTAGTTTGCCTACGTGTGTAGATAAAGTTATTTAGTTAATTAGGTTGGGTTAGTGCCATAGGCAAAGTCTTTGTTTAGGTTAATGCATTTGCTATTCATGGGAGTGATTTGTTTGTCCTCAGATTGCAGTGTTCTGATCTTTACATCAATTTTGAGAAATTAAAGCATAAATTTCTGTTTTACTAGCATAAGAGGCAAGACCTAGCTGTTCAGCAGATACTGTGCTGGTTTTCTGAATAAATCACAATCCAGCTGAACTTAAAGTGTTACCAAAGGCTTTAAATTAGGTATTGGACTTTTCTTCTATTATGTGGATCATGGAATGAATCATAGCGTGGTTTTTGGGTTGGAAGGAACCTTTGAAGATTATCTAGTCCAGCCCCCTTGCCTCCACTAGACCAGGTTGCTCAAGGCTCTGTCCAACCTGGCCTTGAGTGCTTCAAGGGAGGAGCATCCACAGCCTCTGTGGGCAACCCCTTCTGGTGTCTGACCACCCTCACCGTAAAGAATTTCTTCTTTACACTAATCTAAAGCTACACCCTTCCAGTTTAAAACCTTTGCCCCATGCCCACTCCCAACAGGCTCTGGTAAAAAAATCTTTCTCCATTTTTCTAATAACCCCCTCTTTATATATTAAAAGGCCACAATAAGGTCTCCCAAGAGCCTTGACTTCTCTAGGCTGCACACCCACAATTCTCTCAGCCTTTCTTTATTGAGGGAGTGCTCCAACCCCCTGACCATTTTTGTAGCCCTGCTCTAGACTCAGTTTAGCAGATCTTTCTTCTGCTGGGGACCCCAGAGCTGGATTCAGCCCTCCAGGTGGGGTCTAATCGGAGCAGAGTAGAAGGGGCAGAGTCATCTTCCTCAACCTGCTGGCCACTCTCCTTGTTATGCAGCCCTTAGAATATCCTCACAGTCTGATTTCTTGTAAAGGAAAATAAAAATGAACTATCATCCTCAGTTCACTTTTGCTCTATAAATGAATCTGTAACGTAACCAAAATTTATTTGGAGGGAAAATTTTGTTTCCAAACTTCACTACTAGATAGATGGCAGTGCATCAGATGTGCTCCTTAGAGTTAAATTCAGGTTGCAAAGGAGTCAGCAGGCGTGTGACTGTTAATTTCAGTGGAGACAGGACTTCATTCTGATGGCTGAAATAAGATACAATTCTTGCACTAGTTGCCCTGAGAAGAAATGTGTACAGCCTTTCTTTGCATTTCCTAAACTTTCTTTCATAAGAGAAAAGAAAGTGACTCAGCTAACCTCTTAGATTATCATTTCTGAGTCTCCTGAATCTCCTTTAATGTTTTTCAAGCAAACCTGTATGGCTCCAGAAAGGATACCCCTAGAAAGGTAATGAAAATGAATCCATGTGCAGTATTTATAGTGGGCATAAGATCATAATAAATCATTTAGGAGCAATAGTCAGCTACCCTGCACACAAAAACCCACACGAGAACCCGCAAGAGAAGAATGAATATTGTTTCCCTTTCTAAAACTCACCTGTGGGCAGACTTCCTATGAAAGCAGGGCATCCTGTATGTTGAGCCTGAAGATGATAAGGAAAGTTTAGAGGTGTGTTTCACTTACCCAGTGGATGGATCTGTATTTAAGTGGAATTGTTTTTCTGGAGTCCCAGGGCTCTTAGCCATGGTGAGGGTGACTACAGAAGGCAGCACAGGCCAAAGGAAACCTTTCCCACAGCAGCATTCTCCTTGAGAATAACAAAGCTCACAGTTGGTAGTCCAAGGCAGCTTACTTTGGTTTTGTTTGAAACTTATTGCTCTGAAGACACGTGTTTATTTTTCTTGAATTCAAATACCAATACCAATGGGTTTGAAATTCTGTCAGAACACTGAGAAGGCTCCCATTATACCCTAGATATTTTTAGGCATCTGCTGGAGCACTCATGCAAATGCATATGCAATGCTTTGCAAAGGTCCACGCTTGTATCTGAGTTATTAGAGGTTTGATTTCTCATACCTGAAGATCCAGAAGCCTGACTTTCATTCCACAGCAGCTTGAATGGTTGGTTATTCCTGTGCAAACTAGAAGTAAAATAAAACCAACATGAACAGAGAGTTCAGATTTAGCAGTACTGCCTTTCCCAGTGCAGGAATAGGTGACTGGACCAGGTACTGGTTGGTGGAGAAGCAAGTTGTAAGCCTGGAGTACTTTTGTTCTTCCATTTTATCTGTGCTGGAGCCTGATGGATTGTTCCTCACAATAAAGGGTTCAACTTCTTTTTATCTAGTTATTTATCTATTTATTTTTAAAGCATTTATAGTGTTTTCATGTTGAAGCAGACTAGCTTTAGATTAATATTTAGGTCAAAAAATTATAAAAGACCAAACTTTAATTAAAGATTAGTAGGTAAGGTGCTAAATAGGTAGCTCTAGTTCAGCTACAACCCATGTCAGTGCTCAGAAGTTGCTTTTAGTGATAACGTTTCACTGTCTCCTACCAAGGCATGGTGAGCCTGGGGAGGTATGGATCTAGAAAACAAGGGAATACTCCTTTAATACACTGGCTTTCCATTTTCACTTCTATCTAAAATGCACAGAACACAGAGTCTTATTAGACTGCAACATTCATTATCAGTCTGAATTGGGTCTGCTTGGTGTTCTGTGTGGTTTTCATCCTTTCCTCTACCCTCCTCGTTTTTACCATGGAACTAGCAGTTCTGTATGTGCTAGAGACCACAGCCACAAGTAGGATGCTGTTGGGCACTTAATAATGGTCCTCACCAGCAAGTGATGTATTCTGTCCTCCCTGGACGTCAACGATGCTACTGGCAGCAAGTGGCAGCCTTTTCACTCATGAAAATGAAACATCCCATGGCATTTGCTGAGCTTCCAAGACGCCGCTCTCCAGCCCAGGAGACAAATTGATACTTGGCTTTCATGGTGTTCTGCTTACTTTGTTTGTACTGTTTACTCTTTTCACTAAGTGGTTTAAATACTCCAGTTCAATGTTGTGATACATTCAGAAGTAGAGCTGTCAGTTGTGTCTTTGGGAAGTTCTCTTTGTAAGGAACCAGAGAACACTGGGTCCCAAAGAAGAATACATTGCTGTTTATGTTACGTGTTATCTTCACCACAGTGAAATATTTTGGTTTTCAAACTTTCATAAGCTTTAAGAATGACGTGGTCAATTACAGGGATTGCCAAGTCATATCCCTCTGGTATAGTGCCTCATGCTTTCTATTCACAGTGGATTATTCTTTCTGTATTGCAGTCATGTTTGCTTTTCCCTCAGAAGCTGTTGAATACCAATACTTTTATTTTAATAAAGCAAAACATCCTTTGAGCTGATTTTTATCTTTTAGTCAAAAACCAAGCTTTGGCATTGATTTTCTTGCTAGGCTTATAAAACAGTGCATACAAAATACCAACACGTTGCTCATAAATGCTGTATTTCTATGTCTCAGCAGTCACGTAGCTCAGCCCTCTGCCACCCTTCTGCTAGAAAATTCTCATGAGGAAGTAATGGAGGAGACAGTAAGTTAAATGACTGAAGGGTCAGTTCAAGTTTTTATGTTTACTCTTCTGATTTGTAATGATTTTGCCTAAGCAGTGGTGAGTTCAGTGTCCTTTTCTGCATCTCACCCTGCACTATGTTGGAATAGTCTGTGTTGAAGATTTCTCTATTATAAGATGGAGTTTTATTTGCATTTCTGGTCAGCTTCTCTAATTTGTATTTCTGTTTTAAGTTATGAGCAGCATATTTATACATGCTCACTTAGGTGACTTAGTTGGCTTTTCAGCTTCTTTCCCATTTTTTCTCTTTATGCTTACAGCCACGTATGGGAAGAAAGTGAAGATGTTGTCTTTCCCAAGTGGTTATTGTTAGTGCTAAGTTTCCAGGGCCAGCTTGGTTTATGTACAGACACCAGTGCAGAAATTGGTTCTGAGGTGGTGTTAGCTGTGATAAGAGAATGGAAAGAGTGCCTTAGCACCATTTGTGTTTAAGTGCTTTCTAATCACATGTTTTTTATAAGCAACCACAGGCTGGCTGCAGTTCAGCTGCTGATTGCACTGCTGATCAGATCTTTCCCAAAGGCCAAGAGCAGTTCACACACACACAAACCCACGCACAAGGTGTGCACAAAATAGGTGAGCTGGCTTTCTGTGAGATTTTCTCATTGAAAGATTTGCAGTTATGCAGTTGAATGTCAGATAGAAAAGTAATCTTGAGGAAGTGGGTGAGCCTCACATGTCATCGTTCCACTGCAGTTTCCAGCAGCTATGGGTATTTTTCTGCCATGAATTCCATCACTCAGACCTCATTGACTCCTATGCATCATCTTTTCTCCAGTTGAAATTTAATGACCCTGTTTGCACTGTGAAACCCTTCATCTTCCCAAGTATCATGTATGTGAAAAGGCCCCAAATGTGGATGAGGTTTCACTTCGTGCATGCTTTTGGATAACTAAAACAATTTGAACAGATGGTCAAAAACATTTTTGTTCAAGTGTTACTTAATTCATTCATCTTAGTCATGAGCAAACCTTGGGAATAAATAAGAAGAAGGTCAAGACTGTTTTTCAAAGCTACCTTGAAGTATTTTGAAGCTTTTTTTTTTCTCCCTGAACTGGATAGAAATTGTACATCCATAATCTAGAATAAATCTAAGAGCTTGCCCTGTTTCTTAGAACTGTAGAACTTCAAGAAGAATCCACATCATCACCCAGGTCCCTGGGTTCTGTCAGCATTAAAAATGACTGCAGTGGCACTGTCAGTGGGTACACACCTTTAACTACAAAAGCTGAGTAAGTTTCACAGTAGACTGACATGGTTCTTGTCGTGGTTCCTTCCCTTTGTTTCCCATGAAAGAAAACCACTGAAATCAGTGCAGATATTTCCAGCATCGGGCGTTTTGTCCCAGGCCCATATTATGCTCTTGCATTTGAAGTGGGAAATAGAGCAGTTGAGTATAACAGCAAGGTTTGGGGTTTTGTTTGCTTTCCTTCACTGGCACCATGCCTGCCATGCGGGGTCTAAGCTACTAGAGCAGCGATGCAGCCAGGTGCTGAGATGCATGGTGTGTTTTCTGCAGCCTGAGTGACTATTTCTGGAATGTTCTAGTTATATGCTGAGTAATTATTTCAGCATTTGGGGATTGAGGTGCTTTATCTTCTCTGGGATCCATGACCTGTTCAGAAGAGTCGGAGACCTCCACGCTAGAACTTGCAGAGCCCCTGGGAGACTTGGAAGGCTGATTGTTCTGTCTGGCTTGGGATAGATCAGAACAGTTCTGATAATTTCCAGAACTCAATGTCTTTACACATGGAGGAACCACTTTTCCAAAAAAGCAGTAAACCATCCATCTCTGCCTCCAAAATATAAGTACCTAATATAATAACTATTGGTGGTTATTTGCTTTTCCAATACAAAGTTTTCCAGGTGCTGTGTTTATGCCAAGAGGTGCTTAATACAAGCCTTTTTATTATTATTATTTGTAATCCTTAAATAACAATAATGCAATAGGATAAACCTGCTGATTTCTATTGCTTCCTGTGTTTGTATTGTGCATTTGACCCTTGAATTAAGAAGCCACTCTTGTCTGTGTATCATCAGTTCCACTGGATTTGCATCATTCTCTTCAGTTTGGCATTCACATGTTTTTGCAGTTGGCTTTAGCTGCTCCTCTGGTCTGCATTATCACAGTGTCCCAGTGCTTCTGTCATTGCTTTGGGTTCCCATCTCTTGAGAGGAATTTTTGAGTCGCCCAAAAATACTTTTTTGATCTTTGGGAAACATTACTTCTTCTGTGTACGTCACCAAAATTCCACCCACCTGCTCTAGCAAGGGCTAAACTTGGAAGTAAATATTATTTAGAACTCTTTTGTAGGATTATCTGCATGGCTGAATTTCATTTATTGTACTTTGATGAATACATTCTTTAAAATTCAGTTCTGACCTTCCCTTAAATGTTAACATAATACAAAACAACGTAATAATACAGAAACACACCTCCAGTGGAAATACAATCACTGCAGTTTCCTCCCAGGTGATTCTGTTTTCTCACAGAGCTGTCTTGTGCACAGGAAGAAACGCTCCTAGTGATGTTTAGCCACTATCCTAGTGTTTAGCCACTATCACAACCTCTCCTTCCAGCAGTGTTCCCACCACAGCGCATGGCCAACGCCTGGTGGATGACAGCTCCTTACTGAGGAAACATCCCTCTGTAGGAGCAGCCTCAGGGGGTTCATTTAGGTGGGTTTACACCTTCTGTGTAACAGCTGCCATTTCTGGAATAATCTTCTCTGACAGACTTCTACATATCAACCCAGTAGGAGTAGGTATCTCTCTCCTGAATAACCTGGGAGGTGTTACAAGTCTTCAAGCCTCAGATTGCTCGTAAGTGAACTTCAGCACACCAGCTAATTTTAGAAGAGCCAGTGTTTATTACCTACAGGGAATGGAGTTCTGCAAATTTAGATATACACTAGGAAAATGCATTGCTGAATTATTGATTCTGCAGGTCCAACATTCATGCAGTTCAAGCAGCAGTGCTGCAAGAATGAAAGACCCAAATAGTAAATACAGGGACACCTGCTGCTGCCCTTCCACTGCAGTTACCCCTGCGGGTAACCCATTAGCTGTCAGTCTTTGAAACTGCTTACCCACATCTCACCCATCACGACTAATCCTTGTAGAGTACAGGCCAGTCACACTTTCTAGCAGCAGTGGTTTCCTGTCTCATTTCTTCAGGGACTTTCTTTTCAAGATTTTTTTCTTAAACAGGACGAGTGGTTTCAGAGAGTGAGCAAAAAAGGCTATACCTTACCTTGTTGATCATGGAGAAATTTGTACCTTAGGAAGACTTCATGGGCATGGAACCTATATTCAGATTTGGAAAGAATATTCCCTAAGAAAAGTAAAGGTATTGTCTTTTTGTTTTGATAAAAGTACTACTACTTCAGAATTAGCTTGTTAAGTTAAGGCTTAGTTGGATGAATGTTTTCTCTTTTATTTATATGAGTAAACTCAGTCAACTAGGACTTTATGACTACAGTTGATGTATACATGAAAGTAATTTCAGGAACCCATCCTCATGCTGTACTAACATCTAATCCTTAAATACCCTTTATATAAAATAGTTGAAATAAACCAGTCAAATTAAGGGAGTTTTTCCTTTGGCTGAAAATTAATTTGGGTACTAACCAACACTTGTTAAATCACATTGAGAGTAGAGAGTTATATAATCCTTGTGGACTGTGTGACTGAGATGGAAAACTTGAATACTGTTTAGATAATGTTATATTTCCTTAGACTACATCTTCAACCTCAGTAACAGGAATTTTGTTTTGTTCTTTTTTTTTTTCCAGAGAGAAGATGATCCAGGACATTTCTTCTTTTCCATTTAAAAGTTGCTGAAAAACTACTAAAGCAATTATTTCTGTTTCTCAAAATAAAGAATTTGCTACCTGCTTTCTTGTGCAATCCTTTTAGTACCCAAGATGAATGAGGCATGTATGTCTGATTGCTTACACGTATGTGGCACAGTGTGAGGAGAGCAGTCTGATGAGGACTACTCCTGGTAGTCAAATACTGGTATTTATTGCTGAATTCAGGGAGTCTCTCATTTATCTCGGCCGTTAGAAACTTGTATTCTGGCATCTGATGGGCAGGGATATTCAGAGATTGTCCTTAAATACTGAATTTCTCCTTAGGGTCAAGTGGAGAGGACTGTGCACGGAGTACTTCAGAGAACTTGACTGGAGTGCCAGCTTCTCTTCGTAGGCAGGTTAGACACCAGCATGAGGATGATTTAGCAGCCTCCTTCAAGAGGGCAGAAACCCAGTTGCTAGGAAGCACTAGGCCAAGGGTGAGGCTGTAGTATATTTAACTCAGTAAGTACAACTGTCAGTATACTTACCTGATACTTAACTCAGGTCTCCAGCATGAGGCTTTCATGCCCAGAAGCTGGGAGATCCAGCCTCTTCAGCAGCACCTAAGCACCACTTCTGCTGCTTAAACCCAGTCTGAGGCCATGGTGGTCATGTTTACTTCCAGTGCCTCAGAAGAATTTTTTACACAAGAGGCATACTTATCTTTGTCTTGGTGTAGCAAGCACAAGAATTTTCCTGTTTTTTCTTTTTTTTTCTTTCTAACGTTGTGAAAACTGGGTTGTTCTGATGTTTTTTTTCATTCTTTTTCTGTTTGTTGTAAGAAAATCCCTTCTGCATTGCTGAATTATTGCACCAGAATACTGAAATCATGGAATTCAGTGAGAAGATGAATGAGGTGTGATTTCTTTTTCCAGAGTAAATTCTAAAAGCTGGAGGTCACAGGAGACAGACACAATTTATTATTATGGTTTATATTTTGCTTTGGGTGAACATACCATATTTCATTGGGAATATGATAGGTGTGAGAAGTCATCTGCCCTTTTATATAGGAGTATATATTATTTATTACTGACTTTCTCCTTTCTTACTTCTTCATTTCATTTTTGCTGGAAGAAGTTTCACAGAGGTTCCAAGCCCAAACCTGAGCACCCCAGCCCCTTGTTTGAGGAATTTCAGAACTTGAAGTATTGTGTTTCCTGGGTGAAATTAAGCAGGATTTACCTGTCTAACACATTTTAATGCCTGGCACTTGCAGCCCAGCAGTGTTTAAGCCGGGGCCTCTTGAAGAGAGCAGTTGTATGTATGCTGAAGTATGTGGAGGTTGAGAACCACTGAAAGGAGCTGGCTGACCTTGGACTGGGAACAGTAGGAGTGGGAGCCTGCAGGAAGCCCACAGGCATTTCTTGGAGCCTTTACTAACAGGCAGCAGACTCTGCAGCTCCTAGCTTCCATACTTTGTCTTCACTCCTTTCCATACTGTTTAGATGTGGGTTTTGAGCACAGTCCCTTCCTTCATCCATCTTTTTACCTTGGCTATCTTCTCACAACCATGTATTCTCTTTCATGCCCATGAAGTGCCCTTTGTGCCACAGTACCTCCTGCAAGTCATTTTTCTCCATTCAAGTAATAACAGATGGGATGAGATGGTGCAAAATGAAGCCTGTGGAAAAACTTAGCTGTCAAGAGATTTTAATTTTTCAAGTGGCAACCCAATCAATCGTATTGCACAACCAAGTAATTCTGTGTTGATTATTTAATCTTCTTTGACAGGGGTTGTCTCTGGTACCTTATCAGACTAGTGTGGACTTGTAGAAGCTACTTAGGTGCACAACGAGGAAAATACAATGTCTTTATGTACAGCTAATGAAAACATTAGCTCCTGTAATGCTCCTGTGATCACTTAACAGTACCAAAAAAGGGAAGCTAAGCTTCCTAGTATGTATTTTCATACTCACATCAGTGTAAGATAAAGTAGAACATACTTTATCATACAAAAACCTCAAGAAATGTTTTCCAGTGTTACTTCTGCACAGCATTAGCACAGGGTTGCTTAGTCTCTTATTAATTATTCCAAAGGAACATTTCCTGGCAATGTAGGTATGTATTACTGAAGACAGGATTTGTTCTCTGGTATTACTAGTGATTTTTTGTCTGAAACTGTGTTATCTTCATCTTCCAGCGTGCAGTGAACACATTTGTGTAGGTGGACCTAAGGCCAGACCTTCAGACTTCAAACTTACTGAGATTTTACTCTGAGCATCAGAACTAAAAATCTCCCCGTAAGCCCATGGCATTTAATGCAGAAAAATTGAGTTTAGTATTCCAGCCACCAGTAATGGTGGCAGGTTAGTTCTTTTACTATTTAATTTTAATTTTTTTTGCCTTTGATATGGAGGGCTGCAAATCACAGCTACATGTCCACCCTGAGCCACCTTCTCATTATCGTGTGGAAATGGCAGAAGATCAGTTTGGAGATGATGAACTTGCTCTTTTTGTTTGTTTGTTTGTTTTTTAGTAGGATTTTCTGTCTCCTGGGCTATCAAGGGGAGTGGAGGGCTGCATTATATTTTTGTGTTTAAGCCTGAACAACATTGAGAAGATGACCAATCCACTCAGACATATCCCCATAGCTTATAAAGATTCTTTACAGTATTTTACCCTATTGTCTTCTCTTACACAATTGAACAATTATGTTATATGCAATTAAACTGTGGAGTCTTGGGAAGAAGATGCATTTTGTGGTGGGTGGAGTGGTTATAAATGAAAAAGAAACTTCCTAAATTGCTTGAGGATTTTCAGAATGAAATAAGAACATGGCTAGAAAAATGTCTATATTTATGACTATGAAGTTAAAAGCAAATCATTCTTTTTATATTGCTTGATCCAATGTCAGAGCTATGATTTCAGCACTGCTACAGCCTTTCTTTAATGCTACTTGCCTATCAGGAGAACATTGTAAAATAAAAATATATATATATGTAGTGTCTTCTTGAAACTGTGCTTTAAATAGGGCCCTTACAGGTGGAGTGGTGTGTGTGAGGACAGCTCACTCCCTCATCCTCATCAGATCTCCATGTTGAGATCCAGCTGTATGTTACTGTTGTCTTTCATAACACACAAGATTAGTTTCTTGCTTTTCTTTTTCATTTATTCCTGATTGACACGGATTGCAGTGGAGGAGAAACAGATCCATACTCTACTATGATGGTATCAAACACCTTCATGGTGTTAAGTGCAGGGTGAAATGCAAGGTAAAGTGCTGGCATCTTCTCAGAAGGAGCATTCACAAAAGCTAACTCAAAACTTGCCGTGATTGGGCTTGTCAGCCTCTTGTGAATGAAGAGGGATAGCTAAATTTTGCTTGGAATCATTGTCTTCTTCATTGCCTGGACCATTTTCTAGATGCATGAGCTGATGCTATGCTTTGTTTTAATAAAAGTGCATTGTAAACCCACTGCCCCCACTTCAATCAGTTATAAGAAATCCCACTGACTTCTCTGAGGATAGGCTTTCATCTGAAGTGTCTTGGGATCTATAAGGCCTGTAATGAAAGTCATGTCATTTTAACAAACACACAAAGAAAATATTAGACTAGAATTAATGAAAACCATTGGATAAGAATGGGACACCATGCTCAGCCATCCAATAACTTAGAGATCTCTCAATTCACCAGGCAATGCGAGGAGCTTAAAAAATGCTTAACAGAAGAACAATAAAACTGTAAAATGGTATTTGCTTTCTTTTCTGGGCTGGACAGCCCCATTTTTGAAACATCCTTGAGTGAAGCTTTTCAGTCCAAACTGTGAAGCTCCTCAGACTTTATTCTCTGAAGCAGTAGCACTGGACAGAGTGCACAGTTAGTCTGTACGTAACCTGTCCAACATAAATGTAAGTGTTAAGACAGTTTAAGGTGTCTATTTTTTTATTATGAAATAAAACCATATTTGATTGTTGTCGTGTATGCACAATTTTGGCAGAAGTCACCTTAGCTTTCAGGTCTCCATGAAGGGAACTGAAGAGAACTGCTCACCATTTATTTGGCAGTATCAACTGATACCTGAATCCAAAAGTAATGCATATGGATTATTTGTATGAATACTTGTTGCTGTCTTCCCAAGTATTCTGATACCTAGGAGAAATGAACCCGTGTCACAGGAAACTAAGTACTGGCAGATTCTACTGAGCTTAAGTGCACCCAATCCAAATATTTCTGCTTATGAGAAACACACCAAATTACTTTGCCTTTTTTTTCCCCATGGGAACATTTTCACCTAGGAATCTACTTTGTCTCCTGGGAAATCCTACAGTAAAGCTTTGATAGCAGGAGTTGTAATTTTTTATATGAATCCCTTCATGGGTAGGGTTGGGAGAGCATGTAATTACCAGAAACAAGAGCCAGTGAGTATTTTTCATCTAAGACGTGGCTGTAAATACAAAAAATAATCTAAATGGGAAGCTGTGTAACAGTGGAGTGCTTTAAGCTCTCCTCTGAGGTTAAAGTTAAATCATTTTAAAATAGCCCTCGAAAGTGATTTTAAAGAATTTGCAGGGCTTACTCACTTTACATGCTCTCTTGGGTATCATTATTTATTCTAGCAACTCTGTTTAAATTGGGCATATTTCAGAATCACTCTGTAAAACAAAACAAGTTTTGTGCAATCCTCAGCATGTAGATCTCTGTAGGTCACAGGAAAGCTTCACACCTCAACATTTTGCCAAAGAACTGGTAAATGCTTTTGATTTGCTTGCATATAAGGAGTAGCTGGTCAAGTAAGGAGACCTCTGTTAAACCGAAAGGATTAATGATTTATTATTATTAATTATATTTTTTAATTGTATTTATTAGTGTCAAATGACATAATACTTTGTAATTTCTCTTCACAATTATTAAGAGAACGGTATCACCACTCTCTTACAATGATCTGTTCTGGGTATGAATTGTAGATTGTGTTCAGAACTGGAGCAGCTGTGGTGTTCTTGAGCAATTCTCAAGAGAACATACCTTCTTGTTATGGGTCCCATCTTAGGAAGTTTTTTCACATACCTTCTTGATATGGGTCCCATCTCAGGAAGTTTTTCAAGGGCATGCCAAAACACTGTGAAATGTACCCCCTTTGTTCCACCTGCCAAAACATGAAAACACAGTCTTTATTTCTTTGAAGAGAGTGTTTTGGTCTCAGTCCTTGTTCTTTGAGCAATTAATACTATTCTAGCTTTCACAAGTTTTTCTGCCTTACTTTCAGGAATGTAATTTAGCTATTGGGTCAGAACAAAAGTCCTTTTAGCCCAGCATCCCGTCTCTGATGATGGCAAATGCAAGTGCTGAGGAAGGAAAGTTAAAACAGACAAGCATCTGGTGTTACTTACTTTGACAAACCCTTCCACCCCCCAGCAGCCTGTGGATTAAACATGTCCTGAGAGAAAAACTGGGTCATTATCTGTATATTTAATAATCCTTGCTAAACTTTTTCTGCCATTACTTTGTCCGATTGCTTTCTTGATCCACGGTGTTTGTTTCTTCCACACTGCTGTATGACACTGATTTCCACCTTTTCACTGCACATTGTGTGAAAAACAGCGTAACGGTTTCAAACCTAGAATTACATATTCATAGTGACAAGTGCAGTTCACACATCAGATTTTGACCTGCTCAGTCACTTGTAATTCCAGAGTGTTAGCTGGGAGGGCTACAGTTGACTAAACACTTGTATGTCTTTAAGTTTCAATTTGTTGTACCATATCCAACGAGTAGAGTTTGTTAATAAGGATTAAAAACTTTGCCTTCAGCTGCCTTTAACTTTTTTTTCTATGTAGAAGCATATTTAGGTGGGATAAACCTTATATTTCATATAAGTGAGCCTTTTAGCATTTTAAACATCCTCAGCTACTGTATAGTGGATATCACTCTTTTAGCTTTACAGACTTCAGGTCGCCGTTGCTTGGGATATTGTTCTCAGAGAGGTAGTTAAACCAAAATACCTCTTTCTTGCTGACATTTCCAGCTCAGGTTCATTCCAAAACCTCCAGGTAAATAGTTCTGCCTGGGAGCTTGTGAAGATGTGTGCAGGGTGAGCTGTCTATTAGACTTGGAGGGCTAAAGGGTCATGTAAAGATACAGTAAAATAAAATTGATATCATTTGAAATGTTTATTTTCCAGAGCTCCTTTTGTAGGTTAAATGCACAGCAGTGACTTTTCTCTCTGTTATACAGAGGAGCCAATATACTGTTACACACCACACAACTTCACCCGCGATCAAGCCTTGTATGCCAGAGGATATTGTTGGACAGAATTAAAAGATGCCTTGCCAGGAGTTGATGCCAGCCACTGGCCCTCCTTGTTTGAGCATAAGTTCCTACCTTATGCACTGCTGGCTTTTGCTGGGATAATGTACATTCCGGCTCTGGGCTGGGAATTTCTGGCCTCCACGCGACTGACTTCAGAGCTTAATTTTTTGCTTCAGGAGATCGATAACTGCTACCACCGTGCAGCTGAAGGGAGGGCACCAAAAATAGAGAAACAGATTCAGTCCAAGGGCCCAGGGATCACCGAGAGAGAGAAGAGAGAAATCATTGAGAATGCAGAGAAGGAAAAAAGCCCCGAACAGAATTTGTTTGAGAAATACCTGGAAAGAAGAGGACGAAGTAACTTTTTAGCTAAGCTTTATCTTGCGAGACATTTGTTCATCATCTTTTTAAGCATCATACCAATTACATACTTATCCACCTACTATGCCACCCAGAAGCAAAATGAATTTACATGTGCTCTAGGGGAGCCTCCAGACAAAACGAGCAGCTCCAAATTGCACATCAGAGTGAACTGTAAACTGCCATCTGTTCAGCTCCAGCGGATTATTGCTGGTGTAGACATTGTTCTCCTCTGCTTCATGAACTTGATAATCCTCATCAACTTAATTCACCTCTTCATATTTCGTAAGTCTAACTTCATATTTGATAAACTGAATAAAGTTGGAATAAAGACCAAGAAACAGTGGCAGAAGTCCCAGTTTTGCGATATCAATATTTTGGCCATGTTCTGCAATGAAAATCGGGACCACATAAAATCATTGAACCGTCTGGATTTTATCACAAACGAAAGTGACCTGATGTATGACAACGTGGTACGCCAGCTGCTTGCAGCATTGGCCCAGTCCAATCATGATGCCACTCCAACCATGCGTGATTCAGGGATCCAAACGATCGACCCCAGCGTTGATCCGGCCGACATTGATGCTAATGAGCAGCTCATCATTAAGAGACCGAGGAAGAAGATGAAATGGATCCCGACTACCAACCCCCTTCCTCAGCCATTCAAGGAACAGTTAGCCATCATGAAGGTTGAAAACCACAAACCTGACAAACCCAAGCCTGTGAGGAGAAAAACAGCAACGGACAGCCTTATAGCTCCTCTGTTAGAGTCCGCTGCAAAAACCTCACAGCAATCATCCACTCATAAAACCGAGCCAAACGCCATGCCAAGCACAAGCACTGAAAAAAAACACACACGACACTTTTCCTTGGATGTTCATCCGTATATACTCAGTAGCAAAAAACCCAAGCCAGAGATTCAAGCCATCCCTTCGATGCCTACGTCAAAGAGCCAAGAGGGTGGATTTTTAAACCAGGAAGAGAACGTCGTAGTGCACGTCACCTCCTCTCTCAAAGGTACAGTATGCCATAATGCCCAGACCACCTCCACAGAACGTGATTTCCCTAGCATTCTTCAGGAGCTCAAAGCTTATCTGAGCTGTTTGACCTGCCTTGCTAGGTTTTGGGATAGCTAATAACGTTAGGGCTTGCAGAAATAGAGGTTCTTTCTAACAGCAGTGTGGAGGAGAAGGGTTATGACAGGCAGCGCTGTGCTAAAGAGCCCGCGGGCTGTTGCTGCAGGGCATTTTTCAGAAGTAAGCAGATTTTGCCAGTTCTGAGTGCGGTCATGCCTTGCCAAGGAAATGAGGAGAGTTTGGCCTCCACGGTACCCCTTCTGCTCCACCAGCACCTAGCACGTTTCAAATCTGCCTTATTTTCAAATCGTGTGGAAACTGCCATGGTAGTGAGCAGTACTCTGCCCGGGAACAGCCATTTGGGAATGGGTGGAAACTCTGCTAATAGCAGTTAAAGCTGCCTGTGGGAAAAATATCTCTTTAACTACCAGTTCTTAAGGGTTGGCATGTGCTTGTCACCTAGGAAATCACACCTCTGATTATTGATACTGTTTCTCACACAAGAGATAATTTAAATTGCCCTTTCTCTCACGTGGAGCAGAGGATGGATGGTCTGAAGTGCAGGTGCTGGTCAGGGATTCAGGAATTCTGTCATTCCCTTCCCATGTGGCCTCACAGGAGCTGCTCTTTCTGTGCCTCAGTTGCCTGCACGTGTCTTGGAAATCTTGTCCCTTTCTTACCTCAGTGGAATGTTTTGAGTGTATCAATAACTGTTAGATGCTAGAGTGATGGAGAAAGCCATGTGAGCATTAAGAAAAGTGATAGATGAGCAGATAAACTGATAGACAGATACCTTCTTTAGTTGTGTAAGCTACTGACATAATAAAGAAGCAGTATGCAGTTGAAGTTGCAGAAAGATTTGTATGTACTTAAAGCAATGGCTCTCATCTCATTACAAGCCAAGACCTCCCTCTGGGCTTCGACAGACTGACAGCTACCGTCACCCCACTGCCCAGCAAAGAAGTGATTTGAGGTATAAAAGTTTCTGTCACTTCCAAATCCCTATGCTCCTTAGAGCCCTCCAACTCCCCAATGTGCATGTGAGCTATTCTACAGCATTCCCTATCCAGTCACCTACTCTGATTTCAAATCCTCAAAACTACGGGGGTTTTCTGGTCTCAATTACCTTAACCTAAATCAGTGCTTGAATATTTTAAGGGCAAAAATTAATTACTGTAGTTTTGGGGCTCTGTTACTCCCCATTTCCATTCAAAATTTTCAGCTTTGCATTTGAGTTAGACCTACATTGCAGTCCATCAGGTAAGGTAGACTTATAATTTCTGGAAAGAGACATCAGTTAATGTCAAATTGCTGAGTTCTTTCTAAAGACAAGTGGCTTACAATGTGTAACCACTGGTTTTTCCCATTGAAAATATCAGTGCTTTTTGTATTCCATCCTGTGGATCTCGACAGTCATAACGTTTGTCCAAAACATTAAATCATAACATTTATAAAACACCTGGCAGACTGTAGAGGAGAAGAAAAGACACTTTTTGGTTGGTTTTTGTTCATTTTACAAAAATACCATTCACGTAAGGAAGCATGAGCATGCGTTAAAAAAAAAAAGAGCAAGATTTACAAAACCCATTTGTTGTTTGTCCTGTTTCCCTGAGCTTACCACCCTGTTGTTTTCAAACAGTCCTGTTGGATTTCTCAAAGAAATTTCATTTTCGGGTCCAGTCCTGCTCCCACTGAAATCAGTGGCAAAGCTGCCAATGACTTTTCTTGTTTCGGGCCACTCCTCTCTGATGGACTGAGTGGAAGGGTGGAACACGACCTGGCTTTTAACTGGCTGGTTTGTTCTCTTTTAGACACCCCTCATCCCGCAAAAGAGATCCTGTACTCATCCGAGACATGCAGAACTGTGCCTGCTGCCGGGGCTTTTGTCACGTGTAACCACAACCACATAGCCACGACCTCTGCTGCCACCAGTATGACTCTGAACCAGGTCAAGCCAGAGCCAACACCCGCACTGAACTGCAACCCAGCCCACCCTTTGCTGCACATCAACACGCTCTACGAGGATCACGAGGAGGAGGTGTCCAACATAGTGGACAATGGCATTCACTCACCCGCCGACACCGGGGAAATTCTCTCCATCCCTACCCCAAAACAGATAAGGTTGGCAACATTTGATGAGCCAATGGCAATCGTGAGCTCGGTGGAGTACTGAAGAGCCCGGGCTGCTCAGCTGCACCCTCGTGGCCAGGCCCAGGAGCACTGCAGCGCGGCCTACGGGCCCTCAGCGATGCAATTCACTGCATGAGCACGGAGAGTTTTCACAAGGACTGTAGCTTTGGGAATAACACCAAACAGTTCTTCAGGATCACATCATGAGCACTGTCAGTCATTTGCAAACTAGAATAAAGAAAATCTGGCAGGAATAGGCCTGTAACACCACGAGCACCGTTAGCTCTAGCTCTGAACTTTAGCTTCCCCATTTCAATGGGGGTCGGCACAATTTGTGAAAATTAAAAGAGTCTGATGGCATGCCACAGTAAATTTAGTGAGTGTTGAAATCCTTTGCATTCAGAATCACTGATCAAAGTTCAAACAACGTGGAGGTGAGGTATAATTGTTTAATGGCAGCGGTTAAAGAAGAGAATTTTTTTTCAATTCAAGATTATGAAAAAGTTATATGCAAGCAAAATTTGTGTTTCTTTGTTTCTTTAGCTCACTAATGTTGGGCTTGATGGAGACTTAGCTGAAAGGGCCTTACTACCACCAGCATTTAAGTGCAAAAGGATTGATACACTCAACCTCTTGCATTTCTAGATGAAAGTACCTGAGGTATGCCCTGCCCTTTAACATGCTTCTATGTTTGATGGAAGATGATGAAATGAAGAGTTTATTTTTTTAAATATATTTTACCATGGGGAAAATTACTTTAATAACTTTTCAAACCAGGTATTTCTTTTAACAAAATGTGTAGAAGAGAGTCATTGTAGCTGCTTATTTTTTCATAGTGTATTTATCAACCAGGTTAGAAACTTTCATGGGTGCTTCACTGATAGAAAAAAACCCAGATCTTAGGGAAGTTGTTACAAAATATCTTACACAACACCAAAACCAGCAAAACTGTTTTCAAATAACACACAGTTAAAGAAGTCTATGAGTTTAGGTCCTCAGATTTGGCTAGTCCTTGATTCAGCAAACACTTAAGGCCATGGATGGCACCAGAATGACTTCTATGTCTAAAGCTAAGCACACACTGAAATGGCTTTGCTGGATCTGGGCTCTAGTGCAGGCAGACAGGAATCCTGCAGAATGTGCTATTGCTCTGATTCAGAATTTGCCTTCCTTGGCTCTAAGCACATCTTCATGCCCATCTTCCTATAACTCCGGTATGTGTGACTTAATAGAAAACTCTAGTAGAACTAAAACATCTATGAGAAGTGTATCATGCAATAACCATTCTCAGCAAAATTATAGTGAAACAAGAAAAGTGGCTGTGTTAAAATAATACTCCTAGCTGCATTCAGAATTATGATCTATGTGTGTTTGCTTCAGAATTATGTATAATGGTAGAAAAAATATGCAGCACAAATACAGGACTGGAATCTTGAATTTATTTTTAATTTATTACCTCAGATATGGATATATTCTACTGATATTTAATGAAATAGCACTGAAAATAAATACCTATTATTCTGAATAGTTTAATGTGTTCTGCTTCCTAGCTTAGGTACATGCAAGTGAGATTCTATTATAAGCAGCCCACGGGACATATGAAGCCACCACTCATTCCCCCGTGCATTACTTCAGTCAGGCCTGAAGTGCCAACTATCAGGTCAGCAAGCCACAGGACACGTACCACAGCCAGGGGAGGGGCACTGGGGACAGCTGAAGGACCTGGCTGTACCACCCCAAGGTCACAGCACGGCTGGAGGGGGGAATGGAGCACAGTCCAGGGCAGCTGGGAGGTGGTGGCTGCCATGGCTCCTGCTGCCTTGTCCCCTTCCAGCCCTGGCACATGGATGTTTGTCCTCCAGGCTGCAGTGGAGCTGTCTGCATGAGGCTGCCGTGGGATGAGCAGGGATTTGGGCAGTTTATATGCTGTCTGGCTGCAGGGCTGTAGGCTGACCACTCCCAACCCTCTCAAGCACAAGCTGCGGGGTGTTTGGTGTGACTGATAAACTGGGGTGATGTTTGAAGTAACAAATCTTCACCTGCAGAGCCGGGGCTTCATTCTACCCCAGGTACAGGAGGAAGTTTTCAGCAGCAAGGCAGCCTAGGAGTGGAGCATCTCCCATG
>VWZY01003194.1:49326-63059 GCA_013399075.1 Chloroceryle aenea
GGAGGATGCTGTGGGAGAATGTGTTGAATGCTTTGCTGAAGCCCAGGTAGACCAAATCCACAGCCTTCCCCTCATCCACCAGACGGGTCACCATCTTTCCACAGCTGTGGTCACAGAGGAACTGCTCGTATACTTTCCTTGATTATAGGGTCCAAGACTCTTTACTGAGAGGTCTTGAAGACATACAAGTCTGATTTCCTCCAAATGTGAAACAATCTGGACTTGGTGATGCACTGAGTGAAGGTCTACAGAAGACAGCGAGGGTCTACAGAAGACAGCGAGGGTCTGCCTCTGTTCTACAGGGCTTTGGAGGGGCTTCCCACATGGTGAACAACTGGCTTCTTATCTGTTCTTTACATAAGGGGTTTTATTTGCCATACATTTTTTTTTAAAAAAAAAAGGTCTTTGAAGCTGGTAATTGCATGTTTCAAATGCAGAACTTTGTTTAAAATACAAGAAATAAACCAGCAAATCATTACATACGGGCATTATGAAAAGGTTCCTGCCATTAATAAGATAAACTCAAGTTACACAATCTTGATGTTTTCTCTGATATTCTATAACCATGTTTTTGGAGAGCTGTTCCACTAGCCTGTTGAATTACTCTATTTGCTCCAAATTTTAAATAGTGAACTAAAGTATTTCTCTTCTACTTCTTACTTCCTACCAAAAAAAGTGCTAACTGGATTTCACAATTTAGCTTAACTCCCGCTCAGTGAATGCAACAAGGCATTGTCAGATTGTAATCCAGAAAGTAGGAATATTGTGCCTTGTACTTTGAGCTGGTTTCACTTTTGAGTATCCCAGATTTTCAAGCACTGTGTCAGGTGACATGTCATCGGCAAGAATAAGTCTATCAGAGCAACTCTCATATTCAGTAACCTCTTCACTGCTCCCAGGGAGATCTGTGGCCCAGAACAGCCAAACCATTTCCTCTTACATTCTCAGCATCTTCTCTGTAGCCTACAACAGCTGATGTCTACGTGAGACACAGGCTTGTGCCTGGTTTTCTGCTATTTCTGACATAGAAAATGTTTCTTACTGCTCTTCCTGTGTCCTTTTAGCCTCTGGCATTGACCTTAGAGTGAGGTAGAAAACATCAGCTTCACCAATCCCTTTTCCTGACAGGGACTTGAAATATGACTAGCCAAGAATGTACCAGTAACTTAGCACTTACTGTCTTTCCAAGTATTTGTCAATTCACAAAGCCCTCTAGGTACTAATCTCATTTTATTTGTGTTAGAGATACAGCTCTGCCACTTGCATCACTAGACAAACAGTAAGATTAAGAGTGTGCATGTTGCCATTCTCACATTGCACATTCATTTGCCAGATGAAAACTGGTTTAGAAATGACTGATTAATTCTGGACATCAGTAGTTTATTTGTTTTTCTTTTCAGTTTACTGGACTGTAAAGTCAGTAATCTTGACTGAGCATATGACAGTCACCTGAAGTGCCTAGCACCGAACATGTGAGAAAAGGTGACTGTATCAGTGCCTCTGATTTTGCACGTGTACTCAACTGTATATATGAAAGTTATGACTCTCTTCAGAGCAATGTTTGCCCTCACAGGACCAAGCATGTCAGCGTTCAGCTATAATGTTACTCCCTGAACTTGTTTGCAGCCTGCACAAAGGAGTAACTGAAAGGAAACCATCCTGAACTGCCTGCAAAATTCCCATTTCCAAAAGAGTGTTGTCCCAGCAGGCAGTGTACTTCAGCAGGGTGCCTAAGGGTACCCCTTGAGATGATGCCTTTGGTCTCCCCTTTTCCAAAGTGTAAAAGCACTCACCTCTACCCTCAAGCTATACTGTTTAGTAAGCACAGTACTGTCATGCGAGCATCATGTCATTCTACTGATGCTTACTGCACACAGAACGTAGCTGAAATGTGCCAAAAAGCATCGTAGCACATTTTCAAGATCGAGTTTTTGCTATCAGGTTAGAATTTATAACACATTTGTAAGTGGCATTTACCCTGGCCTCTTCAGAGTGGGTAACACATCCCCACAGTAGAGAAAATCAAAATGCAGGGCTGTATTTAGCTGTATTTAGCCATATTCTAGTCCAAAAACTGCTGCACGCCGAGATGAAGCCTCAGGAGCACTTGACTGGTCTTGTTACATCTGTTACTACTCAGCGAGTATTGTTTAACATTTGGTTATATCTTTCCAGAGGTTTCACTCAGTCCTGCCACAGAGCAGCAGTTTGACTGGTGTACACAATGAGTACAGACTCAGCCAGGCTGGTAACCGCAGTGAGGAAACCCCAGAAGAGGCATGCAGAGATGCTTCAGTGAGCTCTGTGGGAGCCATCACTGCAACCAGCAGCAGGGTTAGCTATGCCAGGGGGTGCTCTGTCCCAGCTGGACAGACCTGCCAAGAAGCTTCATGACCCAAGCTGGCAGATTTACATGGTGCTCTGCTGAGCCAAAGGGGCTCACCAGCTGGGATGTCTGTCCTGAGTTCCTCTGGGCTTCTGCTCCTGGCTATGCCATGGTTCTTCAGTCCTTTCTAAATGAAAAACTTCCCCAGGAACGGGTGAGAGAAGGACAACTGCACAATAGGAACACACACCACTTCATTCCAAGTGCCCCCATTCAGCACAGTTTCAAACCAGTCAGTCCAGCTTGAGAACTGGAAGAGGAGATGATGAATGATGTACAAAATCTCCAGACATAAATATTAACTGAGTTGTCCTGAAATGGCTGATAAGGTAATGAAAAAAATTACTGCTTCTTGTCTCTGACATAGTGGGACTGAAATAAAGCATTCAACTTCCTTACAAGTAAAGATAGATTGTCAGGATCTATCTGGAGGTGCAATGCTGTGACTGCCCAGTGCCAATATCCTACATACTGTGTTTGTTTGTATAATGGCTATTATTTTTTGTCTCAGACTTTAAGTGTGACTACTGTGTGTCTCAGTTCCTACGAATGATGACTGTGTGATTAAAGACAGGAGTGCAGGACACCTCTGATATCCAGAGAACTGCATATTGGGCATCCTAAGATGATGCCACAAGACAGGTGAATACAGCAACTTAACACCCCACCGAGCCTTCTCTTCCCTAGGCTGAACAAACCCAGCTCCCTCAACCTCTCCTCATATATGATGCTCGCTAGCTCCCAGACAGGCTTGGTGGCCCTCAGCCAGAGGGGTTCCAGCTTCTTGTCTCTTTCATGTGCAAAACTGGAGGACACAGTAATCCAGGCACAACATCATAAGTGCTAGAGACAAATAATCAATCTTATCTCTGCTCCTGCTGGCTATTGTCTTGTTAATACAGCCTGGTATGTGGTCAACCACCTTTGCTGCAAGACTCCCCTGCTGACTCTTTTTCCACTCATCCTCCAGGGTTTCCAGGTCCTCCTCTTCACATCTGAAAATGGAACAAATTTCTAAAGCAGCACACTTGGAAATTAATCCCATGGAGAATGATTTAATGTTTTTTTTCTTGTCTCTAGTGTCTACACTTTGATGAATTGATACCCTCAGTTTACATTCCCACATCACATTAACTTTTTATTTCTGAATATATGCTCACCCAGGACAGCAAACAGCTCCTGCATCAGCTACTATCAGCTAACATTGCACTGACCCATCTAGTATTGAATGATCTGTTTATACAGACCATAAAAATACAGCACCAAAATCAGTAAAATCACCAGGAGGATATTGCGCCTGCAAGCCTCGCGTAACTCAGCGTGGACTTGGGCATCTGTGGTGGGGTTGAGAGTGAGGTCTGCTTTATCCTTGCTGTCCAGCAGATGGGGGTGAGTTCTTCACAGAAGATGTCTGTCCAAAGCAATTGCTCCTCTGCAAGAGAAATGCAAACACTTCATTTTCCCTGTTGCTGCCCTATGGCTCGGTAGCACTGCACAACACTGATTTAATTAGGAAGAATGAATGAAGAAGAGCCCTGATAAACACCTTGGCTGGAATCATAGAACCATTTAGGTTGGAAAAAACTTTTAAGATCATTAAGTCCAACCATAAACCTAACACTGCCAAGTCCTGCCACTAAACCATGTTCCTCAGCACCTCATCTACATGTCTTTTAAATACCTCCAGGGATGGTGACTCCACTTCCCTGGTCAGCCTGTTCCAGTGCTTGGCAACACTTTCAGTGAAGAAATTTTTCCTGACATCCAATCTAAACCTCCTTTGGCACAGCCTGAGACCATTTCCTCTCATCCTATCATTTGGTACTTGGGAGAAGAGACTGGCACCCACTTTGCTACAACATCCTTTCAGTCAGAGTCTACTGTGACTTACTCTTTCTTACTCTCACTCTTTCTTACTCTCACTCTTTCAGAAGCAGGCACCAGCAAGATCCAGGTAGTCAATGCCACAAAAAGACACCGCTTTCCACAATAAGGCTTTTCTCTGAGCAAGGAGAGCATAGACCTCACAGAGAGATTTCCACAGCTCACCATGTAGGCCCATGCATCAGCAGCAGTGCCATCTTCTCTGTTCCCATAACTGAGTTTACAGGTTCATATGGGCTTTGAGCTTCGTGGTTTCATTAAGGTGTGTCTGACCCTTCTGCCATCAGCAGTGCACAAGCCACTGATAACAGGTCATGCCACAAGCTATCTGATGGGCTAGTGTCAGCAGCCACGACCACGCACCCTTCACTGCACTGGGCTGGTCCACGTGGCCCTTACAGGCTCTGGGGGGATGAGCCCCCTCAAAAAAACCCACAGAGCAACAGCAGGTGATTCTTTGGGGTTTAATCTGAATTAGCATTTTCACAAGTGTAAAATTATTCAGTTTCCAGTGGCTCTTCTGGCCCAGCTGTGGAAAAAGGTCAAACCAGGTTGAAACCCTGGAAGGCAGTATTTCTATTTCTGCCAGCCCAGCCATAATGCCTAACGGGTGTGACCAAGGCAGATGATGTATGGATACATGCACACGCTGCTGCACAGCCATGCCTTCTCTGCTCATGTTTATAGGTCTTCATCAGTAGTGCTATAGCCCCAAAAGAATCTAAGGACCTTACTTTTGCAAAACAAAACTTTTAAGTTCCAAATGGCTTCCAGCTTTGTGCCAACCAGCTCTAGAAAAGAGGTCCAGGATCCAGTTTTGTAATAATTTGGATCAAATTAAATATGAAATGACTGATCTGACATTTAGGGTGTCAAATGCTGTTAAAATCTCATTTGAAGCAGAACAGTATGCCCAGAAAACATGTAAATACCAGACAGAAATAATCGATATGATAAAAACCAGGGTGAAGAACAAAAGAAATGCAGTTCCCAAAAATGTAACAACTATGGAGCTGACCAGCAATGTCATAATCAAAAGCTGGAGAGGAAACAGCATCTGGGGGATTAGATTAATAAAGATTTGATGTTACCATTGAGCAAACTCAGAAAAATAAATGGCTTAAAGGCAAGCAATGCTTTTTATGTGATAGGAGGCTCTGTGGGCAAGAAGATTAATCTGTGTTTCATATTATAAATTAGAGGGAAACCTGATACTGCACCATGTAAACTCAGTGAAAAATAGTACTGCCTTTCTTTTTAAAGGGTGAAATATGTAGGAAGCACTGGAGAAATCTTAGTGGATCTGCTTTCAGGGACAGAATGGTGTTTCAACACTGCTGAGAAGCCTCCTGCCAAATGAAAAGAACATGATGAAAAGGGTCTTGAGCCAAAATTTCAGTAATAAATAAATGTGATTGTCATAAGCATACAAGGAACATCATACAGAATGGAAATAAAGGATGACATCCCTGACACACTAGAAGCATGACATATGCAACATATGCTAGAAGGCTGGCTTCAAAACAGCACTTGTATCTCCATTTCTACTTGTCGGGGGAGCTGTGTTAACCAGGTGTATGTCTCAATGCCCTGTATCAGGATTTAAAATTAATGTCTATTTTGCTTTCAAACCATGAAATTCACTTTCTGTGAGTCTGTTTGGAAGACAGACCTGAATTCTACTTCTGCTTTCTTCAGGAGTTATCTGGTAACATGTTTATTTTCTGATGAGTTTGCTCAATGGTACCTTCTAAACTTTGTTAATTAAATTATTCACATCACTAGAGGTGGTCCAAACCCACATATTCTCCTTATAAAATAAATAGCTTAGCTTCTACCAAAGTTTCCCAGAGTATTAATCATTCTAACAAAAGAAAAGCAACAACAAATTCCATCGAGCCAACAAAGAATATACATGGGAGGTGGGGTGGTATTTGTTTGGGTAAGAAAAAAAGTATGTTATCTAACAGAAAAATAGCTGTCTGAAATTATCATTGAATTATGACTTTCTGCCAAATTTTTCATATCATTAAAAAACATAAAGGTGACCACTAGTGCTAGAAAGCTGCTTTTACTAAAGCCAGGCAGATCAAGAGGCTTCTTTTCAAAGACCTGTCCACCCAGGAGCCCAAACCTGGAAGGGCTGCCTGACTCCTGGGGTAAGAAGATAGAAAAGAAAGAGGAGATGGTTGAAGGGACCCAGGCAGCAGCAGAAAACTAAGATGAACACTACAGATAATGACACTCTGTGAATAAGAAATGGAGTTACAGGAACAGTGTGAACATGCTCCAAGAAGAGATTCCTGCTGCAAACTTCAGCACAGCAGAGGCTGACATGAGTACAAGGGAAGTCATCACTGCAGTCCTCCAAGGGAAGCTTTATCATGTGGAAAAAAACTTTCATGGAAAAAGACATTTTTATCCTTACAGTAAACAGCAACCAATTTCAAAAACAAGGCAAAAGACATCCACTCCCCCAAGGTTTCCTTTCTATCACAGCAGGGGTGTCAAAGGCTCAGAAAGTAGAGCAGTATATTGCACAGGTCATTTTCCCACCACTACCACTTCAGTTACTCTGCTCAGAAATTACTAAAAGGTTGTAGGCTTTGTGTGACTTGAGAAGTTAATGGGAGTCACATGAGAGCCTTGAATTTTAAGCTTTTCAGGCTGATGCAAAGCAAACTATGCAGTGCTGTCTGCAAGGTTGGGAAACCAAACAGCACAGAAACAGCCCTGGAAGATGCGTGCAGAAGAGCAATAAAACAATAGGACTACTCGAATTGATGCTGACATGTTGACCAAAATATTACCAATCCCAGCTCTCTGCTCAATCCTAGAACTGACCAGGGATATTTCCAGCACCCCATCTTTGTGACCTGGAAGAAATGGAGTTATCAGAAATTATTAACACTAAGCATGAGAAATCTATTTTCTTAGGTTTTATGATAAGACCAGATCACTGCTTTAAAGTGCTGATACCTTAAGATGCATACGTCTCACATAACAGAGTAGAGCTGTAGAACATTTATTTTCAGCAGTCAAATGACATGACTCACCAAGCAGTATCTGACCAGTGTGTTGCAATGTGAGGAGGTAGTATGATACTTTTCCAAGAACTTTCAGTTCCAATGAGTTGTTTGCCTTGGTCAATATGAGCACTGCAACTCCCTTTACTTTGCTGCAGTCTCACCTAAGACTCAAGATACTGTTCAGAAGCAACAAACACAAATGTGATAGTCCTGGTGTAACACTCTGAGTACCCTAATATGATAAAACAGGAGTAAGATTTGCTAAATGAGAATAGTCCAAGATTGAAGCTTCAAACACCACTTAGCTCAAAACTTTGCTGCTGTGAAACCAGCCTAAAAGTGATTCTAGACATGAGCAGAATGGGAGAACAGGGGAAGCAAGGCTTCGCAGAAATGGCTTCAAGCAGATTACAGAAATCTTTATAGAATTAGAGCATTTGAAATAATATTTAATTTGATAATTTTAATCCTGTAGCCCAGATAAGATTCTCTACTAAATGCTATTACATGGATTAAAATCATTAACACAAGATTTCCTCTTCACAATAGACAGCACTGAGTGTTCATTGCAAATGAAAGCTCATGTCAGGGACAGAACAGTGTGCTCCTCAGATAGCTCCACATTTTTCTGTCACTGCCTCATCCACAAACAAGTCCACATCTAACTAATAAATACAGAGCTTCCGAAGAATGTGTGGTTTTGTGTTCTCTTTGATAACACGGGAACATCACATCCTTTGATATCTGAATTTCACTGGCCCAGAAGGTGCAGCAGGACAGTAGAGGGCACAAGGGAACAAGCTGAAGTTGTGACACTTCAATCGGTTTCTCAGCAAACTGCAATCAGACAGATGGAAATTTATGGTTTTCAATCAAACTAATTTGTGTAGAAGCGTGGTTTCTTATCACTTTGAAGCATGAAGGGTGCATGACCAATGAAGTATAAACTGAAGTGAAATTACACAGATAAACATGTTCAGCCAATTAGCACAGCAGTGTCAGAAATCTTACCTTACAAAGACAGTCAGCCTCTGAAAGAGAGGGGAACAGAGAAGAACCACAGGAGATCCTACCACTAGGTTGTTTTGCACTCTACTTTGCTTTGCATGCCCTTCCATAACATCACCCTGAAAAGCTTAAAATTCAAGGCTCTCATGTGACTCCCATTAACTTCTCAAGTCACACAAAGAAATCAGTGGCATTAAAATAAACACTGCAAGTATCAAAAGGCAGAAGGGATTCATCCACCATTAAACCCTTTTCACAGTTCATGCTTAATTCTGCTCAAAAAACAGTGTCTTTATGGCAATGCAAAGCTCACCCCTGTTTTCTCCTCCTCTGCAGTCTCACTGTCACATCTGCCTCCACCTTTGGGCACTCCACCTTTGGGCATTTTCTTTCGAATTTACAAAAGCCTCTTTCAGGTCTCTAGTCAGATCTAAATTCTTTTAGCTGCACTTCTGCCTGGAGCTATTCCCTTGTGCCCTGGCACTGGACCAGATTGCCCAAGAAACAATATAGATGTAAAATAAACCAATGTGAACTGTGTGCTTTCCTGGGGCGGGGGAATAAATCTTTCCACAAATAAATACTTTCTTTAGCTGTTTGAGACAGAATTTGGGAAGTGATTTGGCTTTGATAAGCTCCCTGAGGTAGAGATGTGGGGCTGATGAGGGGGAAAGGACTGGACATGTAATATGTTTACAGATCTTCCCCTGATCCTTATAGATACCTTTAGAAATTATCCAGATCTTTTAAAGTTAGGAGCATCCTTTGGCTTTCCCTGTTCTGTGCTGATACCAGCACAGCTCAGATAAATATATCAAAATTAATGGTACCCTCCTGATGATATCTGCTGTCTTCTGGGCTGGAGAGATTTCAGATGACAGACTCTGTTAATTGTGTGGCTTATGTTTTAAGCTTTTGACCAATATTTTGTGGTGCTTCATAACCAGACTGCGGTAAGACTTCTTAACTTGACCACTCAAACTTTCCAAGCACATGCCTTTTTTACTGAAACCCAAAATATTTGATTGGGAAAACACTGAATGTCCAGCTCTGCTCCTGTGTTATCTGATTTATCAAAATCTCCTGTAAGTTGCTGGATATATAAAAAAAGGAATATCTTTACTGTAATTTATCTGTGGAAATAATAGATGAGTATTCTTCTTGTCAAGGGCTTTTTACAGTAACAGCTGCTATCAATGGAAGTCACTGAGGTAGTGGCTGCATTTTCTCCAGAAGAAAAGATAATGTTGCAATTAGATAAAGAGATAAATAAAGATGAAAACTACTTTTTAACAAAATAAGTGGTTTTTCTTCCTCGATTCAACCAATCTTACTGCTACTGTTTAAGTTTTCTGACACTATAAAATCCATCTCTTCTCTAAAAAATCACAATCCATTATAAGGACCATTTTTAGCTCTAGTTATCTGTAATGTGAAGTTCAGCTACACACAAGTAGAGTAAATAATTCATGTCGGACAAAATATCAAAACACTTTTGAAGTTTGAGTTATATTCTTGGCATTCTAGATCAATGTTATAAAATAGTCCTTGTTTCATAACAAGGGTCTAATCTTCCCACCCTGTTAATCCTAAATCTCAGTTTGTCCAAACAACAGAGCTATTGTTTCAACAGCTGCAACACATCTTGCTCCTACACTCTGTTTGGTATGGTTTTTAATTGATTTAATAGCCAGTAATGCTATTAAATTTGAGATTAGCTTTTGTAAAACAAGCTTTTTTTATTGCAGTTTACCATCTTGATGAGTGACTTCATGCTGAAGGGGCTAACAGACAGCTAATAAATATTCCAACAAGGGGTAGATGGTGCTGTCCAGTGGAGCATTTGCCAGCTACAGCCATTCTGACCATCCAGAACAAAATTAACACTGAATCTAGATACTAGTAAAAATCAAATTAAAATTTGGTCACTGAGCACAATGAATTCCAGACAATTGAGACAGCCACAGGGAATCTGCTAATCTGGGAATTAATTAGAGAAGACCTTTCTTCCACGAATTTACAAAAGTTCATGTTGCTACTTATTACTACAGGAACTGGAAACCAGCATTCAACTACAACTCACAGCCATGAAATCTTTGGTGATATATTTAACATACACATGGCTGTTGCCAAGGTTTATCCCGTGTCAGTGAGCGCAGGCCAAGAGTGCAGAGTGATGGTTTACCTTTTGAATTATTCATCACATCAAGCTGATGTCCTGAGATTCAGGCCTGGCCACCACACAGACATTCACTGGTGCGCTTGAAACTTGGTCTCATCATTCCTATTTTGATATTCCTAGCAACTTAAAAACACAACAAATCCCCTAACGTGGTATCTACAGAGTTTTGGGTTGAATACGTTTTAACAGCCTCCTTCTTTCTGACTGCTACGTGTCATATAAAGTAATCGGGGTCAGGATCAGAAAGAATTTTAGTAATCAGTGCAGCAAAAAAAAGAGCAATGCCATATTCTTGTAAATTTTCAGAGATCATTGATTCCAGCACAACCAACCATTACAATGGAACTAGTGCAATTCCAAGTCCCACTCCCACACACCCCACAACACCTGTTTTATGGCTTCTTTAATGGATCCTCTGAATAAAAATCCACAATGCTCTTCTGTCTTTACATTTCAGTGTACACTTCATTTTACTTGCACTCAGCTGAACTACGTGGAGATGAACAGAAATACACATACTGGATGGGATTCAAAACAGTAACCTGTTTTGCTCGTGGCATTTGCTAAGCTTTATTTCTGAAGTACCATTTTCTATTCAGAATACACTTTCTGCCCATTGTTAAAACTGCACAACATACATTGATTTCCAGAAAATAACAGGAATTCCACTGGTGAATAACTCAAAAAAAAAAAAAAATCAGTGTTGATACAGTGACATTTATAAACCCAAATTTTTAAAAAGTATATATTAAGTAAAACAATAAACATCAGTGCTAAAAATGAAGCATTGTCTTCTCTATAAAGAGATATTCCAAAAATATTTCCATTTCCAGAGTTCATCTATGCAGATGAATAGTTAAATGACAGAGGAGCCTGTTTAAATTACACTTTTCACCTGGAATGGGATCATCACAATTACATAGCCACAAATTATCTGAAAAAAGGGGCCATTGAACTAAAGCCATGAACACCCAAGCACAACATAACTGTCAATCTGGAATCCCAAACTCCATTCCTGTGGACTAGAATTGCTCTCCAAAAAGGAAAACCCCGCTTCTGTCATGTCTTTGATCCTGTGAGCTCTGGTTGAGAGAACTGACCCCAAGGGAATTATTTCAATGAACAAAGATAATTTCTACATCAGTTTGTGTGCCTGGACTCAGTGAGTGCTGGATACTCCCCGCTGGTCCTTGTAGATATTCACCTGTAAATACCATTCTGGATTCAGCAGCCCTCACCTGAAACTAGATTTAAACATTAGACTATTTTGCCTTTCTGGAGAGCAAAATGGCACTTTGCTGTGGAAACACCTATTTACATTGGTTTAGTTTTGGGTTTCTGACATTCTCAGCTCCCATCAAGCTTGTGCAGTTGTTAATATCGGGTGTTTGTTGTTTCCAGGACAAGCCTGCTCCCCTCTGCAGGAATATTGCACCTTTATGAGGCATTCCAACAACTCAGGGTCTGCTGTTAGCAGGACAAATTGCAGCACTATCCCCAGATCAGAATTAGGCACACTCCTAAAGGTGGAGCAAATTCACCATAGAACTGAGCGATCCCTCTCCCAAAAAGGAAGACTGGTGGGAGAAAATAAAAAAGGACTTCACAGAAGACAGGGATGTGGTAGCATTTCCAGGTATTTTTGTATGGTACAAAACATTAAAAGCAGTACAGATACCTGAAATTAGAATGTTTGTAAGTGAACACACTTTTTGCCCTGGTTTCAACCCCAGGAGCACTGTCCAACAAAATCCTAGAAGCTTGTTTTCAGCAGGGGGAAAGCACAGAAACACCAAGGCAGGGTTCCTTTAGGTAGAGAAACTGGCTCCAAAAACATAGGTGGGCGCACACTTCAGAGGCAGATCTCTTGAAAAAGGAATAATGTCAGAGTCTGAGGGCTGTTTTTTAAAAATCCTTCTATAAAAGGGTCTGATCTGCTCACCCAAAGTTAACAGCAACTTGTGAAGGGCAATGTTCCCTTCCCTCATCTTGTCACCCCTGGTCAGGTCTGATCCTACAGCTTTTGCTACTTTCTTTTATGACAGGGACACAGGTTTAGTATCTTTTCGGCCCTGCAAAGACATAACTAACAATGCACTAAGAGGACAGGCACATCCTGGAGGGGGGAGTAGCACCTAGAACTGCAGCTCCACCGGTAGCAGCTGACAGCTTGAATCGGAGGAAATCTTCGTGGTGTCAATGGTGGTGTGCACGCTGCTGGTCAGTCCCTCAAGCAGCCCCCAATGGCAGCTGCTGGCATGGCTATCTCAGTGTCCCTGGACCAGATCCGTTCCTTGTCCACTCCAGCAGTTTTCCAGCAACATCATTTTCCACTAACGTAATTTTGCAGTCTTAGAAGAGCACTCACCAAGTGTAATGCTGAAAAACACTTCTCTTGCTCTCCCAGTCCCTCTGTCTTTCCTGACCCCATTTCAGTGCCTCAGTAGGTCTACTTCACCCAGAAAACTGGCGAGCCTTGACCCAGCTGTCCTCATTGCGCCAGAGGACATCTGTCCATGCTGCCACCACCCTCTGCAGAAGGAGTCCAGAGACTCTAGAAGGGCAGTGGGGATCTGCTGCCCTGCAGAAGGCACGGCCAGGCCAGGAGGCACCTTCCCAGCGCTGAAGGGCTGCAGAGATGCCTGTGGCATTGACACACCTCACACAGGCTCCAGAAGAGGAGGAGCACAGTCTGGAAGACGAAGCTCAGGTGGAAGTGGGGAACACGAAGGGAGGATTTTCCCATCGGGGTGCACCGAGGTCTTGGGGAAAGAAGGGAGCTGGAGGGGATAAGCGTGAGGACTGGGGTGACCTCAGCGAGGGGTGGCAATGGCCAGCAGGTGGGCAGGGATGCGGGCAGCCAGCAGGCAGGCCAGCACAATGCCGATGAGCTGCAGCAGCGCCAGTCCCAGCGCAGCCGTGGCCACATAAAACATGTTGCTGCTGACGAAGGCCGACACTTTGCTGAAGCAGCCATCGCGGTGCAGCCCGAGCGCGTTGGGCGGTCTGCGCTGGCAGCCCCGGCGGGCCCGGCAGCCGCTGAGGGGCACCGAGCCGGTCTGGTNCCGTTCTGCTCCAGCCCCCAGGGCAAGGTGAGCCAGTCCCGGTAGCTCTCCACCCCGCAGCAGGACAAAGCGCGCTGCAAAGCGTCCAGGGCGTCCGCCGTCCCCTCGTCCTCCTCGTAGACGAGCAGGGCCTGGCGCAGCCCCTCCTGGAAACCCTGCGCGACGTTCCGGCGGTAGAG
>VWZY01003195.1:0-13391 GCA_013399075.1 Chloroceryle aenea
CATGTGGCAGTTCTGCTCCCTTCTCAGCTTTCTCTGGGACTGTCTTCCATTTTGAGCAGCTTAGTAAAACACCCACACACAGGCAACAGTCTATCTAAAGCTTCCTATTCCTTCCCAGCACTTGCAGGCATCCCTCTTTTCCTTTTGGAAAGACTCAGGTCCAAAACCATCAAGAGATGTAAAAAAAAGCCAATTTTTGGTCCTTGCTGACCATAAGTGGTGATTCTGAACAATCACACTCCAAAGCATGATGTTCAAAACAGAAATGTTTAGAGGAGAGACAAATCTCATGGAAACTCTCAAAAGCCCACTCCAAGATAGTACCTATCCATGCAGCAAACAGGGCATTAGCTTGCTTACCAGCCAAGTATTTCAGACCACCACCAGCAGTTATGAAGTGCTTTTACTATTAAGACAGACTGGGTTTAATACAGCTCTGCCATCAGATTTATTCTACTTCACAGCATGGGCTGTACTGAAGCAACCTCAACTTTAATCAGCTGTTGCTACTGGAAACCATTCAAACCTCTTATTAATCATGAAAGATTATATGGAAAGAACAAAGGGAAGCTAAAATACACCAAACATTGTCACAGACCTCTCCTTCAGCAGGAAGAGCAGAAGCAGGTGTATTGCTGCAGATTCTCACACAGGTTTGACACTGGAGTTCCCTGAGCAATGCCAGTGTTTTCTAGGGTCCACTGACTCCTGGTGTTCAAACTGAGACCCCCGACTGAGCTTTTGCAGCAGAGGATTTTACATAATTCACAAGCTGCAAGTGCTTTGCAGATCTGTTTTGCCTACAGATACAGGCAGAAGTAGCTCAACAGACTTAACTTGTAGGAGCTCAGCAATTTAACTTCCAAGGCTGACTCAGCCATTCCCATCCCTCCCAGTTCCTGGGAAGGGGTAACCAGACCTTGTCTAACCCGCCGGCCTCTCGCCTTTAAAACTGCACCAAACCCAGCAGGCTCCTACAAGAGCAGTGGGTTATAAAGTGACAGATGTAGGAGATCAAGAGGCAACTGCACAAGAGCTGCACGACTTCTGTTACAGCCACAAGGTGTCAGCGTATTTTATCACTGGGAATGTTACCAGAAGATGAAGACCAACTGCTAAAAATTATTTTAGAGCTCTGGAGCAACATTTCTAAAGGGCTTTTGTTTGGGGGTGGCTTTTTCTGGCTTGCTATTTTTTCCTAACAGCTTTTCTTTCCTGTGTCAGAACAGCTAGAAGAGGAGTAACTGCTCTAGTGCTTCTGTGACTGAATCAGAAGTTACAAGCTGTATTTTAAGGTTTCAAACACACCTAAGCACACAACAGTTACTCATCTACATCAGCAGTTAACAGAGATGTTCTCTGCAGCCTGCAATAGATCATTTATTTCTCTTTTAGAACTCTGCTGCAAGTTTCACTCCTCAGCTTCAGTTGTTAATACTGCAGAATCAATTCCAAAATGCTCAGTAAACACACATTCAAAAGGGACTGTGGATTACTAACCTCCTTGATGGAGTCCTCATTGGGCAGCATAGAGCACACACACGTGATGTAGGCTTGGCGAAAAGACGACACGTTTGTAATTTCTGGAGAATCTGCACACAGTTTTGACAAGAAAGTGGCTTGTGGGATGCAGTTGGACTTCATCAAATGTTTTATTCTCATCTGCAGAAAGGAAGGCCCTTCTCGTGTAATCAGTTTATTAGCTAGGAAAAGAAAAAAAGCCTTTGAGAATGCATCAGTCCATGGCTGTCACTTCCCTGACACTGTCTCGCTGCAGTCCTGCTTTATTACAAACTCCTGCAAGTACAGTCAGCTCTCCTAGGAAATTCTACAGCTAACAAAAACTTACAACAGTAAGTGGAATATTTCTCACAAACAAACTCAGACCAACTGTGTAGGAAGAGAGTGCTGGGGTATAGAAGACAGACATCTCATCTACCCATCACTCTACCCACCACAAAAAAATATTGGGGGGTGGGGAAGGGAGAGAAAGGGAGGGGGGAAAAAGGGAGAGAGAAAAAGGGAGGGGGAGAAAAAAAAAAAAGGAGAGAGAAGAGGGGGATGGAAGATACACCACTGATTAGCACAACAAGGAGGTAATACCACAGAACTGCCTAAAGGACACTGGTCAGACCATACAGTATTTTGGACATGATACCAATATTTTAGTTGAGATTCCAAATCTTCAACTTCTAAAAGTAGCTTCATATTCCAAAGAACCAAAAATATTTCCATCAAAGAATTCTGTGCTTTCCAAACAGAGATTTCTTCCACTCGAGTTGTTAAACCCCCACATGGTGTCAAAATATGCAAAACAAAAGTTGAAAGTTTGGAGTAATTGAAAGTTTAGAGTAACAACTTCGTGGAAGAGCCACTGCATGAAAATATTTTCACTATGTTAGCATCTTATTATGTGAGATGGGTAGCTAAAAAAAATAATAGTATATACATTTCTGAAAGAGGATTGAACACCACACAGAAAGAAAATCCTCAGGCTTTTCTGCAGTTAAGTTGCTGTCCAAAGAAAAAAGATCATATTCTAACAGGTAACTAGGCTGGCTTGCAGAAGGCTTACCATGTGCACCTAAGCAAGTAGATCCTCCCTGCTAGCAGGAAGATTTACCTGCATTCTGCAGGAGTTTGCTTACTGCCCCATCAGAGACCACTTTAAGATTCAAGTCTGGGGTACTGGTTTCCCTTTTTCACAGGAACAACTTCTGAGCAGTAAACTCTTGGCATCACTGAGACCACACATTAAAGAGAAGGTTAAGAAAGGTGGCTGAGCAAGAGAGTCTGCAGCAAGGTCTCCAGCTGCTACAGAACAAGCTTCCTCTCTTCAGGAATGATGTCTGTGCTTGAAAGCCTATCAAGGAAAACTAGCAGTGCTTCAGTATCCATCCTATTTGATGTGCAAGAGACAGTTAGCACAAGGTGGTGAGGAATCACTGCTAAGGAAGAACTCCAAGAGGGTTTGCTTACTCAACACTGGAGCCAGGTGAAGCATACTATTCAGGGCAGCTCAGTAATGGGGTTTAGTGCCCACAAGCATTCAAAGCAGATCTGTAGTCCCTGTTTCTACAGCTCTTGGCTCACAAAGTAATGAAAACTTCTTTCAGTTCCAGGAGAAGAATAAAAGAAAGGCTAGGAAAAACCCAACATATTCCATTTACCTGCTCTAAAATGATTCAGGTTTCTCTTGTTTCTTACACAGCTAGACAAGGGATTAGCAATCAAGGGAAGCTTTTAGTGACACGTCAGAGGCAGATCATCGAGACATGGGAAGTGTCCTAAGACTACCTGCAGTCAGCTAGACAAGTTCAGTGGTTTTATGTTAACAGTGACACTTTTCTCTCTAAGCACAGATGACAGAAACTTGCTAATGGAACACAGGGGGTGGACCAGTATGGGCAAGGTGGTCTCAACTTGCTGCAGTCTTTGGGAGCAGCCAGTAAGCACGGGCACCTCCTCCTGCCCCAGGGTGGGAGGTGGGTGTGCCTGGGCTGATTCCTCCACACCTCAGTGAGGGCAGTGACAAACTGAGCTCCGCTGTTGGGCAGATGGAAGGGATGAAGGTAGGAGCAAAAAAGATACCTGACTAGTGATTTATTTCTATCAATTTTTCCTCTGCCTGTCACCTTCTCCAGCAGCCTGCATGCAACACCCGCCCTTTCCCTGAAAAAGGGACAAAATCATTCTGCCTAATTTTGCACTCAATCCTAAATGCATTGTTTCAAAACACGCCCGTGAACAGATGTTCCTGTTCCTTCTCTTCCTAGATCTCCTGCTGTTGTTTGTCCTGTCTCAGTGAGCACTCTTCCAAGCATCTCAAGACTCCACGCAGACAGCTCGCAACCCCTCCCTCCAAACCCTTTGGAGCAGTAAAGGGCCAGTGCAGTTTCAATCTCCACACGTATTTCAAGGGCTCTCTCATCCCAAGACCAAAAAGTATGGTTAAGAGATTCCCCTCTCCCCCAAACCACTCGCAGCTTTAAGATGAATTTAGGTTAGCACACAATACTGTGGATACAGCCTTTACAAAGCATGGATGGCACCAAGATGGGAAGAGATGCTGCAGTCAAGATAAACAGAGTGTTGGGGGAGCAATTCCCCTGGAAGTACCTCTGGAATAGGACAACAATGTGCTGAAGTGCACCAAAGCTCATTAGGCATGCACAAATGACAGGAAGGTCTGCACATGCAAATTAACTCGTGTCAAAAGAGACACCCCAAGGTTCATCTGCAGCACACAGCAACACGCTCACCCTCACCTCTCTGCTCTTCCCAAAGGATGCTGTTTGTTAAGCCAAGAGAAAAAAGAGTCATGCTAATCCTGAAAGAGCCTGGTAGAATGGTAGGGGTTGGAAGGATTCAAGCTAGCTTCCTTAGGCACAGAAGAACATCGGGGTCAAGACCATGGCACAGCATCTCCTACATTCACTTGGGGCTGCTCCTGTCATTTAGTCACCTACAAGGCATAAGCAGCAATGATTTTGGAGGGCCTTTCCTCAGGCAAATACACATGGCCAAAACAGGCATCTGGAGAGAGCTGACAGTACAAACCAGCAGCAGCAGTCTAGACATGTGGCAGTTTAATTCATTAACAACCACAGAAGCAGCAAAACCAAACCTAAGCTTCTATGAAATCTTTGGTGGAACAGATTTGGTAAGGCAGACTAACAGTTGATGTCAGTTCCTTTCCAGAGCCAGTGCAAAGAAAGAACTCTAATCAAGAGAAACAAGAGCACACCACATTTCAGGATCTTCATCAGCCAGAAAGCATAAAACACAAGCTATTCAAAGGAACCCAGTCCCAGGTGACTGAACTAGCATCCATTTACAACAAGACTTCAGAACACACTCTGTGAAGCTGTTGAGCTGAAGGATAAAATGGCACTGACTGAAACAACTGAAAAAGCCTCGTGCTAGAGCTCATTCTGCAGCCCTCATGCAACGTGCCTAACAGCAGAACTGCCACTGCTGGCTGTGACCTGTACAAAGTGCATTTTGATTCTTGCTATTTCTAGACAGTGGGGCCCAGCAGTCCTAAGAGAACATCAACAGATCAAAGAAGTGACACCAGTAAAAGACAAAGGTAGTAACTAATCAGTGACTTATGGTCCCCTATTACAGCTACAAGCATTTACTTGATATGATTCTTGATATGAAGGTAAAAAAGATTAAGTTAATCCAGTAGCCATCTACAGATAGTTGCTTATTTCCAGCTCCAGCCGTGTCCTACACAAAACAAAAGAGCAATTCCAGTTGCCTAGGCAGACTTTCTGCAAGCCAGACAGTATTACAGCAGCATCTGACTTTATGACTGGAGAAAAGAAGGGACTGAAACAAAGAAACCAACAAGATCTGGCTAATCCTGGCACATGGCACAGCTCGTGGATCAGTTGGTGTTCCAGCAATACCTTCTGTAGTCACTGAATTACACCTGACTGAACGTGTCAGGAAGATAAATGAGTTAGGTTATCATTTGTTGGCACAGCCAGATGTCTTTAAGTTTTCATTTTGCCTTGCACCAGAGCCTAGGGTATACAGACCTGGCACATTCACCTTGTCTCCTGGGAAAAGAGAGGGCTAGTTTCCAGTTCAATCTAGTTCCCTCTTCCTGGAACACTTTGGGGTTCAATGACTCATTATTTTGATTTCTTTGAAGTGTCACTGAATAGCTAGAAACAATTACAGGAGACTGAATCCTGTGCCCCAGGCTGTCTTTCCCAGCCTTGCATTCCAGCCTTACTCTTACAATCCCCTTGCAAATCTTCATCACCTGCTCCGCACGCTCTTAAGTCTCCCAAGAGGCCAATCAGAACAAAATAACAACCAACCAAACAAAAACCATCATCTCCATCCTCTAATGCAAGGGCACATGATATTTAACTACTGCAGTGTTATTTTATGGCATCTGTAGCTATTAAATACCCCTATTTCTCCATCTCCCTGTTCTTCCCATTTCCATTACTACTCATCCATCCTGGTCCAATACTACTTGGCTCTGCCACTTGCCCAGCATTCCCACAGACCAGAAGAGGAGGAACAGGACAGCACTCTCCTGGGGTGCTCTCACTCTTGGCTCCATGACCACAGATACCACACGAGCTCTACTACTACTTACTGTTCCCTGTATTGTCAGCTGAAAGCACTCAACCAAACCATCTTGCTGGGGTGCTAAGATGGAGAAAGATCTTTCAGATATGTCTAAACAGCTATGGTGCATGTCAACAGGTCACAAGGATGACACTTTTTTTCAGCTTATCTGCTCCTCAATACCCTGAAAACAAGCAAAAAACCAAACCAAGGTTTCCAAGACTGTTACAAAATCACAACAGCAAGAAGCAACATTTTAGGCAGGTATCTGGCTTCAGAGTGCCCTTTATTTAACATCTAACTCTTAACTTTATGCTTTACTTGAGACACCTTCTGTGGCAGACCTGTCTAAGAAGGAATTCCAAAGTCCCATTTGGACTCTGTCAGCACACCTGCAGATCATGGGAGAATGAACCGGGGCAGTTACATTTCCAGAAGAGCTCCAATGAACACCCTCCTGCCTCTGCTTGAATCACATGAAAGAAATACCAGTGAGGACAACTCCTCTGGGCATCTATTCAGATCTAACTAAAGAAATACAGACTAAATAAATAAAGAACACTAAAAAAAAATCAGTAGTTTCAGTGTTGCCAAATGACCTCAAATGGGAACCTGCACTCAGTCTAATTCAACATGGTCAGAGATGTTATCAGTCAATCAGTCTGTCAGCAGAAATTTCAACCCAAATTAAAAGCCAAGGGAGACAAACTAATTCTATCCTCTTACTGATGAAGTCAAGAGGTAGTCTGAACCATGCCAAGGTTTTTCTGCAGAGACACAAAGAAGTGTAGCAGCATTTAGTGATGGCTCTGTGTTGCCAAAACGAAGCCTGTAAGAAGCAAACTGATCTGCAATGGAGTCCACACAAGTGCCCAAGAGGAAATCCCTCCTCCTGGAGTTCACACCAGTCCTCAGAACAGCTTCTGGCTTGCCACAGGTAAAGGGGGTTTGCAAAGCTAGCTAACCACGAGCCCTCACTGGTACACCACCCAGTAAGGAATCCTTCAACAGCAGAATGCTTTCAGCGTATTGCTGACAGAATTTTGGGGGTGGAAATGCACTAAGAGCAGCACTGGTGCAGCCTAACAATGCTGGAAGTGAAAGACTCCAAGGAAAGCAACATCCTCTCAGTATAATGAAGTGTTTCTCATTTATTTATCTAGAAGTAATAACTTAACACAACTCAGAGATGCTACCCAAAGCCAGAAAGGAGGACTGTGCTATGGAAGAAAGCTTGCCTTAAAGGCTTTTTTAATGCTCCTTTAATTTTTAAGAAATAATTTTAAGTCCTTCTCCCCTTCTGTATTATATTAAGCTTTAGACTACCACCGTGGTAAACTGTAGTCTTGTGTACTGCTAATGGAACAGATGAAAGAAAAACCTTAAAGTACTTAATGGTACCATTAATAGATAAGAAAAAAATTCAGTGAGTAAAAATGTTTGGGGAAATTTGTACTCAAAAATGTATCTAAGTGGAACTAAAAACTCCTTTTCCTTCACCTCTCAACATTTTCTGAGTCAAGATCTTATTTCCAAAGCCTAAACACAATGAGCTTCCCAGCCTGAAGCTCAATAAAAGGAAAGCTCCAAATTCCCACAGCCCCTCCACATGCATCCGTTATGCCCTGAAAGGTGTGGGCACACACAATCCTTCCCTGGGAAGCATTCAGGAAGCACAGATTTGTGAGGAGCAAACCACCTCATGGAGCAAAATTTCCACATTTTTATGGTGGAAAGAGAATTTTGTTTTAAGTGGTGTTTCAAAATATTCAAACTAATGGATAGTCCAGGTCAAGCAAAGATGCATCAGCAAGGACACGGTATTCAGAGTGCCAGGGAGACTTCATCACAACTCTAATTGAGCAACACAGCAATACTACTGCACAGTGTCATTTAAAACACAACTCTTCTGACTTCCAATCCCTCACTCCCCAGCAGAACTGCACCAAGGAATTTCTGAATAACCACATATCACCCCCCAAAATCATCCTTACCTTCCTCAGTCTCTACTGGTTGCTGAGATAGAATTTTAAGAAGAACTGGGTTTTTCCATACTCCTTCCCTTGTGATATCCACCAATATCTGGAGGTTGTTATTCCCAAATTCCAGTAAAGCATCATGTGAATCCTACAAAACGTTTAAAAAGTGGTGTTAAAAATCTTTGCTGAAATTGAAACCAATGTAATTTGCATTCTCTCTGTGACAATCCTGTGATCTCTCCTAATGTTTGGCTACATTCCAAGAGTTTCACATCATTCCTCTAAGTCATCATCACTCTGATGCGTTTGCTTTGGGATTTACCAGCACAGTGTCCTTTCACTCCTCTAATCCTACAGCCAAACTTCCCAACTTTAAAATACTGAAATTTCACAAAAAGGTTTAACTCCAAACACCTATTCTGCATTGTAACTCTTCCACAATTGGTATGTTTCTTGAAGTACGCCTGTACACACAAATAAAAGAAACTGGATACAAGACAAAGGATTATCTTGCATCAAAGCATCCAGTGCCATTTAAGGAACCAGAATGAAGAATGTAGTTTTCAAAATGAGCAACAAAATGCTGAGAGTTTAGACTTTAGTGAGATGAGCCAGTCAAAGCCATCGTCCCTCGCTGGGGGGAATCCCTCAGCTAGGTAAGCAGCAGTGCAATGGGAGAGGCTCAGAAAGGGCTCTCGTCTCCCAAAGGCTGAGGATGTGGCTCACATGAAGATGCAGGTTTCCTGGTGGTTCGAGATGCAGGAAGTCTCAGGGAAGTTAAGAAAGCAAAAGCAGAGCACAAAATACAGAGCAGAGGCTGCTGCACAACACTCGTGATCCAAACCAAACTGGATCACAAATAATTTCCTTTACTAAGATGAAAACATCCTTCTACTGGCTACAGAGACACCATTGCCTTCCAGACTAATCCATGCCCAGTGCATTCCATCCAGGGATTTCCAGTCCTGAGAGTTCTGATGCTGCAAAGGCTGACTCAGAGACCCTCCCATACGTAGCACAATACTGAGAGCGATCAAGGCCACACCACTTTCAATTCTGGAAATCTGAAGAGTGAAGGAGGGAAGAATAACTGATGAGTCACAAAGGGAAACTGTGTACAGCAAAAAGTGTGGGAAGTGTATCCATGTTTAAATATCCTTGCTTTGAAAGGGTGACTCAAAGTTCATGCAATCACCATTCTTAAGGACACTTGTGTGTGAAACAAAAGTAGAATCTCCCTCAGAATCTCTACACCTGAGTCTTCCAAACCACTGCAGCAGCAGCAGCCACCACCAAGGCCCAGGGAGAGAGGAAATCCCCAGTCACAGGGCTAGAAGGTCTTGTGATGAGCTCTGCACAAGTACAGCAGGAAGGTCTAAGTTCACTTCCAACTGATTCCCACCAAAGTCTTCACTTCAGTAACTTACAACTGATACTAGCTTCATTTGTCACAGCTAAAGCCAGAACAGGCAACTGCAGCAACAGGTAAGTCCCTGACCCTGGAAGGGTCTATGAGGATAAACACACCAGGGCTACCACTCCTGTCCCAGCTCCATGAGGAACCCAGCTCCTTGCAGACAGCTAGGTGCTACCCCCAGACTAAAGTCCTGAAAGCATCTCTTCCTTCCTCCTACATATTCTACAGGAATCTTCTTCATTTGAGTGTAGGAACAGTCGTATTATGAGCTTGTTTCAGCACTGTCTCAGAAGAAACACTTCTGGAACCACCTGAACTGAAGACCTGCCCTGCTGTTTTCATCCTCGATCTTGGTACAGACACTGAGTTGGCACCTGAATCTCCACTAAAGCTGCTTTAAGCTGTCTTCCAAGTCATACTTCAGGGCTGCTACATCACTCCATCTACCACTCTTTCTCTCACATAAACCAGCAGACAGATCAAGATTTGCTACAATCCCCTCACTGCAGTTGCCAATCTGTTGTTGGGTCCCCGACTGCCAACACTGCTGCTGCAGCTCGGCTTTGCTGACCAGGAATGTTTTGCTGCCTAGATAACAGGAAAGCAGGATGGGTGGAATTCAGGGTTAGGGTAGAAGAAGAGAATAACAGCAGCCTTTTTTTTTGGTTTTTTAATATGTAAATTGAGAAGAAAAATGGAACCACTCACCTGTATGGACTGATGGAATCCTAACCACACCTCGTGTGGCAATTCGGTTTCGGGAATTGAAAGCAGTAGCTCAAAACAACTCCTGGAAAAGTAAGAGGCGAGTAAGCAAGCTGCCTGAAGACATGCTGTTCTTGCATTAAGTAACTTCTGTGGCACTTAGCATGCAGATAAGAAATGATAGTACCATTGAAACACGTCTGCAGGAGTCAGTTAAAGGCCAAAAGCAGAGTCAGAATCAGACAGGAGTCAGGGTACAGAAAGAGTGCTCCTCATAACTGCATAATCTTGCTAAGATTTCAGCTGCTCTGGTAATCCAAGGCAGGCTGCTCAATGTGGCTCAGGAGCATTGTGTTAAGAATTTCTACTCTTTCCTCTCACAAAGGAATCTTAATATCCATTCCGAGCACAACTCCTACGAGCCCAGCGGGGCCCGTGTGCCCCGAGTGAGAATGGAAGTCAGCTCCACCTGACTGCATGTTTCAGTGCTGACAAATAAAGGGAAACTGAGCAACTGCTTGACACAAGAGACCTGAGCCAGCACAGAGGGGACCTGGAGAACAGATCCCTAACAATATCAAAGCAAGAGTGAGAAGCTATGTCAAGAGGTGCATCAGCACAAAAGGGCCCTGCAGAACAGACTCCCAGAAACCCCTGTAAGCCTTTGGTAGGATGGGGGGAGCACTCAAACACCTACGGTTCAGACTGCAAGAAGCTCAAGATCTTACCAAACAGAAATTAAACCCCACCCACATTGATATGCATATCAAATATCTTCAGATTAAAGTAACAGATCAGTCTGTAGAGCTTCCCACTCATCAATTCAGGAAGCTGCTACAACATCAGGGATGAACATCCCCTTATTTCTCCATTAAGCCAACCTCCTGTGTAAAAATAGGATACTAGTCACCCAGCCCTGATGCTACACCCAGGAAAGTCTTTTACATCCCATTTTCCACTGTGTCAACAATTAATGGAAGGATAAACCAGCCCCATCACGGTGGCATGTGAGCTTCTGCTGAGTATCAGGTTGGCCAGATGAAAATTAAGGAAAGTTCAGACAGTTTTAACATCTCTGAAACATCCAGCAGATTTGAAACCTATATTTACAAAACATAAATTCAGATTCCAAAAACAGAAAGAGGGGGAAAGCAAGAATTCCTTGATATTCCCTCATTTAGACCATCAGGTCAATGCTGTCCCTTTTCAGAAACAAAAAGGAAACAATTGCATGTGTTTAGCATATCCACCTCCCCACAAAGTCTTGGACAAGGATCACTGTTTTCTAGGAGACAGAACAACAGCAGGACTTTTCTTTGTTCTCAAACAGGGGCTATCTAACCTTGTATGGGACATGGGGATTACTGGAAGCCCAGCTACTGCACAGAACAGTCTGACCTATCAAACTAAAGGTGCTAACTAGGATGCTCTGGCTAGAGATTCACAAGATTTACACACAGCAAAAACGTTCTCATAAAATCATGACAATAGAAGGAAAGAAAACTGGTACAATAAATGCACTGAGTAATTGCTATAAACTACACCCATATTGTTACTTAGTTCCAACTCGTGGTATTTTTTGCTTCAAAACTTTCACTCACAATTATTAAATAAAAGAATGACAGGACCACACATTCAGTCCTACCACAGACCAAAGAGCTGAGCTTGAGGAAGAGGAAAAGGAAAAGATGACCATAAAGCAAACAAGAGTTTCAAAACTGCTTAGTACACAAAAATAATTACCTCCCTTTCCCCCTTCCTCCTGACTTTGATGAAAACATTGAGCAGTTAACTGCAAAGTGCTAGGTCTAACCAGTTTTTGGCCAGATTCAGCTGCTGTGTACACAAACAAGACCAAATGGACAATATTTCATTAATATCTGGCCACTCTTCACATTCCAGAAGTTTACCTTCCCCACTCAAGTCACCTTCCTTCAAAGGGTTTAGACCTGCAAAAGCTCTAAACACTTCTATTGGACAGGCAGAAAATATGACAGCCTCCCTCACCATCATTCAGAAATTACAGACATCACCAGGAACTAGAATCTCAGTCTCCACTAAGCCCATGAAAAAGTGGACAATGGGAAAGCCAGCTATTGCTATCAAAAACAGATTCTCACAGCAGCTGAACTCTATTTTAACCTAAGCAAAATAAAAAATAAAAAATCAAGCAACAAAACCTCAAACCAAAAAAAAATCCCTGGGTTTGTCTCCAATTTTCATGCGTGTCATACAGAGACTCTTCATCAAATAAAGTATTTGCAAACATCTGAGTCAGAAAATGAGGTGTGCATCAAGAGGCAGCCAATCCTACCTTCACTCTTAATCCCTGGAAATACTTTATCAAGATTATTGGGCTGTCCTATCCAAGATATTGGTCATATAAAATATCAGCTTCAGACAAAAGGGCAAGGCAAGATTTTACAAATCATTTTTCTGTACTTAACCCTTAAAGTGCTGCTTGGACAGTGAAAGGAATCTGAAATTAGATGTCCAAAGCACTGGAGGTGCAGAGTGAGATGACAGTCTATGAAGACAAGAGGGAAATTCATGCCTCGAGAGCTGTGTTGTAGCAACACAAGACTGAGCTGAACCAAGAACTCCAGATTCTTTCATTGCAAGTCCTGAAAACTTCCCCAGGATCTCAACACCAGGCACTCCAGTCTGGTAACCTGGAGCTCCAGGTCTAACCCACCACCTAAAACAACTTCAGAGCACAGCTTCAGAAGTAACATCCAGGATGTGTGCATCACAACCTCCTCGGCAGACAAAGAATTAGAATTCTAAGTCATCTGTCTGATTTGTTCTGAGAATTTCCTCAAACACAGAGCTGCATCAAGACCAGTCAGCCTTCTCAAGTGGCAAGGGGAAGCTTAATTCCTCCTCCTGGTCCCTATTACACAACACCCCAAAATGCACCTCTCTACCTACAAGACTTTCTACCCTGCTCTACCAGTGACACCACAATAGAACTCAACCCACACAAAATTGAACTCCAAACTTTAATGATAATTCTTGCAAATAACCTGTAACAGGTGCTTGAATGCTTCTGTTATTAAAAATAAATCAATCATTCAGCTCAAACACTCAACCTGAAAGCATCTCTTAAGAGACAGTGGGCACAAACTGGAACCCAGGCAGTTCCACCTCACCAGGAGGAGAAACTTCTTCCCTGTGAGGGTGACAGAGCCTGG
>VWZY01003196.1:0-12113 GCA_013399075.1 Chloroceryle aenea
TACAGTGCTTGCATGGGAAGGTGATTGTCTGGCATTCCCCGCTTTCAGGTGAGAAATAGAGACCTAGATCTTGTAGGCTTATGGAAGGTCCAGTTTTCCAAATTTACCATCTGTGTTCAACTGCTTTTTCACATAAAATTGCCCTAAATAAAATAATTCACTTTAAAAACTTGTGCCCATCTACTGTACCTACTTCTGGTGCAGACTAGTGGCTTTGTATCAATGCTCAGGTCAACAAATAAGGCTTCTCTTTCTGTGCTTTCTGAAACTGATCTTCCTTTCCTTTTCGAGTCTAGAAGAGGAAATGAAGGTCCCAAATAAATGGTTGTGCTGTCTTCCTGACATGAGACAGCACGTATGAACATAACTGATGATGGATGTGGAAATTAATTCCCAGATTGTGAAGGAGTCTGTCTCTCTCCACTCATTATTGTAATGCTTAATGAGACAAGCCTCCTAATTTAGTAAGCCATGTTAGACATCTAAGGCTAGCTAGGCAAAGACTCCCAGTAATGGAATTTGAATATATGAGAAAAAATAAGCATGACTAAGGACTGTACCAGCCTGTGTAGGGACACTACCTCCATAGGATCTGCTATGGCAGCAATGTACATCTCCATGCAATTGGTCTGGCTGCTACCTCTCCACGCTGAGCTTTGAAAGTGAAAGTGGAATTACTCTGAGCTGGATGGTACCTCACTTGCTTACCCACATGTAAAATGTCAAACTGTTGCCAATTTTACAATCTTTAAATTAAGGCCTGTGGATGAATGGGATTTTCTAAGATCTCTCTACAAAGATTTCCTTGCAAAACTGATTATTTTTCTTCATAAAACAATTATTTCAAACTTTGTCTATGATCTTAAAAGCATTTCACATGCAGGTTGCAAAACATTGTCTCTTAAGGATGAAGCACCATGAAAGAAATGCACAGTCTGTTTTGCAGACTCAGGCAAGGCAAAGGTGGTTTATTTCTCCAGCTGTAGGACAGAATGCACAGCAACAGAGGTTCATCTTCTCTTCATATTAAAACAGAACTATGAGGGCTTATATACATTTATTGTAGACAGTAACTGCCTTGGGAAGAGGCCCAATGAGCCTGAGCAGCATCTGCATAGAAAGAAGATTTATCCCAGCAGATGTCAGTAACCGAATCTGATCCTTAATATTGCCATGGCAAAAGTGTAGAAGAAAAAAATAACTAAAAAATGGGAAAATTAACCTGGTAGGGAGAAAACAGGACAAACTTGCTTTTCAGATTGTTTGCTCTCCAGTAATTCCACCCCCCCGCCCCGTCTCCCATGCAGCAAGCTACAAAAGCACAATTAATTATTTACTTTTGCTAGGATGCAACTAAATGAAGTGGGGGCTTTAACTGAACATGCTCTGCATTTTTTTAGAGGCAACTTATTCTTTTACTACCATATCTGATACAATTGTGTAGCTTTTTTGGCTAATGACCTGCAAACTGAAGATCATCTTTGTTCATCTGAGGGTGTGTGCTTATGCACTTAAACCAAAATAGTGAGTGCTAGCCAACTATGTACTCAAGTGCGCCTTTGTGCTTTAAGCATAAATACAACTGAAATAAAAAAATGTTTTTCACATGTGTGTAAGGTAGAGGTGAGATGACTTTTCCCAAGTTGTCTACACTGTGAGTATCTTTCATGCTTGAACTTCCCTTGCAGTCTTCTGAAACAGTGGATGTCAGGTCCTTGCAGGAGTACTAGCCCTGGGCTATCTCCTAGAGTTTATCACCATCAGGCCTACAAATGATTAATCCAACCGAGTGACTTGAGAGTGAGTTTGGATTTGTGCAACGGTATCAGACACACCTTACATCCAATCTAAATCCAGTCTTTTAAATCCAGTCTTTTCTAATTTAAAACCATTACCCCTCCTCCTTTCACTCCAGGCCTTTGTAAACAGGCCCTCTCCAGTCTTTTATAAGCTCCCTTCAGGTACTGGAAAGTCACTGTTAGATCTCCCCTGAGCCTTCTCTACTCCAGGCTGAACAATCCCAGCTCCCTCAGCCTGTCCTCATAGGAGAGGTGTTCCAGCTCCCTGATCATCCTTGTGGCCCTCCTCTGGACCTGCTCCATCAGGTCCATGTCCTTCCTGTGCTGAGGGCTCCAGAGCTGGACACAGTATTCCAGGTGATGTCTCACCAGAGCAGAGTAGTGGGAGAATCACCTCTGTTTATCTGCTAGGCACATATTCCATCTAGTAGCTTGATCCTAGTCTCTGAGATTTTAACATCAACAGGCAGTTCTATGAGATAGAGAATGCATTCACAAGGAAAAGCACTGCTGTTTTCAAAAAGAACATAAATATTCTGGAAATTTTGAAACTACTGCTCTAAGTCCCGTGGCTGTAACACCAAAAGTATCATTGTAAAATATAAGCTTAAAATTCATTAAAAATCTATATAAACCACAAGTTTATAGAAATCTTGAAATTCTTTAATTATGTAAATCAATGCACCTTGAAATTATAACATCCCTCTCTCTTGATGCCACTATCCATTTGTCTTTTTCTCTGTGTCCTTTAGCAAAGAACTGTAAAAGACAAACATTATTAAGGAGGGCTATTTAATGGATTTTTGTATATTCATTTGTGCAAGATGAGTGCTGATTGTTTCACACAAAGATACTTGAACAATAAATTACATCAAAAAATTGTTCTCATATCTTTTTCTAGGGGACTGAATTATTGAAGCAGTGCATATAAAAATAACTATGCAGGTAGAACACCGTGTGGTAAGAAAAAAGTGTAGGCAGAGTGGATGTATTGGGAGTGAAGAGTATTTACAACTTCATCATTTAGAAAAGAAAAAGGAGCATTCAAATTGCATCTTTGCTGTAGAAAATTCAGAGTGCACTTAGATCCAAAGAGGAGGAGTAGGTGGTTAGGAATAAGCTATGGAGAAGAGAGGGATAGAAAATGTTATTTAATATGTTGAAGTAAGAAGATTGTAATTTGGGAACTGGGAACATACAGTTGGTCTTCCATTCACAGGAAGTGTAGAACAGCATGGCCAGTCACTAATGAGCTGCGTTACTGCCCTTCCCATATGAACAAAAGAAATTATGACGATGCCAATTGCATGGGGCACTGCATGTTATGTTTCACAGACAGATGGAAAGACATTATCAAGTCTTTACTTGGAAGGACATTGTCACTATTCTAGACTCACAGTACAAAAACACTTTTAGAAGAAGCTGGCAGGAAAATAGCACATAGATTTCTAGGGAATCTGAAATAAAATGTGACTGCCCACTCACAGATCATTGGCATGCATTACATACCATTAAGACTATAGCATAACTGAAATAAGGAGCAGCAGGCAACCCAGAGAAAGAAATATGACTGGATCACTGTTTGATCTTGGCTATAGCAATGAAGGGTCAGTTGCAAAGGCAATACATTTGAACAAGTTTTGTTGCCAAAAGTGGTATAAGAATCAATGTGATCCCTTTTGTGGAATTTAAAGGTTGATATATCATACAGCTAATTCATCCCCTGCAGAGATACATTCAGACTTGGAATAAAAGCTTAGCCCATAATCAATATATCATTTGTTTTGCTGACTCAGTTACAAATTTTATTGTTAAGTATGCAAAAACTTTACACGGTTTGGTACCTGCCCTTAGTGTCTTCTAGAATGCTAAATGAGTAAACACACTTAATCAAACTATTTGCATTATCTCAAGATTTAGTAAGAAAATGCTTCCTCCTTTTCTGTAATTGATTATGCCCATTTCCAAGGACAGAAATTTTGGAAGATACGTAGAACTGGATTGTGAGGTATGCATATTTCTACATCAATACTTCAAAAATGTTTTTCAATGCTGAATATTATTTTATGAAAATATATTTTTTCACAAAAATATAGAGCACTTGAGAAAAGAAATTATTCATAGCTTTCAAGATGAACATTTTTCATTCCCTCATAGATATCTTTTAGAAAAATGCCTGAGTTCTACATTGTATGGGGAAGAATTCAATTTCAGTCAGTAGAATTAATTAAGACATGAAAATTAATGTTTTTGAAATATCCATGCCTGACATTGTAAAGCCCTGGTAGAAATACTACTTAAACCATTCACCATTTAAAAAGCACAATATGAATTTAGATAATTGCTGAACTACTAAGCATCAAAACAATTACAGATGGGGAGGACATTATTCAGCTTCACACAGGTGTCTTGCAATTTATAGAAACCTGGAACAGTTCTTAATAGCTTTTACATGTAAAAAGGACAATTAAGAAGATGTACTTGTTTTACCAAATCCCTTCCCTTTTGGAGTTTACAACTTAAGATAAATAGATTAAATAAACAAACAGATAAGATAGAAAAATCCCAAATTCCTCCAGTCTGTGCTTTGGGGACCAGATTTGTTTTTAACTCTGCCTTTCAATAGAACAATGATCTTGCAATAACTGAGTAAGATCAAAATCTTGACTTTGGGTAATCAGACATCCTGCTGTCTTCCTGTATAATATGATCTAAATCTGAATGGAAGAAGTGACATTCACATTAATAAAAGAGAGGCAGATGTGGGTTCTGAAGGATTCCTTTGCACCCATCAGTGGAGGGTGGGTTTTTTTTCTAAGACTCATTTTAATTCTCTTCTCTTTTCTTTCTTTCATTTTATTTATTTCTTCTCTTCTCCTTCCCTCCATCCCTCCCTCCCTCCCTCCCATCTGCCTTCCTGCCTCTATTTCTTTCTCTTTTTCCTTTCTTGTCAACATTTTCAAAGCTGCTTCAAATTCCTTTTGCTCTTCTCACTTTCTCCTAGCCTCTTCAGTGCTGCTTTCTCTCTCAAGGAGACAGTATATTCATGTAGATAATGCTGAACTACTGCAGCACTCACATTGATACTTCTGTAAACTTCACGTGGGTGGAAATCTACTTCTGCCTAGAGCACCATTGCCTTCATGAGACACAGAGCTGTAATATGCTAAGCAAAACAGAAACATTGCCAATGTGCAACATTTCCTTAGGCTTTCTGAAAAACAAGGACAAAACCTGATGCCTGATCTTCATTTGTAATAAATGAGGCTCACAAGCTTTCTTTTCTGGATCTGTGTTAATGCAGCATAAGATGCGTAGAATCAGCCCTGCATTTGTTGATTGCATGGCATTTCTATATTCAGGCCTCAATAATTTTACACAGGGTTGTACAAAATAGTTGCTTTTAGGACTCTGAAGTTCTAAGAAACAAATAAAGCAAACTGTAAGATGGCTCAGAAACACAGATTCTTCAAAAGGTGTCATTTCACAGCGTAGAATAACATATTTTTACCATGCTAATTTCTTAACCAATACAACAAGCTCTCTTACAGTCTTTGAAGATTTTACAGCAGACTCAGCCCCTTGCAAAAATATACTCTTGCAGTGACAGTAAATTATTGCACAATTAATCTGCAAAGCACTTTCTAGTAGACAGATTTATATTCTAGATGCTCTTACACTTACGTGATTATCAATTATCTTTAAAGAGGAATATAACATTACTTCTTTTTCTAGAATTGACTTTGATATTAATTCTCATCTAAGTAAAAACTAGATGTTATGTAATTTTCTTAAAGTATGGAAAGGGGTATATGTAGTTCTTTTGAAATGAATACACAGAAATCATAAGAGGGTGCATCAGCAAGAAAACTACTAGTTTTGATAGGAAAAAAATGCTTTGGATAAAATCACATTTTAGACCACTTACCATGTTTCTGTGGTATAACTAACTGTTCTATACAAAGAAACCTGTAATAAAGAGCTTTAAGAAACAGGAAAGGAAAGCTCCGATTCAAATAGAAAAAAAATTCAGCTTAATAGCTTTCCTGGTTATAATTAAAAGAAGGTTTGTTCAACTGACTGTCCAAAGTCTAAGTAATTATCACCTGAAATAACATTTCAATAGAGTTGAACTACATAATAAAGTTTCTTTTCCATGATATTTAACAAGCTTAAATTACATTTCTGTAGCACCAAAAAAAAAATTGCTTAAATACATCCCTATTAAGATTAAATAAAATCAAGATAATCAGCAATAGAAATATTAATTGTATATGTTCTAAATATAATGTAAACCAAGCAAACAAAAAATACTACATATTTCATAGTGATTTTCATAATCACATGTACGCAAAATAGCAAAAAAATAACATTTTTCAATACTTTTTTCTTCCTTCTGCTATAAAGTTATTATCACATAAAAATGAAAAATGCTGATGTTATCTATGGCAGAGAAACTGAACAAAGTTTGCTTTCATCTTACACATCTTGAAGGCACAGTTTTATATTATTAAATGAGTTCATGTTATTCTTTTATTTCAGATCTCAACATTCTTTGATAACTTCTGTTAAGAGTCCTTTTAGATAACCCCTGGTTGCATGTGTAACTTCAGATTTGAGGGGTAACTATTTTCCCCAAAATTGAAAATCCTGTACCACTGCTGCTCTGTCATTCCTACATCCATTTATTAACTATCTTTTTACAGAATCTGGGTCAAAGATGTAACCCTGGTCCTTTGTGATATTTCATGAAAGCTATCTTTACTTAGCTTTATATGGCATTTTTAAAAATCATAGAGTCATAGAATGGTTTGTGTTGGAAGGGATCTTAAAGATCATCTAGTTCCAACTTGCTGAGAAGTCCACTCAGTCCTACTGTCCATGTCACCAACAGAGATGTTAAACAGTGCCGGTCCCAATATCAATCTCTGAGGAACACCAATTATCACTGCTGATCACTCAGACATCAAGTTGTTGACAGCAACTCTTAAGTGTGACCATCCAGGCAATTCCTTATCCACTGAGTGGTCCATCTGTCAAATCCACATCTCTCAAATTTAGAGACAAGGATATGATGAAAGGTAGTGTCAAATGTTTTACAGAAGTCCACATAGATGATGCCAGTTGCTCTTCCCTTACCCACCAGTGCTGTAAACCTGCTGTAGAAGGTTACCAGATTTATCAGGCATGATTTGCCCTTAGTGAAGCCATGTTGGCTGTCACTTTTTTTTCCATGTGTCCTAACATAGTATCCAGGAGGATCTGCTCCATGAGCATGCTGTCCACATAGGTGAGACTTCCTGGCCTGTAGTCCCCTGGGTCTTCTACTTTTCCCTTTTAAAAACTGGTATTGTTTCTTTTTTTTCCCATTAGTGGAAACTTCACTGGACTGTCACAACTTCTCAGATATGATGTATAGTGGCTTGGCCACTTTTGCCAGTTCCCTCAGGATCCACAGATGTACCTCACTGGGTCTCATATGCACCTTCAGGTTTCTTAGATGGTCTCAAACTTGATCTTCTACAATGTGTGGTTCCTCATTCTCCCAGTCCCTGCTTAAAATCATGTGACATTTTATCAAATGAAAATAAAGTTTATAATTTTTCTAGGATACTATGGCTTAGTTAGCAGTGTTCAAAATGCAGGCAAATGAATAGTCCTAAATGTCTGTGTTCTGGTCTGAGTTAGAACAGTACTAATTCTGTTCAGTGATTTTACTTTCCAGCTCAGTTCTTCTAGCTAACTGCATTTTCTAAAGTCTGTGTCATATTTTTGGAGGTAGTGTCTGCTTCTAGCAGTGGTATTGCTTGATGTTTAGAGTTACTACCAAGGCTTAGGGTGAAGACCAAGGTTACTGATATATCTTGTGTACCATGTTGAGGGGTGCAGAAAGGACACACCTGCAGGGAGAGGCGGACGGGACAGGTCACTCTAAACTGACCAACAAGGTATTCCATCTCATATATCTTATATTTGGTATAAAGCTGAGGGATCACGAGTGTCAAGTTTTCTTCTTCAATGGGTGGCATCTGGGAAAGACTCTGCTGTTTTGCCTTTAATCCTGATGCACGTGTTCCTGAGTCCAGTTCCAGAATCCACCTCCTGAATCCAGTTTCTTTCTGCTGCCAAATCCAGTCTTGGACTTCCCCAGTGCCTGCTCCACATCATCAGTAGTGACAGTGGTGCGATTACCATCAGAGGGGCTGGGTTTGATACTGGTCTTGTATATATTTGTATATATTCCATTTTATGCTTACTAATTTAATCAAAGCTGGTTTAATTTTGTTTTCCAATCTATATCCCTTATTCCATTTCTCCTTCCCCTTGGGAGAAGAGGGGTTGGTGGTGAGCAATCTGTTGTTTGTCTGGTGGCCTGACTGGCCCTAAACCTTGACAATCCGAGTAGCATTATGTATGTGTGAGCATGCCCAAAGGATCTGCCCTGAATCAGTGTCAGTTTCTCAATAGTTTACAGAATTAAATACAAATTTATAAGGTGTTTTTTTTTATTCTCTAATACCTAAAATTTTACATGAGCTGCAGGACATTGGGTATGATTTCAGGCATTGTGGGATGTTTATCCATATGCATAAACTACTGACAGGATTTAGAAAAAAATCAACCCTTTGCATTAAATTCCATTATTTTTTCAGTATATTTTATTTCAATAAAGCGCCATAGTCAAACCTATGTATCATCTCTCTCTAATAGCAACAACTAGCCTCCTTAAAAACCAACAAGAAAAGGACTAAATTTTGGACTACATTGTTCCTGGAGATTGGTTTTCTTTTCCTCATACCATCTGCAAACAAAACTTACATGGTATTTCTCCCAGTGTAACCTACTAAAATGCACTGTACTGAGATATCTGAACTACTGAACAGAACAGAAATTTTTTGTCTAACCAAAATAAAACTTTTTTTTTTAAAAAAAAGAGGTCTGGCTAAAAAAGTTAATTATAAAATTCAAATACTTTAAAATATTTATATATATAGTCCTTTAGTGTCATAGTACACAAGGAAAATATAAGGAGATAAAATGTAGAGAACAGTAGAAGATACGTTTTTTAACTGTTAACTGTTTTTTCTTTAGTCTTACTATCACATTCTGTTTCATATTGTTGACTCATTTAGTCCATGCAAAATCATATTTTTATCTTATATCCCAGTAGCTGGCAAGTGAATGCAGCTACGCCTGGAGTTCAAAGCTGCCGATATCTGACTGTTGTTGCAGAGATGGTGAATAAATTACTTATCTGCCTATACTGTCCTGGTTAGTTTTAAGAAATTCAAATTTCACTCTAATTACTAACTTGTAAAGTGGAATCAGATTCCATTACTAAGAAAAAAAGATCTTTCACCTTTTTGGAAAAACCTAATACAGTTATTTTTGTATTTTTAAAATACTTCTTAATAGTTTTACTCTTCTCTATGGTGGCAAAAGCATATTCCATCTTCCTTAGTTTGGGCTTATAAAATGAAGATCCGTGTATGTGCAATTGAACTGTAATTCAGGTTACGAACACTAGGATGTATCTGGAAAATAAGACCAATGGGGGAACACAAGAAGATCTGCTATATTCAGTCTGGAAGAAGAGAGACAAAAGAGGGGAAATAACCGCCCACAAAGACAGAAAAGGATGATAAAGGGATTCTTTGACAAGGTTCAGATACTTCTGTTACTGAACAGCCAATAAGCGCAACAGCGAGACAAAACTATAGCCAGCTGCTTTTAGGTTTCATACTTCTGGGGAGAATCTCTGTATTGGTGCCTCAGGAAGCAAAACATATGAACAAAAATTCATTTAGAAACAATTTCAGTATATATATGTAAGTGTGATCTGGTCATTCATCTGACAAGTGTATTCTAAAATGAATGAATTCCATTCTGTTACAATGCAGGAGGATGGGCAAGGCATCTCTCTCTTACCACAAACTATATATCTGTATAGTACTATATATCTATATAGCACTATATAGCTGTTCAGCTCCTATCGGTTTTAGGAAGTGTTACAGAAGGAGAGCATGAAAAAATGTTACAGTAGTGTATAATTATATATAGTAATAGATAGTAGTATATTTCTGTCATTTTAGAGACTAGGTCTGCATGGTGCTCTCTACCATAAGCTTGGTGGTAACTCTTGTTCAATACAGTGGCAAAAGGAGGGAAGGAGTGCTGTTCTGAGACAGCTAAGTACAGTGGGTTTATCAGATTTAATGAAAACAAATAGCAATATAGGAATGAGCTGAAAAGTCAGAGCTTCTGCCTTGTGCAAATTAGAGTAAGACTCTAACAAAAGCATTTCTGTGTTCAAACCACATTCTTATGATACTTTAAAATTTAGTTTGCAGTACCAGACAGATAACTGTTCATGTAAATGTTACATGTAATTGAAATGAAAATGATAAATAATGCAAAATTACATTTTATAAGCTTGGGGAAAAGTCTATTTCAGACTGCAGCGACAGTGTGATGTATTGTTTTATCAACGTTCTTACAAAAAATGAAAAGAAGTGTGCCTTTGGCATATGTACTTTCAGTAGGATTGTGGCAGCTGGGAATTAGTCTATACTGCCATGTTTAAAAACAAAAAAAATAGATATATTGTCTACCAGATGTATCCTATACAAGAACGTGTTGCATATTAGGTCCTTTATTATTAGGTTGGTTATTTAAGAGTTTTCATTTTGACATATCAGTAAGCTGAGCACAGCTAAACACAAAATTCTTGCAATATCTCTGTCACACAGTGATCCATCCACTGGCTACCATTTGTGATGTCATGAAGTGCTCTGAAGAATTAGATAAGAATGCTAGCGTTATAAATGGAAAATTACTGTAAAAAATGGTTAATCTTTAAAAAAAAAATCACTTTTTACACTATTTGTATACATTTTACAATAGACAGTTTGCCTAAGAAAACCTGTGTGCTTTTTCACTCTCCACGGATATGTTGCATCTTTTTCTACCTTTCTTGCTAGATTTTTTATGACAGGAGAAACAAAATTAAAATGTCTCATCTGTTTGGTTTTGGTGACTTTTTTTGAACACTGCTAGATGGACCTGAGCTAGCTCTGGCTAGAAACAAGAGTTTAATCTATTTGTTGTTTATCACACACATTATTTATAAGGTATTCATCTACAGATCAGATACAGAAGGTAGGCATGTCTTGCATCTTGTCAAAATGCCACACTCACTGACAATTATGTGAGCTCTGAAACCTTTTGTGAAGGAACAGATCAAATACCTGAAACCGGGACACCCTGATCCCGACAGTTCATCTGGGGAACATTTATATTCACTGATTACTGCTATCACAGTATCTACTTTGAAGACATGCACACTCACATAGGAAAAGATGTAAGACTAACTAACCTACGGGCATGACCTGAGCCATCTGATGATAATTTATGTCTGCTTCCCCAGCTAGTGTCCTGGAATGAAATATGAATCAAAGAATATTTGTCCCAGGGATTAAAAACTCATAAAATGTTCTACAATTGCTTTATATTGTTAGCTTGTATGATTGATCAGACATTACAATATTGACAACACTGAGCATTTGAAAAATCAAGAGTCATTCCTTCAAATATATGTTAAGCTCATTTTAAGTAAAATCTTCCTTTTTGTCATAAACACGTTAGGGTATTTTAAACTCTTCAAGACTCCTTGCAGGAACAAGGGAATGGGAAATCTGCTTTAATATTTTTAAGAGAGACATGAGATTATGACATCATTATGATTCCACGAGGGAAAGATTTAAATCATAGAATCATCTAGGTTGGAAAAGACCCATGGGATCATCGTGTCCAACCTTTCACCCTACTCTACAAGTTCACCCCTAGACCATATCCCCCAACACTACATCTAAGCGATTCTTAAACACATCCAGGGATGGCGACTCAACCACCTCCCTGGGCAGTCTATTCCAATATCCCACCACTCTTTCTGTGAAGATTTTTTTCCTAGTGTCTAGTCTAAACCTACATTGTTTCAGCTTGATGAATGAGATACTAAATGCTGTAAGAAAATAAAATTGGACAGTTATCAAAATTAAAAAAAAAAAAAGTAGAATTAACAAAATTGTATCTCTTTTTGCTCTTAGTAGAATCAGTTGAGGAAATTAAAGATGAGATGAATCTTTCTAACTGGAGGAGGAAGCAGAAGGTGTGAATTCAAGCTAAGACGACAGTGACAAAGAAAAGCTGTCCAAAATACAACAGAAAAGCCAGGATGTCATCTTCGTCATGTAGGCGCTTCAAAATCTTTCTGGAGAATCCTAATACATAATGCTTTGGTGTACATTTAACACT
>VWZY01003198.1:501-11248 GCA_013399075.1 Chloroceryle aenea
ACGTGATTCTATCCCTGTACTCAACACTGGTGAGGCTGCATCTTAAGCACTGTGTTCTGGTTTGGTCCCCTCAAGAAGGACACTGAGGCACTGGAGAGTGTGCACAGAAGGACAACGAAGCTGTTCAAGTGCCTACAGCACATATCTTATGTGGAGTGGCTAAAAGATTTGGGGTTGTTTAGCTTGGAGAAAAGGGAGGCTCAGGGGAGACCTTATCACTCTCTACAGCTACCTGAAAGGACATTGTAGGGAGGTGAGGGTCAGTCTGTCTCCCAAGTAACAAGTCATAGAACAAGAGGAAATGGCCTTAAGTTGAACCAGGGGAAGTTTGTGTTACATATGAGGAAGAATTCCTTTACTGAACAAGTTGTCTGGCACAGGAATAGCTTGCTTAGGGAAGTGGTTTTGTCTCCATCCCTGGTTGTATTTAAGAGTTGTGTAGACAGTGCTGAGAGATATGTTTAGTCGAGGACTATGCTTTAGTCAAGGTCTTTTCAGTGTTAGGTTAATGATTTGGCTAGGTGATATTAAATGTCTTTTCCAACCTAGGAAATTCTGTGATTCTATGAGCCACATCTCGGAGTGGCAAGGCATAGATTGAGAATAAATACTGAAGTGCTGGGAGGTAAAATTTCCAATGAGCTTCTAGGTCTAAGAGTAACCATGTAAAATGTAGGCTTTATAAGCCAAATTTATATGGAAGCTGAGAAGGTTCTTCATGTAGTAAGGATTAGTGCTGATGTTGCCAGACCTATTCTCAGGTAAGAGTCCTAAAATTCCAAAAGTATCTTAGCATCTTGTACAGTATTTTGTTAATGCTTTGAATAGATCTATGAAATAAAGACAGTAAACAATCAAACAAACAACGAAAGAAAAAACATCATCAAAAGAAAACAACAAAACAAAGAAAAAAAAACCAGCAACAACAACAACAACAAATCAAAACCAAAAAACTAGCCTGTAAAGCTTCTGGGTCTGCCAGTAACCAATACGCAGAATGTCAGGTCTGTGCTGAAGCTCTTCAGACCGAGCATATGGAAGCCCAGTCTTGTTGGCCTCCTTGTCTTAGGAACACCAATGTTTATCTTAGAGTGAGCTTTTCAAGGTTGACCAGAGCAGAGTACTACAGAACTGGCAGGAGCACAGGCTTGTAGTGATATTCAAGCAAATTATTCCAATATTTTATAATGGGATGGAGGAAAGTACCTGATGCATGCATAGCAGATTCTATAGAAATAATACAGCACAATACATTATGGAAACCAAAGGTTTTCACATAGTAATACTTTTTGTTCAAATTTCCTCTTGAATCATCCCTTTTATAGCCATCTCCACTATGCAATATATATTTTATACAGTGTCTATGCTACTTGATATGGCTGCCTGTTTCTTATAACTTATGCATAATGGATGGAGGAGGAAAAGTGGAGAATTTTTTAGTTTCCTTTTTCCACTCGAGTTCTCTCTCCCATTCTTTAGTTCTGAGGTGAGGAAATTCAACAGAGGAAATTCAACAGATGGAATCACTTAATTAAGGCTTAAGTTAACCTGCTTTTTATTTTGTTCTTTCTCTACGATTGGGTTTGTCTATTAAGATTTGACTTCTCTCATCCCTGTGCTGACATTGCGGGTAAAGCCTTTACCTATTCAGATGTAAATAACACAGGTCTTGTTTCCCATCTTTCTTTTTTGTTTGACATTGACAGTGAAGAGCTGACAGATAACCCAGAACAGTAATTTGCTCAAAGTAGCTCTTCAGATAATGGCATAGGGGTGGAGAGTGGGACACACCTTCCATTTTTCCCCTTTTGTTGTCATATGGTTAAAATAACCAGCAGTTGTAGTGCAGGCCAGGAGATTAAATGGTATTTGTCACAATAAACACAGATGTGGAAGGGCTTTTTCACCCTTATGCAGTACCTGCAGGAACTTGCTTAGGATTTGCACATGATAGAGGGTTTTTTCCCTTCCTTTAAACTTCAAAACCGAGGCAAATACCCATGTGTCACTTGGCCTGGTTAACTATTTCAGAGCTTTGCTACATGTTGAGTGTTTGGAAGAGAGATTTTCCTTGCTACATGGTTGCTTAGGCAAGACCTGATTTTAGGTAGCCTGGACAGAATTTGTACCACAGGCAGTAGTGACATTTAAAGCAGCCTCCCCTAAATGATCAGTACAGAAAGTATGCATTTCCTAACTAGCATTATCTTCCAGAAGGTTTTCTTCTAATACCGGTCCAGTTGGATTTGAATGTTTTTGCCTCACTGATGCTTATAAAGTAAGAGGAATACCTGTCTGTTAAAGAATCACTTGTGCTCTACTTTATCTAGCATCTTTGGCTTCTTTCTCTGGCATGTTTCCAATAATTTCTATGAGAACTGCAACTATTTTCATGATTTCAGTATTGATGTACTTATTCCAAAAACAACTTCACAGAAGTTGTCATTTTATCTTAATGATAGAAAGGAAAAGAAGAAGACAGTAACTGTAGTGTACAAGAGACTGGTCCTAGGGAGAAGTCTCAATCTTCTCAAAATTTTGTTGTCATGGTTACTTTTGCAGTATGTGATATTTTGCTCATAAAGTTATCCACCCCATAAAAACAAGCTACCTTCTCAATTTCATGGAATGGTGAACTTCAGAGGCTGATAGTCTGCCATGTACCATAACATTTCTGCCTTCTGTGTATCTTCATCTTGCTCCCCATTAATTTCATGGTATACCATCTTTAGGAATAGAGCAGAAGAAAATAATAGCTTTGTTTCTGCAGAACTGGGTTCTGCTAATGGATTTTTTTTTAAGGTTTTCTTTCTTGCAGCTTCAGTATTTAAAACATAGTATGCATTCCTTTTATTACCCTTCTTCACTGCTGTTATGTGGAGATTATCATTCAGTGGTAATAGCTCAGAAAACTATTCAATTGACAGCTCAAAAAAAAAAAAATCTGAAGGTATGCTAAAGTCAAGTTCCAGTATTTAGAGGTAATTGTTGTGAAATGTAAAGCAATTTTCTTTTGTAACTTTCTAATAGATAAAAAATAATACTGTCTGTACTCAAGAGCTATGGTTATCAAATCTAACATATGGTAGGTTACAAACAAAAAAACCCCACTGGTTTCCATGTGAACTGGGAATACTCTGTGAAACAGATTGCAATGGGACAATATAGGTGCTAAAATTTTAATCAAGTTCAAAAAACACTGGACAATCATGGATAAGAAATCTGTCGAGGAAATACAAAGGTATCACCTCTGACTCAGAAATTACATGAACGGTTCATTGGAGGCTGAATAATTATGCTGGGGAAATATGACTATATGCTTGTCCTTGTAACTCAATTCTTTTACTAGAGTCTGTGTTTGGTCACTATCAAATGCTGTGACAAGTGGATATTTTGTTTTATCAGAGATTGCTATACCCACTTGTCTGTCCATCTGCAAATGTGCAAGGGTTAGGACAGCTACGAGTCTTAATTAAAGGTTTCAACAAAGAACAGATACAGTTCATCATTGCCGTCTGGTTAGATTTTTTTCCCAATTTTGAATGTCACAATTTCTAAAGTAAGAATCAAGTATAATTCAGATTTGTGGATTTGTAGGCCTCTGTAGAATGACTCCTATTGAACTGATGTCATGAATCTGTAAATCACCAAATTTCAAGCTTTATCCCCAAAAGAAACTGCTGCAGTCCCTCATGATAATCCAGAGGATGACTAGATCTTTCCACACTAAAACTAGGCTGTCACCACAGAGCCACTGCTCCTTAGTTCATTTGCAATGCGATGCCTGTGTGCAGCTGACACAGATGAACATTTCTGACCACTCATGGAAACTAAGCTGGTCTAGTTCCATTTCACACATTTTCAATCATTTCCAGGAAGCTCACAGCAACGTCCCAGCTCTAGTTACAGGAGAAAGGGCTTAGGTCCAGAAATCAGATCCTACTTTTTATTTTTTTTGTTAGACTGGCGGGGCTCTTTCTGACACAAATCTCAGCTTTTCAGAGCAGGACCTCGTTGCTGCTGGCAAGGAATTACACATCAGCAAAGTTCTCATCAGATTTGACAAGAGGTATATTTAGGTTTAGTCTTTGAATATGGAAGTTCATAATTCTCTTCACTTCACAGTGTGGTTTTACTCGTGTTACATGGACACCTAAAGTACAGTTGGTGTCTTCATTTTAAGCAAATATGTAGAGAAGGTTTCCTATTGTCTAAGAACAAAAAAGGTCTTTTCAGTCTTAGGTCAATAGACCTTTGACACTCTGTTCTGACCTTCTCATAATCCTCTCATGTTTTTTGATGTTTATCAGTACACCAGAGACTATCCTACACTAACTGAAATTGTACCTGGATCTCCTTTACAGGTGCCAGGGTGGGGTCAGGAACCAGGAGGATGATAAAGGTAAAAATTATGGTTTGTTTTTCAGTTTTTGCTAGCGTACTCTGCTTAGGCTGGTTTCTTATGCTGGTATGCCTCTTATGGGCATTTAAAGCACTTGCTGTAAATCAACCAAGAAATCTGTCTACATCAACCACCTTGCTTGTAAGAATTCTTCCCAGGTGACCCATACCCACCTGAGCAGTCCCTGCCATGGGCCTAGGAACCTGAGTCAGGAGTCTGCAGAAAGACCCCACAGGAGCAATGGGTCCAGCACCCTACATCCTCATGTGTGCACCCTGGGAGACTGTTTTGTTCACAGCATTTAGCTCCAGATTCTTGTGTGGTTGACTCTCTGGGTGTGTCCAGGGATGTTTTGTTTTGTTTTGTTTTGTTTCATTTTCCTAATTTGCTCCTTCTGTTGTACCTTGAAGGCAGGTGGGTGGTGTTTCAGGAAGCCCATGATTGCCTTTGCATAAAAAAAACCTCTTGCTGGCAGCATTAGCACTTTTCAAGGTAATTACCATATTCTTTATAATATGCAATACAAACCTTTACAGTGAAATGGAGTTGGAAACATATTAGCACCTCATCAAAATATATCTAAAGTATGAAGTTCCTTTAAAGAATAGATTTGCAGTATTAAATGCTAAGCACTTGAAAGAACATGAGGAATCCCAGAGTATACAGTAGTGTAATCATCAATTCTTTATTGACAAGTGGCTTTGAAAGTGTGTAGGATTTCTTCAGCTCACTTTGTTCTAAGTTATGGTCCTAATGTTTGTCAAAAGTGGGTCTAATAGGCTCTTTTTTTTCCTTCTTTATTTTGCCTTCTTTATTTTTGTACAGTTTTTGTCTTTGTGGTGTGGAAGTGTTTTGTATACATTACTTAGTATATAAAGTAAATTTAGTGTTTGGTTTGGTTTGGGGTTTTTTTTCCTGATTTTATTACTAACTTGGGAAAAAAAAAAAATTTTTTTTCTTTTTTGGAGTTGGCTTTGGGAACTTAAAAATGTCTAGAACTTAAAGTTGCACAGTGATAAGAATGAAAGTACTGCATTTTATGGAGGTCTTTATTGTGCAGGCTGGCTTGGTAGGAGGCAGTAATTAACATGACGAAGAGGCAGAGAGAACTCTTAGAACTCTTTTACAAAACTATTATTTACTTCATTTTGTGACAGAATGATTGTGAGATTCTCACACATAACAATTATTCAATTCCTCTTTCAAGCAAGTATTTCCTCAGCTGTTTCCCTGATCTTTGCACTTTATTGTTTTAACAATGCCATAGGTTATGCATTCATAGCCTGTGAAAGTCTCACTCTCATCTAAAAAGAAAATACTGTTATTGTGCATTGACAACTGACAGATGTTTTTGTATATTTCAGTAATAATGGTGATAATGTACATATCTACCATAATGAGATGAGTACTGTTTAATATCTTCTTCAATTACATATATAGCGGGATGGAGTGCACCCTCAGCAAGTTTGCAGATGACAAGTTGGGTGGTGTGGTTGACACACCTGAGGGAATCGGTGCCATCCAGAGGGACCGGGGCAAGCTTGAAAAATAAGCCCATGTGAACCTCTTCAGGTTCAACAAGGCCAATTGAGAGGCCTTGCACACAGTTTGGGACAATCCCCAATATCAACACAGGCTGGTTAGGAATGGATTAAGAGCAGTCCTGACAAGAAGGACTTGGGGATACTGGTGGTTGAAAAGCTGGACGGAAGTGAGCAAAGTGAGATCACAGCCCAGAAGGCCAACCCCATCATAAGCTGCTTCTAAGGATTGTGGCCAGCAGATTTAGGGACATGATTCTGCCCCTCTATTCTCCCCTGGTGAGATTTCACCTGGAGAACTGTGTCGAGTTCTGGAGTTCTCTGCACAAGAAAGACATGGACCTGTTGGAGCAGGTCTAGTGGAGGGCCACAAACATGATCAGAAGCAGAAAAATTTCTCCTATGAAGAAAAGACTTAGAGTGTTAGTGTTGTTTGGCCTGAAGAAGTCTCCAGGAAGACCTTATTATGGCTTTTCAATACTTAAACGGGCCTATATGAAAGGTGGGAACAATCATTTTAGCAGAGCTTGTTGCAACAGGGCAGGGGGCAATGGTTTAAAACTAAAAGATGGTATATTTAGACTAGATAGAAGGAAGATATTTTTTACAATGCATGTGGTGAAACACTGGCACAAGTTTTCCAGAGAGGGGGTAGAAGCCCCATCCCTGGAAACATTCAAGACCAGGTAGGATGGGACTCTGAGCAATCTGATCTAGTTGAAGATGTCTCTGCTAACTGCAGAGTAGTTGGACTAGTAGACCTCTAGAAGTCCGTTCCTCCTGCTATGATTCTACCTAATTTCTAAAGAACTATCCAGGGAAGCCATGTTTGTGGGTTTTTTTTCCCAGAGTTTGCATTAACTGTGTGACTGTGTGAGTGTGTTGCCCTGTGAAAGCTGCAGAATTCAAAGTGGGGAATCATGACTGTTGAACAAATACTGCATCTGGAAATGTTTCTTTCTAATTCTCCATTGACTGTAAGAGATTTTTTTCTTGGAACTAGGTTGTTACATGGCCATGTGTTAAGTCTGACCCATTATACTTAATTATTTGCACCTGCAATTACTGGAACTTGGACAAGGAAAATCCATTGCTTCAGGTCAGTGATCAGAGTACTATTTTATAATACTCCAGCAACTACCAGTGCAAGTGTGATGTTGATGCAGAGAAGATACATTACAGAGTACAGAGTCTTCCTGGCTTTTTGAAAATAATTGTCAATATTTTAGCTCTCATTTCCTATCCCTAATCTCAGGGATACCATTGTGTTTTGACCCAGCCTCCTCACTTGAGCAGGCTTTTCTATGTATAGTCACTGGAGCACTGTAAAAAAAACCCAGACTGACCCTGTGCAGAGCAAGGTCAGATCTAGGAAAAGTCATCACTTCTGCTGCATGCCTCCCCTGTAATGTGTAGCTATTTACAGTTTTATTTTTGAGTACCCAAATCCAGGCAGAGCAACAGTCTAGTCATGCAGAGAAGAGAGGTGTAAAACGCTGGTTTTCTCAAATGTATAATCCTTAATAGTGTTGTTGGACCCAGACCATCCATTTTCCCCATTGGAAGGACTCAAAGACTGCCAGACACATTCAGTGTGATGCCAGGCAACTATGAATCCAGCCTACATGCCAGAGGAGCCACTGCCACTAACATGGCCCAGCTGAAGAGAAGTCAATCTGTGCTGCACCCTTGATGGCCCTTCTTATGTTTCCAAAAACTCCAAAGAGGGGTTCATGCTTCTGTATCCTGGTGGTGTTATAATTTTAGATATTAATAAGTGACTCCTTAAAGATGTCCTATCTTCAAACAGGAAGGAAAGAAATGCTGAAATGGTAGTTTAGAAATATTAGATTCTTTTTAGATTGTCCTCAGTTCTTTTGAAAGCAGCCCTAAGTATTACCCTCTGAACTGTGTGCTCATCCTGAATGAGCTTGGAGGAATTGCACTGTTTCAGCAAACAGTGGAAACTCTGTTCTGAAATAGTCCATCTGCCTTCAAACAAAAGCCTCGTTGCTTCTTTCTTTTAGAAGTTATCTCCTAGGTATGTTACCAGCCCTTCAGATGTTGCTTAACCAAGTGTTGTTCTTGAAACAGCAGTTTAGAACATTTTCCTATTTATCTTCTTTCTAGATGGTTTGTACTTGTTATCACTGATACAAAAAGTCATCTGTTCACTCTGGTTTCTAGTGGTCACTTCTGTCTTTGCACTGCATGCATGTTGAGTGCTTTTCACCAGCATCTCATCATGAGCACATCACCCACAAAGTCGGGAAAAGTCTAGCCTGATCGACCTGGCAGTATAATGTTGTTATTTATCTTTATTAGTATATTATAAACAATTAACTAGAAAGAACATATGCTGATATGTAGTTATGAAAATGTTTCAGAAGCTTTCTTTGTCTCCAAGACCTAACTGTAGTGAAATTTACAAAGTGAACATAGTCATTTTAGTCTTGTGAAATTTGCTGAATTTAAATTACTATAAGACCTATCTTTGTCCACATCTCCTTGAAAGCAAGCAGTAGCATGTGAGAGAAAGTATTCCTAACATCCATTCCCTCAGTTTTTCTGTTTCATTTTCATTGTTCCACTTCTATTAAAAACAAAAACAAAAACAAAACAAAACAAACCTGCATTTTTCTGTTCTAAAATCGTCATTCCAAGACAAATGTAGTGATAATCCTATTGTTGCTACATGGTAAATTTCTGTCTAAAACCAAACAAAAATTAGTATAGCAGATTCTCCATATATTCCTTTTAATTTAAAAAAATATGCTTTCACTTTTAGCAGAGTAAAAAAATTCTACATGTTTAATAGTTGTACAGTGGTTTCAAGTGTTATATGTACAAGGTAAAGATAATCTTAATATTTTAAGGAACATAGCATGACTTCAAATGGAAGTCAGTAGAAATTCTACAAACTTAAATATGCTATTGCTTAATGCTTGAAAATGCATGTTCAATTGCTGCTGCTTCTGCTACTCATAAAAGCATCAGGCAAACCCACCATGAATCACAGACTCTTTATAACAAGGAAGGTCACAGGGTCTATCAACTAGCAAAGATTCAAAAATAATCTTCCTCAAGCTAAGAAGTCATGGTGGAGTTCCTTTATGATTAGTCTTGGAGCAGTTATCTTTTGGACAACTTTTGAATTTGGAAAACTGGTTAACATCATGTTGTTCTCACCATTCTCATCTCTGGCTTTTTTCAGGTATACCTAGTATCGCAAAGAGAAAGGCTACCCTTGGCAGATTGTCTGGAGCATGGACATAACTATCTTTCTCCATTTTCCTGAATGTGCCTCATCACAGCATGAAACTGCATGATCCACAATAATTTCCACAGTCTTTCATTAGCTCACACACTATGTCCTGAAGTCCAGATGTGTCAGTGGCTGGCATATAGAGTGCTGTAGACTTAGAGCTGGTGGTTCCCAGGTTAAGATGTCTTCAAACTGTGGTACCTGTGCAGTTATTTTATAGGTATGTGTTAGTTCCGTAAGCTTTCTTTTTGAAAAGCCAGCAATTGTGTTTGAAATTCTTATGCCATGATCTGACTGTCCTTTCAGACACTTCTTTTTTTCAGTTTTTGAATTATAACTTCTTTTTTTGTTCTTCGTAACTTGACTGCAGATTAGTTAATTTTAGAGCCTTGAGGTTAAGTATACATATCACTGTTAATTGTCCCACTGTAGATAAAAAATATTTGGCTTCTAATAAAGTATGTTTGTGGTTATTTGCTTCTTGGTTTTTCTTGGTTAAAGTTTCAGTCCTGTCCTTGTGATTACAACAATACTCCTCATTTATCATTCCAGTGTGACTGAACTTTTAGTGGATGTACACTAAAATCCATACACATTCTGTGAACAATTAGCATAACAGTGAGATACAGGCTGCTTGCTTTTACAACAAGGCAGTGAATTCCCATAGATTGAAATCAGTAGTGTCTGAGTTGATGGTGCCTCTGTTGCTAACTTCAAGAGTGATGAGGAGTGAGGGCTGGTGCTAGCAAATGCTCATTCGTTCTCTTTTGCTAACTTCTCTGTCCATATTCCTCCATGGTGAGTGAAGGAGACCATGCTTAACTTGAGCTTGAGCCTCAAACCCTGTGAATTTTTGTACTAAGCCCAGGGTTCATGCCTCAGTGCTATGACACACTCATATATAGCTCTTCTAGCAGTGTGGGCAGCATGGAGAAAGACAGTAAGACCAGGGATTGTGTTACATACTGAAGTTCCTGTGGAAAGATGCTAGGAGTAAAGAAGACAAGACCTTTGTGCCTGGAAATACTCAGTTTTTACTGAGCTGTATTTTCTCCTATTTTCTCTTATATTATGGAAGTGTTTTGAAAAGAAGACAGTGCTAGGATAGTCCGAGTTGGTCATGGTGTTTGTGTCAGGGGGAAGGGCCATGCTAGTAGTGAAGGTTGTTGCCAGTGTGAGAGAAGTCCTGGTGCTAAGGAGGTCTGGTAAGGAGGGGGTGTAATTCCTCCAGGAGGAATGTGGGAATGGCATGAGACCTTTGGTTTCTCCTGTTGATGATCAGGCAAAGGAGCATTCACTGGGGCTAGGGCGAATGATTTTAAGACATGTACTCTCCTGGCTGCTCTAATGTCCGCATCTGCTCAGATGGAATGTTTATGTTGCAAAAATGACAGAGGTTTTCTTGCATGGCTAGGGGTGTAGCTTTCAAAAATTGATATCAGACTTGTTGAGCTCTGATCAAAATTTTCTGGAAGTTTGTATTTTGATCACAGCTTATTATATGGCTACACTTCTGGTCACATCTTTTCCTGGCTTGTC
>VWZY01003198.1:14386-41142 GCA_013399075.1 Chloroceryle aenea
TTTTGGATTTTGGGGCTTTATTTCTTTGTTGTTTTTGTTTTAGGAGCCTTTTTTTTTTTTTTTTTTCCTTTTTTTTAACCCAGCATACAATCTTGTGTTCTATCTTTTCTGTGGGAACAAAGGGGAATGCACCTTACACAGCTGAGCTGAGCTGTGCAGTTTTGTCCAACAGGTTGTGCAATGACCACTGCAGTTTTAGAAGAGAAACATTATGAAGTCCCCCTTTTCTTTTCCATGTGCTGCTCATTTTTATGTAAGGCACAAGGATTATTTTCCCTGCGGGAAAGCCTCAATGTGCCTATCATTCCTTCTGTCTCATTCCTTCCTGCAAGCCAAGGGATCATTGCTGCAGGGTGGGAAGATGCTTTGAGCCTTGTCTGTTCTCCTACTCTTTCGCACACTGTCTCAGCTGTCCTGTCCTTGGTCTATTTTGCTTACAAATGTGCTGATTCCCTGGAAATTGTGTTGAAGGCGTCCAGCTACACTAGGAGATCAGCTTTCCTCTTTTTCAGAGCCTGTGTGCTCTAATCTTGTTAATAGTGACAGACGCACCCCTTCAAGCAGGCCCAGTGTCCACACCTCAGTTACTAATCATGAAAGATGATCTTGTACAAGAATTTACCAAATTAACACTTTTTTCATCTGGCTTGCAATTCCCAGGCTGACTTTACTGAAGATGTGGTTTCAGCATTAAGATGAAATAAAAAATATTTTCAGTCTTCAGTGCATCTCCAAATGAACTTAGCAGAAAGTGTATCTGATTGCTTCACCACTCCCACCATCCACCTCAGTGTTTAGCAGACTGCTGAAAGCATGTAAGTTCTTTAGAGTCACGGAAAAAGGTACAGCCTCAGCTGCATTCACGTGGCCAACATCAGATCAAGGGTGTCCCTCAGATCAAGGGTGGCCAGTTCTGGGACATATTCCACTGACAAAGACATACTGGTATCGCAAAGCTCTGGAGCACACAGGGTGACCACATTCTCTTTTTAAGTGGACTCACATGCCCTGCTATTGTCAGTTTTATTCTAGATAAACTCTAAATCCTTAGCTCAGCCATACTAATCCACCATTCCACTTTTTTCTCTCTGAAGAGAGGCAGTTCTTCTTGTTAGATGACTACCACCACATGCTCCAGAGATGGTCTGATCTGACTCCCCCTTACCTTTCCTTCTTAGCTGTAGTAGAGTTAATGCTGACCATCCCCTGTCTTACAGCACGTTAAGATGTAATTTTAAAAGTCTTGATTTAATAAATAATTAATTTTAAATATTCTGATAAAGCATCATTATATCTAACTTGGTTCATCAACGTTCAGCAATAATGTTTGACCTCATCAATGTTTATAAATATATGAAGGGTGAGTGCCAGGAGNAGAAAGAGTGGTGGGATGTTGGAATAGGCTGCCCAGGGAGATGGTTGAGTCACCATCCCTGGGTGTGTTTAAGAATCAGATGCAGTGTTGGGGGATATGGTTTAGGGGTGAACTTGTAGAGTAGGGTAAAAGGTTGGACACGATGATCCCATGGGTCTTTTCTAACCTAGATGATTCTGTGATTCTATGATTCTATAATACCAATACTGCCAGGATCAGGAAGTGATTATTCAAGATTTAAAAGTGCTAAAGCTGACCCTTGCTAATACACAGACATGCACCTATTACATCAAAGAAAGGCCTGCTTGCACAGAAGTCCAAATACTGTAAATCTGGAGATGTAATAGAGAAGACTATCTTTGTGGACCATCTACTGCTTCTTCAGAAGGCATGTATAAGTGGAATTGACACTAATAGTGGATATATGCAAAGACTGAGATCATACTTATAGCCTGAAGAGATATTTAAGTTGGCTGTGTGCCATTGTCTTCTGCTTTGGAATAGTTCCAAACCAAAGTGAATTAAAATATGTTAGAACAAAGCAAATGATTGATGACTTCATAAAAGCCATTGCATGTCCTTGCTCTTGTGCTCATCTCCTACTCATTTTGCATAGTTGTGCTGCCATGGACTTCACTGGACTTACTGTTACAGAAAGGAGATTATAAGCATACTCCATCCAAGGCCTACTGCAGACAATGAAGGACTCTTACTGCTTTGGATAAAGGTCTACATGGTCAAAAACAAACAAACAAACAAACAAAACCAAGGAAACAAAAAACCCCATATATATGTATAAATATTATTTAATAATTCTTCTTGTAACATAATGGTTGATGTTGATGCAGGTCACTATTTTGGGACACGCAGCAATACAGAGCGTGTATTCCATGTAAAAGCTATGTTTTCACACATATAAGCTTTTTTACTACTCTACTGCAAAATTTTTGAGTCTCCATAGAAGATTTCTTCTTGTTAGGGTCAAATGTGATGATTTTTTTCAAGTCTGCAGAAACTGGAAAAAGTAATCGCTTGACATGCTAAATGTATTCTTATCTGAGCAAAAGTACTGAGCACTTAAGACACCTTCTTGTAGAGGTACTATATATTTTAGAAGCAGATGCATGCAGATGCCTCACCCTGGCAAACAGCAGCACATCAGTGAATTTTATGAGATAGCAGCCACTGGGAAAGAGAATGGCACCATGTTAAGCTGCTAGCATCAGAGCAGCACCAGGCTACTGATGTTTGGGGTTGCCAGTNACATAGTATAGGTGAATCTGCTCTGGTGGTAGTGGTTGGACTGGATCATCTTTCGAGATCCCTTCCAGCCCCTGACATTCTGTGATTCATACCTTGGATATTTAGAACTGCCTAGTAAGCCTGCCAAAATAAAGTTCCAAAGTCACCAGTTCTGCTGTGATAATAATCTCTTTTTTCAGTCACCATTTTATTTTCATTTATCAAGACGAAGATAATAATGGAAAATAAACCGTATGGGGACTGTTTGAAGGAGCTAGGTCTGTTGAGTTTGAGGAAGAGGAGGCTGAGGGGAGACCTCACCACTCTCTACAACTACCTGAAAGAACACTGTAGAGAGGTTGGTGCTGNAATAGTTCCAAACCAAAGTGAATTAAAATATGTTAGAACAAAGCAAATGATTGATGACTTCATAAAAGCCATTGCATGTCCTTGCTCTTGTGCTCATCTCCTACTCATTTTGCATAGTTGTGCTGCCATGGACGTCACTGGACTTACTGTTACAGAAAGGAGATTATAAGCATACTCCATCCAAGGCCTACTGCAGACAATGAAGGACTCTTACTGCTTTGGATAAAGGACTACATGGTCAAAAACAAACAAACAAACAAACAAAACCAAGGAAACAAAAAACCCCATATATATGTATAAATATTATTTAATAATTCTTCTTGTAACATAATGGTTGATGTTGATGCAGGTCACTATTTTGGGACACGCAGCAATACAGAGCGTGTATTCCATGTAAAAGCTATGTTTTCACACATATAAGCTTTTTTACTACTCTACTGCAAAATTTTTGAGTCTCCATAGAAGATTTCTTCTTGTTAGGGTCAAATGTGATGATTTTTTTCAAGTCTGCAGAAACTGGAAAAAGTAATCGCTTGACATGCTAAATGTATTCTTATCTGAGCAAAAGTACTGAGCACTTAAGACACCTTCTTGTAGAGGTACTATATATTTTAGAAGCAGATGCATGCAGATGCCTCACCCTGGCAAACAGCAGCACATCAGTGAATTTTATGAGATAGCAGCCACTGGGAAAGAGAATGGCACCATGTTAAGCTGCTAGCATCAGAGCAGCACCAGGCTACTGATGTTTGGGGTTGCCAGTAATGAATCGTTAAGTTTTAAACTCTTAAAGCTTACTGCTCATTTCTCTATTGCGCCAAAACACTGCAGTGCAAACTCATTCTGTGTTATTGACATGGTGTTGAAGGCTGCTGCCACAGCCTTGGCTTACATTTATCTTCAAAGCACAGGCTTGCTGATGTGATGCCAGCAAATCATCTTTTGACACTGCAAATGGAAGTTTTGTGGGCTTATGTCTGGAAAATACACCAGATATGGTACCATTAACATCAAGGAAATTTCTCATTGGCCTCCCCCCTAGAAGCCCTCACAGTGCATACCCTAGCTAAACCCCTGTATCCTTGACTGCAGTGATTTACACCCACTTTCCTCTGGAGTATATAAGTCTCTCTCCCCAAAATGTTCATCTTGTTAATACCAATGTAAGCCTGAATGATAATTTATTTGAGTTGTAGAAATAATTCATTTAGACCCTAATGTGATTTTTCTATCAAGCCATGAAATCTGATTTTTTTTCAGCACCATGTCCAACTGACTGAATGTGTTTTCTGTCTTTGTGATTTACACTGTACCTAATTGTAGCATGAACAGGTTAGCTTCTCAGAAATAACTAACAGGTGTACAATTATGTGCACTCACATTACTCCCATCCGGGTGATTTCACACTCCATATCCAAATGCAGCAGCTTATTTTTCTTCTTTGGTGAGTGGTTGAAAACTAACTCAAGGTGGAATGCGCCCTGCTGGAAATCAAACCGTAAGCATGAAACTTCACCATGGTATTAAGAAAATGTTTGCTACATGTCATAAAGTACCACAGAAAGTTGTCAGTCAGGTGACAATTATTTGTGTATCCCATGAAGTATTTTTAAAAGACAGATCACCATCTATGTAATTATTGGGAAGGCATAAGGTGGGAAAATTATATCAGCAATGACATTCCTGACAGTTTTCTATATGTTTTAGCTGGACATATAGTGCATGAAATGCTAGTGATGTGACACTCACAGAATCAAGAATAAGACCCAATAGTTTTGCTAGTATTTAAATTTAAAAAAAAAAAAAAAAAATTTTATAGAACATTTTAGTTTTGTAGTTGTTTTACAGTGCTGTTTATATTATGCAAAATATATGTTATACATGAAAGATGGAGACTTCAGTTTACTTTTGCATTTAAAAATCAACTCCTTAAATTGAAGCTAGTCTTTGATTTTCCAAACAGAACTTTTCTGAAGTCCTTCTACTGGCATCTTGATTATTCAAAGCTGTAGGAGAGGCTGCCAAGCATTTGAGAACTAAATAATAGAGACAGTTTGACTTCTGAAGTGAGGTGAGTGTGTGAAGATGTGGCCTACAGTGACTGGAAAACTAATTATTTTGGAGAAATGCTTTAGTTATATTTTTACTGGCTGTGACATATCTTCATCTGTCTCTTTTTCTCTTTAAAGCCAACTAATGTCATACCTAATGCAATGTCTTAAGACAAAGACTTTCACGTACTTTGTCTGAGCATTAAAGAAGATTTTCTCTTGTGGAAAATCTGTTTACTCCATGTTGTCCTGATGGAGGTGTGCATCAATATTCTCAGCACTGAACTCTCCCTTACCTCAGTTGTATCATTGATATTTCTGCTTCTGGAGATCAATCTCCAAAATTTCAGGACTCTGCTACTACTGGTACTTACTAGCATGGGAAACACAAAGTGATTGTAAGAAAAAGATGGACATACCAGTACAAATTCAGAAGCTATTAGGATTTATGTCATTAATATTTTTTTTATTAAACAATTTTCAAAATTACTTTATCTGAGAGAAAGGAGCTGTCAGAGGCACATGAAGTTAATTAAGGGAGGTTAAGAACCTACAGGAGGTAGATGCAACCAGGTCTTCAGTTTGTCCACAGTTGAATCAACCAGCATTTATTACATCCTGACTTCAGTGTGAGATGGACAACAACAAGAGCAATGCAGAACAAAATGCACACATAAAAAAACAAGGAGACAGAGGGCAGAGACCTCTTTCCAAAGGTAAGAATTTGTAGCATTTTTTATAGAGCCTGCAGTTCATGTACACGTTGAACACATAACTTATGCACACTTGGCTCTCCTGGGCTCCATAAAGATCAAAGAGGAACCAAAATACTGCAGAACTTTCAAGAACAAGTTGAAGTCTATCCAGATCCCTCTGCAGAGCTCTCTCCAGAGGTCTTTCCCTGGTTTTGTTCAGCAATAATTGGTAATAATAGGTATTGCAAGAAGGCCAAATGCATGCTGCGTTTCTTCAGTATTTTGCATATTGTCTAGAAAGGGCTTTCAGAATAAAATGCTCTCATATGTTCCCTGGAAAGAGTTTCCCCCTCCGAGTTATGTAGCTCTCCTTTAGAGGAAAAAAACTTCAAACTGCTGAGCTACCCTAACTGCCTGTGGGAGTGTGAGCCAGGAATAGCTCCACACTGGGCAGGTTTAGGCTCCTGGACTCTGCCAGGTGGATGAGAAGATTGCCAAGCTGAGCAGGTTGCATGCATCCAGGAAGCCACACTTGAAAAGAGGCATTACAAGGCAGCTGGATAGTTACAACAGGGAAAACTGGTGTTTCTTTCAGGTGAGGAATGGGGTAACCTGCTACTGTTTCCATGCACCTCCTTGATTTCTTCAGGACAGAAACCTTTCTGTGCACCAGCAAACACAGAGGCCCTTTCACCTTGCCTCCCTCAGCTGTGTCAACCGCAACACAAAGCTGAATGTCCAGTCTGTGACAGCCTGGCTATCAAAGCAATGCAGGGGTTGGTTGTCCTTGTTGTTACCATGGTATTCACTATGGCTGTTGTGTGAAGGGTAAATTTGATAAGATATGAATGCCCTTGCATTCTAGCCAATTGTCAGAGGTTGGAGGGGCTAGGGGTGTCTGGACCTCTATCTTAATAGATAGGCCAATTATTGCTGTGACTGTAGGTCCAAGACCAGATGCATGAACAACCTTGAACAACCTGTCTGCTGTAGGAACATCTGCATTCACAAGATACAGTCAGATGAACTAACAATATAGTTTATTTACACTTGCAACATATACAGATTCTTTATTATTGCCAGTGATAAGTGCACTGACCTGCAGGATCAGTATATAGCTTTAAAATACAGTTGTAATCACAAACATAATCTCCCAGGAAAAAATGCTTGGTGTAATCGAGACCACAGATCTTACCAAAAGATATCCCTTCTGGGGTGAGGAATGAGGAGAACAAACCCATCAATGTACCCCTATGGTTTGGTGTTGAATTCTTGTCCCACAAAACAGGTCCGAAATAGGTACAACATTTATAGCTCCGTTTTCTACTGTTGTGCAAAGTGTGGGAGTGGGACTGTATTCCAATCCTTGTTAAGTGGTCCTTCCAGTTGCACAAACATTCTTGGTCTCTTCTGCCAGACACTGTTAACTGCTGCCATAAGCAGAAGAGTGGGAAGGCCGGGACCACATCTGGCCCCACTACACGTTCCTCCTCAATACCATGACAATACAGACCACTGGATCTCCACCAACCCTCAGTGTCTGTTCTAGACACTGATGTTTATCAGCAGTGATAAGCTTTGCTATTTCAAGTGTTTTTTGTTTCCTGCTTCCAACAGCAACCTGGTTCTATTTCAGGCAGGACGATATATCTGAAGCATGGAGTTTTAAGTAACTCCTAGCCAGTCACAAAGGGACAAGTGATTTTTCATCTCTCAGAGACAATAATGTGGGGAACTGTAACTTTTAAATGTACCTCGTGAATCACATTTGGAAGAAATTATATTATTCCAGGACCTGCATTACACACTGCAGGCCAACAGAGCTCTCCAGTACTGTGGGAAGGACATGTCTGCCAGACACCTTGGCAACCTAGAGTATCAAGATTTGAAGGGACTAAAAAATATCCACTGTAGCAGCCTGGAGCAATGAACGTCATCACCACACCTGAGTGTAGACAGACGTGTGGAGAGAAAGTAGAAAAAGTTTGTGCTGATGATTGTCCTGCATGTACCTACAAGTGAAAAAAGATGACATCTGATGGAAGCTTTCTTTCTGACAATAGACATCCCTAAGGAACTTCACAATTAAATGGTTTCAGGTCACATGGACAAAGGGTGTAAAATATGATATGGTAGTATAAATATTTGGAGAGAGATACATTCCATGGGAAAATAAGATAATCTGTTTTCAGACAAGTAGTTCAAAAAGGAACAGAAAGATGCATTATCTATGGTAAATCTAGAGCTAAAAAGCCAGTCCTCATTTTGGAGAGCTCTTGACAAGGGAACCATAGGTTGACATGGGTGTGGGGTAAAATGCTCATGAACAAATTAATGCAAAGTCTTGAACTGGCCACAGACAAAGTGAAAGCACGGGGAAAGCTGCTCAGGATGGACTGCGGGTTTATCAAGGTAGGCAGTACAAAAAGTCCTCAGAAAACATCCCTGGGGCTTTAATCATGCTAGCAATTTCTAACAACAAACAGCAATAGGAGAAAGGTGGACAAACTTCAGTGGATTGCAGCTCTTTGTAAGAGGTCGCCAATGCTAGACATCGATCGAGACAACTCAGCAATGGCCAAATGCAATTAATTCTCCTTGAGGCAGAAGGATGAAGTAGATGGCTTTTTGATCCATTGAAAAATTATTTTCTATAACTATGTAAGAACATCATTCTCCATGGAGAATTCTTTCCTGGAGAAAAAGGGAATGTTGCACTGGGAAAAAATGGACTGTCAGCCTGAAATAAGATGAGCCATGTATTAACTTAAACTAGGACACTGTTAGGTAAGCCTACAGGCACTAGAAACACTGATACTTGCTCTGAAACAAGTTACAGACACCATAAGGTAAACAGGAAATTATAGGCTTTACAATGATTCGTTTGTCATTTGTGGTATGTATGAACTGGATATACCTGTTTAACAACTATTGAGACTCTGACATTTGTTATAGCACAGGAACAAAGTACCCACGATTATATTTACAAGTTGTGAATTCATGGAATCTCTGTAGAGGAGAAACTGATCTTAAAAAATGGGCAGAAGACAACACAGCTCTCAATGGGGTACAGATCTGTGCTGCAGAGATCCAAATGTCATACTGTTTACTGTCTTAGGAGATTTCTGACTTTCTCACAGAGAAACAAGAAGAAGGAAGAGATATACATTATCTTGCTGTAGGCCTGGTAGTTACATTAGAAGAACCAGAGGAGCTAAACAAATACTGTATTCCCCTTTAAAGGAGAAATATTGTGAGAGAAGGTAGACTCCAAAGTTTCTCTGTTTTTCAGTCAGGCACATGTCCATCAATGCTTTATCAACCACTTACCTGGGAAACAATACTTACTCATGTTGCTATTTAGGTAGCCTTCAGTATCCAAAGGGTTTTGATGGTAAGGTTGGGAGTCTCTGAGTTGATATGAAAGGTTTATAGAAGTCATGTCTTGGTCTGATAGCAGAAGAAAAGTTAAATAAGGTCAAGTGAAGGCCTGTAACTTTTCTGTAAACAGAGATCATGCCAGTGAACTGAGGTGGAAACTTGGCATCACAGGGTCAGACAATTGCAAAAGTGTCCATTGCTAAGCAGCATCACAGTCTGAGGGGCCATCACTGTATGACAGAGTAGCAGTATGACATACCAGATACTAGAACAAGAGGGAAGCCATCAGCTAACGCTCGCCCCAAAAGGTAAAAAAAAAAAAAAATGGGGAAAAGGCTTAAAGCTGTGGAAAACCCAGTGTGAGTCAGCCTTTAATTAGGACTGTTGCTAAGTACTGTGCTGTCATGGCTAGATTGTTTTCAGGAATCCATCCAGCTTTGTTGGCTGCCCACAACAGATAATAAGTCTGCAAGACAGATCACAGGTTCATTTCAGTGAGGAAAGTTTGGTCCATCTGACACAATCTCACTGGACTTGGGTCAGGGAGCAATACTGTGCTGCTCATAAGTATGCAAGGCTGTGATGGGTGAAGTTGGTATTTGTTTTGCTCCTTGGAGTGAGTCTTCCTGAGCAGCAGCTGCTACAGGCAGCTTTCTGGTAGCAGCAAAGAGAAGGGCTGCAGTGGGGCTGGCCAAGCACTAAAAGGGCTATTTCCTCTGGGACTGTGGTGGAGGGTCTCACAGAGGGAGACTATGTGTTCCCTGGATCTCTTGCTTGAACAGCTTCTTCTTCCAACTCCACAAATTGCAAATCCTGCCTCATTAAGGGGTCATTGAGGTAAAGTAGTGACCACAAGATACTCATGATACTTTGGAGTAGGCTTCACATTGCTACAACTTTTCCGTGGTTGAGTGAGCCTTTCAGACCAGGTGTATTTATCAAATTCACTCTTTCTAAATTAATTCTGGTATAGCCTTTCAACTCATTCTACATACAAAAAAGAGATCCAAAGAAAGCATTGGTTATTATTTTTTTGGGCAGAAAATGGTATGAAAAAATGTCCTGGTTTCAGAAGTATAGGAGGCTTATGTGTAAGACAGTCAGTAAAATATCCTGTCACAAGTGAGAAAACAGATATATGAATACATCCAAGGAACTGGAAACAAGCTGAGTAGAGCTTGGCAATCAGTACAATCACTCACATTTGAATTCCTCACCTCCTAAATATCTTAGGTCTTGTACTGTATTTTGAACTTTAAGACGTCTTTTGCCACTGGCTTGCTGACTAGCCTTGCTCAGGACCAAACAGATTTCCCTAAGTGTGGGGGGGTTGTGGTAATCAAAGACTGTAGGGTCAACAAGAAGTGTAGAAATGCATGATATCCAGGAAGGAGAAAGATGAAGGTTGATGAATGTAAAAGACTCACCAAATGGTGGTTTGCAAAGAGGGGGTCCTTACTAGCAGTAATTCAAGGAGAACTTACAAAGATAGCACTGCCTCAGGCATGGATTCTGCACTGAAGAAAGAGGAGTGCAGGAACTTCTGGCATAACTCTATTTCTACAACATGATGGCTGATGGAGATGGAGCAAGAAATCTTGATCTCTGGTTTTGGTCATACTACATTTTTGTCCAATGTGTCATGAAAACAGTGAGACTTGGGGTACTGAGGAAATGAAAGCTGAGCATACACCTGGGCCCACTCCAAGGACCAGGGACACCCACCATTTACCACGTGTGTACCATACAAGCTCCTGGTGAGATAGGTTTTTAACCCAAGCTTCAGAGCTCATTCATAGTGCTTGCAGGCTGAGAATGCTTAATACAGAGACATGCAAGTCTATGTAGACCCAGGTTTCAAGGAGATCTCCTTGATGGATTGCTAACCATTTATTGGAAGTCTTGTATCTATTCAGGTTCACTTTAGGAAGGGATTGCAATAGCCTAAGTCTCATCTCTAGGCATGAAGCTTCAGAAGAACAATATGGACACTGTGTGGTACTAGTTACAGGCACAAACTCATGGAAGGTATTCATACTAGTTACAGGCAGGAATTCTGTGGGATACAGGAGTCTGTTGCTTTGATGTAGCTCACAAGTGCCACTTTCTTCATCCAGTATGGAGGTAACCCTATTTCATAGTCTGTCTTGGTAAAATGAGGATAAAGCTTACCTGTAACATGTGGGATTAATAAGCCTCAACTGAATGATGCTTACAGACTACTTTGCGTTCCTTGAAAGGAACGTGTTGCACAAACAGAAAATATTTCACTAAAACTTTATGTAAAGGTTGCATTTATAAATGGTGTACAAGTAGGTAACAAATGATTAACAGATGTTATAGCCATGTTACAGAGATTAATGTATTCTAGATGGTTATAAACTATCTACTGAGTTGCTGGACTCTTTAAGGATTTAGAGAAGTAGATTAGCTATGGATTAAAATGCCAATCATTTGTTAAACTCATTTATAAATATACCTTTAGTAAAAAAGGTGAATATACTTTCCATGAGATTTCACTCATGGGAAGAGGGCAATGGCAGACCAAGCCTATAATTTCACTGTTGCAAACAAGATGGAAGAAGCTTCTAGAAGAAGCTTAGTTTTGTTTATGCAAAAGAATTCATGTTATGGAAATTACACGTTTTTGAAACCCTCTTCTCTTACTCTGAGAAAGACTAAACTCCCCTAAGCCTGTGGATTAGGCTCTTTGCAGTCTTTTCCCATATAACTACTAAAGTGAGTTTGTTGTATCATTCTTATTAAAAAATGATGCAGAGCAAAAATAAAGTAAGTATAAGAATACAAAACCCAAACCCTCAAATTATTCAACTGTCCCCCGGGATCTAACATTAATGAAGCTAATAAATAATGTGGTAGCAAAATCAGCCTTTGTATCCAACTATTACTTTTAATGTCAGTCTTTGTCAGCAGTGCTGCTCCAATTCAATAATTGTTACTCAAACACTTACAACTTTTTACAGCTTTTAAGTAGTCCCATGAGAATGATTACTTCAGCTCTGTAAGTTACTCAACTGTCAGATTTTTGTTCCCATCTCTGTTTTCTGTAATTTTCATAGTTTCTAATTTTTTCAGAAGCATTGTAGGATGAAACTGATCCTATCCATGTCTACTCTGGTGCAGATCCATAAAGGTACAGGTGGTGTGACATAAGAATATAAAAATTGTCTCTAGGGCCTGACTTTCTTCTAAATAACCTTTTAAGCCCTCTCTTCTGACTGGTTTTGTTTATGTGGGTGTGAGTTTTTATATCAGTAATCATTGCCACCATAATCACCCCACAGGGATATACTCAGTCTGTGGTTTAAATCAAATTGTCTGCCATCTTGCCTGGTCTTACAGGTACTCCCTGGCACCCTTTCTGGAATGAAACCATATATAGAATCCTTGGGCTCCTCTATGAGCCACCAAGTCTTCAACTATGGAAAGAAAATTATTCCTGCTGCTTGTGTTTCAAGGAGTAAAATCATGGAAGTTTGAAACAGAAACCATGAGCACAGACTGTGTAGAACAGTCCACACAAACAGCTATTCACCCAGTATTATCAAAAACATCACCTGTTATCCTACACATTGTGTGTCAGACACCCCTAAATGACAACTGCTGGTAAATAATGACTTGTATATAGTCTGAAGTAAATCAGTTCAAGTAGCTCCATCAGTTTTCTCTTCAATTTAAATTCATAAATTGTTACTCCTCCTTGAGTAGTAAACTCCAGTGCAGAGTTCTAAGTGGGAAGCCTTACTATCAGGTCTCCTCTAGTAAGTAAACAGAGAGACCTGTAGACTATCCTGACTGAGCCACAACTGCAGCATGGGATAGACCTTCTGAAAAGGATTGGCACATGCAGCCCTGCTTGGGATCACAGTGAGTATGGAATTAAAAGCTTGGATTGATTTTTTTGTTGTTGTTTATCTTTATTTTCCAACAACATGAGACTGTTTTCTTTGCAAACTCAATTCCTGTATGTTTTCTGATCCCAGACTTCTGTTTACCTCCCTTTACATGTGTTTTCTTTCATGCTTTTATTAATCAAAGTCTTCCCCCCTTCCCTGTCCCATGCCTTGGGTTTCAGAAGTAACAAAAGAAACTGTATCAAATCAATAAATTCCTAGCTGAGACGCCAGCTCCATCTAAGCCCTTAGACCCACTGGGCATTGGCTTGCTGAGTGTAACCTGAAATCTTAAAACACTTTCTAGATGAACATTAAGGTACAAATGAGAGCTGGTTTGTCTCTCAAGTCAACACTTAAAATGAAAAAGCTGATGATGTTTTCATTGAGGTGGAAAGAGTGACAGATGGCCTCTTGACAGAGGATTACCAGGAGAGAGAAAACAGAGCTAAAGTTCTGTTTTCACTTTCCAACTGCACAGTGAAGGAGGGAGGTCGGGGGGCTGGGAAGGAGGTTGAGAGTGGGGAACTGCATTTTTCCGTGTGTTTTTTTGCTGGGCTCAGTTACACATATATCACCATGGCTAAATTAAAAGCCCTGTATTCTGCTGATGGATGGGCAGTAGGTTTTACATGGAACCACAGGAACTCTCAGGATAACATTGGCAATACCTGTGCCAAAGAGAATTTAACAGTATAAGCTGACTGTTAAGTTTCCCTTCCAGTAACAGATTGGGATTCAATCCATGCAAGCTCTTTCTTTACTCATCTTTCCGCACCAAAATGCTTCAGACATCTTTTAGGGTTAGTCCTCAACAAAATACTTAAAGACAGAGGAGCAGAAATTCACACTAAACTCACCTGCAAAGGCTAGAAGTGGAAAAACAAAAAACAACTTGCACATCATGAGGTGAAATGTAGAGCTAATTTTGGGGTGCAACTGAGTGCTCTGCCAGCAGTACTTCTTCTGCCAGCAGGGGTAGCTACTCCAACCATGAATAAGTCTTCCAAGGCAAAAGGAGCAAAGACAGCAACCAACCACGCTTACAATGTTGTTAAATCAACAGGGGAACTTCAGTTGCAACTCACACCCTTGGCCTGATGGAGGCCTACTCCTTTTCACCTCTGGGGTCAGGCTGTCCTCTTTAACTGGAAGTTGTAATACCCTGCTGTCTCACTGCTGCAGCCCATGTCTCAGGATGAAGCTATGTCTCTGTCCTTCCAGATGTCTGTACTTCCCTTGCTCTGAGGTAGGAGACTATTCCCATCAGTTGAGACCTCTGACCCCAGCATTTTCAGGAAGAACAACTTTATTGTCTCTGATGATACTAAGTTTCTGGATGCCAAGCAATTCTATGAGAGCTAAGGGGACCTGGAGGACAAGGAAAGGTAGCTACCTTCTTAGTGACCTTCTGCCTTCTTGCTGCTTGGCTGGCTTTGCCCATATACCCCTGGGCAGCAGTAGCAGGAGCGGAACAATTGGATGTTTGCCCAGTCAAGACATCTATTTGAAAGGGAAAAAAATATTGTTATTTTCAGAAAATGAAGCTCTTTTTTAGAGTCTATCAACTCAGACTCACCCACAATTCCTGCCATCCCCTGAAAAAACAACAGCAAAACAAAGCTGCTCATCATGTCTGACAAATCTTGACCAGGTGTATCTCTGCAATCTCACCACAGTGAGAAATAAACAAGGTTAAAGCTGATTGAATATATTACACATATAATGAAAGTGAACCCAGGTTAGCATGCTATAAATTATATTTTATTAAAAAAAAATATTCAAGTAGAGACACTTATATAGCAAGTCTGACTCTAGACTGGAAGGTCATAGAACTGTATGGCAGCTCTGCACTGTGTGGAACCAGAACAGCTTGCATGTGTTGCCGGTCTCCCATTAAAATGCAAGCAAGAATTAGACCCTGAGGCAAATATATAGTAAAATATTGGAATATCAGAATAGGCCTCTACCTATATCAAAGCAGTGATACAGGAAAGACAGAACTAGGAAGTTTGAAAGAGGTCAGACGCACAGTGTGATGTGGACAGCAGGACAACAGGGACTGTTCATGAGGATGGGACAGATCTGGAGAGCTGTTGCAACTGGATTTTGGAAGGAAGGTCCAAATATTAGTTAAGGACACAAGAAGCTCCACATACAAGATAGCAAAGGAGAATTTTCTGTGGATTGGTTTGAGGGTTTTTTCACTTTTTTCTGGAGCTCTTGTTCAGTATGATCATTTAAATTTCATCATTGTTGAAGTAAACTGACTTGTCAGTTAATTAAATATGCTGCTAAGTGATTACTTGAAGCTAAATTACTTCCCGTACATAAAAAATTCTATTTTTTTTTGAATGGAAAAGTGCAATCAGTTATTGACAGAGGAGACAGAAAAGAAACAGAAGCTTGAAGTTCAACAAAAGAAAGAGTCAGATAAATAAAAAATGTAGAATTGAGTAATACTGAATGAATGTTTAAGGGCACTCACATGTATTTACGTGGCTTTTTTTCTGACATTTTCTGGTTTATGACATTTTCATGGATGAAAAACAGAAGCCTAAAGAACAGAGGAAAACAGCTTTTATTGGTGACTGGAGGGACATCCTGGGCTAACTAAGAGCAAAATAAGCTTGGAATTCTAAGTAACCCAGGGACAGCACTGTTCCAGTTGGAAGGTGCAACATCTGAGGCTAATTTATAGCTCAGATGTAGGTAATTGCAATGGACAGAATGTTCCTGAAGCAACTTAGTAGCAGTTAGTAGAACTGCAGTACAGGTGTTTATGACCAGGAGAATTTTGAGACATCATTCCTTCCTGTTGATGAGCAACATGACATGGAAAAGTACACGTGCTTCACAGAGTGAAGTCAAGGCCGAGGAACCTGTGACTTCAAAGTCTGGGTGACAAATTAATTCATTTTGAAATATGATACACGCAGTCTACATTAATCTCTCTCAGGAAGCACCTCCAGGGGCACAGTCAAGATGATTTTGCCTATGCAAACCAGTTGTAGTTGGATGTTCTTTCCCACTGTCTGAGCTGCCCACTTTCATTATCAACATGTCTCACCATGGTATGAAATGTACTGTGAATCAGAGCAATGGAACTCTTTACCAGCTCTCTTAGTGTCAGGGCCACTCTTTCTTTGCATCTGTTTCCCAGGACAAACATTCGTTAAGGTATTCCTTGATGGCTTTATTCATATAAGAGACCATACAAGATAGACAAAAGCCTTCTATATCTCTCTTCTTTATATCTTTCATTATCTGCTTCATACCTTCAGGCCTAAATCAGATAATGCACCATGGCTGGAGAAAATCTCTACCATTGTCTCTCTTTAGTCCACACTCTTTCATATCCAATAGTTATTGAACTTAGATCCCAGGTCCTGGATGTGTTATCTACATTGCTTTTCAGGAGAGCAAAGAGTCAGTATGGTCATTTCAGAGTACAGTTACTCCAAAATGAAGACAGCAAAGGAAACCTACCAGGAATATAAGCAGAGCTATTCTGTACCCACAGTGAAGTGCCTGTAAAAGCCCTGAAGTCTAAACTTAAATGAACTGATGGTGATACTGGAATATCACTTTGCTTCCAGCAGAAGCAGTGTGAGGACCTTGCATCCTCAAAATGGGGTAGTGCTGTCCCTGTTTGCAGGTGCATGAGGAGGAAGCAGCTGTTATGAGCCTTACATTTGCATTTGTTATCTTCCCAGACCCCATACACAAAAGTACTAGGGGAAAGGCAAATACATAAATGCAGATATGTGTTTGACAAATATTCAGAGAGAAGGAGGAGAAATGGAAATTGGTCTGTGATGAAAATGGAATGAAATACAGCTGCACAATGTCTGTATTTGTTTGGGAACTGACAGAAGGCCAGAGGAAATTTCTCTTCAGAGGTCCACTGTAGGGACTCTTCTTTCTTTTGCTTCCCTCCCTGTGCTCTCTCTTCAGCTTAAGTGGTGTCACAGTTTTCCTTCACACATTTTACATACACTCAGAGCCCACCTAGACAAAACAGAAATATTTGCCCATGTACTGGGAATGACTGTGCAGCAAGCTTAGAACACAGAACCCACTTCTTCAGACATATCATTACCTATCATCTTATTAGGAAGTAAAACATTTTTTCCAACTGCAAGGAAAAGCGGTGACTGGATCTTTAGGTAGCAAACAGCAAATGCAGGCTGGGTTGAGACCAGCAGAGGGTATTCAGCTTGATTTCCTACTGATGGTTCTGTCCATCGGCTGCTGAAAGACATATACAACAGTTACTCTGTTGGAAACAGAGTAAGATTACGTGGGATCAGGCTGGGACTGCAAAAGCAGAACAATATAGTGCTGTAGTCCATCTGCTCCACTTTCAAGGATTCACTCTGCTTCAGAACGGTGTGCCTGTCCCCAGTGCCACTGCTGCCCAAATCCCTTCCCAGCCTGGAAAGTGGCAAAGGTAGGAAGCCAGGGGAAACTGTTGTCCCATAGAAAGAGTACATTTCTCTCAGATCACACATCATCACATCACACTCTTTACTACAAGATAAGAATAGTTGTAGTATGACAGGAAAGGGGTCAATTTAGCCATGTTTTCTATCTCATGGGGACCAGCACTGGAGGCCTAGGTAACAGTAAAAATTTAAAACCACAGTCATACAGTGATAACATTCAGCGTGGTCTTCCAGGCTACAGATATCTGCAGTGTACATGCTTCAGAGACAGAAGTAGCAGCTTCATGGCAGGTAATCCCTCATAAATCTTCTTTTAACTTCTCTAACTCATTTTAAACAGGCATGCATACAGCACACAAGGATACACAGGTACTTTTCTGTAGATTAGAGGAGTCTGATGTATTTTCCATCGGAAAAACGGAAATGTGTTCTACACTGGCTCGATTTCATGAACACTGGTGAAAATATCAGTCTCCACAAAAATAGGTATAAAGTGAAATTCCATATTTCCACATTACTCAATATGTAAATATTTGGTAAGCTGTTATGTTTATATAGCAATATTTAATTAACTATCCTAGAATTAACAGATGTCCTAAATCCTTTTATGTACACCTATCTCAGATATTGCCAAAATCATAACTAATTATTATAAGTTTTGAAATACAGGAAAAAAAAAGGCTGGTTTGTGTTTTATTTTTTTTAAGAAGAATTCATAAACAAATCTTTGTACCTTTAGGTAAAACAGGTACTGCATTGTAAATATTTATTATAGGTTTATTTTAATTAAGAAAGAGTCACAGAACAATCTGTGCACCTGGAACTAAGCTGCTATGCATAATTTTGTTAAAGAACACCATCAACAATATTTATACTGTGTCCAAATTGTGCTAAGTTTTTTACACACTATTAAGAAGATAAGATCACATACCTATTGTGGTGTTTGGCAGCTCACTCAGAGCCAAGAAGTCTGGCTGAACTTCATTGCAGTGGGTACCTAAGCTCTTAACTGATCAGTGTTGTGCAATGTGCCACACCACACAGTGCTGCTCACTAAAAGGGTTTCTAAAGGTGCAGTTCCCAACCCCTGCCTGGCTGCAGCTGACCACTGATATGAAATGGGATTCAAAAAAAGCAAAGTAATTAATCCCCTAATGCAGTGAGATACTAATGAGTGTACAGAGTCATTTTCTAGGCAGACTCTTGTTTGGTGTAGATTCAATGGAAAGAATTACACCCTGTTGTGCACATACAGACTTCAGCATGTCTGCCAGTGTGTGGCTGGATTCTACTCAGAAACTCTGCTCTGTTTTTACGAGTTCAGAAGTAAAGAAATTTACAGGTGAGTTCATGAAGGTGAATGAATGCATGAAGGATGATGGCAGCCCTCACAAGTTAAAAACAACCATGTGCAAATGTGCATGCATAGATATATAAACTCTCACAGGATATATAGTTACGGGGTTGCTGTTGTTTAACTACTTCTTAATGTTGTAAAATGTTTATGAATTTTAAAAATGCAGACCATTCCTCAGCTGCATGCTTCCTTTTAAAATAGTTTTAATATTTTTGGATTTCCCTGATGGAAAATTACATTAAAAATGAGCTAATGTTGAGCAAATAATTTGTAATTTGATAGGATTGCTTCCTTAGAGCATTTATTCATATTATTTAGTTTCATGTGGTCTTACAAGGAGCAAGGAGTTGGACTTGATGATCCATATAGGCCCCTTCCAACTTGAGATATTCTGTGATTCTATGAAAATTTTATAGACTTATTTTTCCCCTACAAAAGATCATAGAAAATTAGATCAACATAGTTACCGTTCTAGAAAAACATGATTCAAATTAAATTTATTGTTTATCAATCAAGTTCTGGATTGAATCGAGAGGACTCATTTTAAGGATATCTTTAAATCATAAACTCCAAGTTTTAGCCCAGGTTTCTTAAGGAAACAAGGCTCTTGAGACTAGAACTGCTGTCTGTTTCCATTTGTCCATTCTATTCCATCCTGTCCACTTATAATGTTTCAACCATTAACGATTTCTATCCAGTCTAACAGAGAAGATGAAGTCTCCACTATCACCATTTTTTTCCAAGTCTGGAGAAAAGAACATTCATGCAGAGAAAAGGGACACCTGTGATGATCCCTTATGGTGTGTTAGAGGACTCAGAATGGACACCGCTGTCACAATGGCTTCATCCACCATAAAAGACCATGGATCCAAGCTCTTGCCCGACCTTAGCATAACCCATTCCCAGGAAGACCAGTCCATTAGAAGCCAGGGAGCAGATTCTGGTGGCTTAGTTTGAAGAGGTGGTTCTGCAGCTCCGTTTGTGACAGACGGACTTTAAATCAACAGTCATCTCGGTTAGTGACCTTCTCCTGGGTCTTTCTGCAGGATCGCACTACGTGCAGATGCTGGCCGCTGCCCACAGGTGGCAGTGAGCCTTCACTGTTCGCGAGAGAATTTTCTCTAAGCCTTGGTGTCTGCGGGTAATGGCTAAACAGCCCCGTTCCTCCTGAAGCCCTTGTGGAGGTGCTCAGATTTGGCTTTCTGAGAGCTAATTAGCTGAGGGGCTGACTGAGATTTTTTTCCTCTCTGCAAATGCCTTAACGTAATCTGTAAGACTCGGAAGTTTGCAGGACGGTCAGAACGAGCAGATCTGCCAAAAAATACATTCAAATCTGCAGTGTCAAACTGTGACTGTTTAAAAAGCTATGCTTCAAATATATGTTTGAATATGGTGTGGAGATGGCGGTCATTTTGTTATCTGTAGATGCCTGAACGTATGCTTGGTGGAAAAAGACAGAGCAATGGAGGGAAAAAAGAAAACCAGGAAGATCAGTGGAAATGAGGAAATTGTTCACGCTGTTCAGAGTAATAAACTTTGTTGTCAACAAACATAGCTTCTCTCAGATTTTCCAAAGGATAAAATCACAACTGTTTACATTTAAGCACTTCTCTCTCCCATGTCCTTTATCACAACAAAGTTATTTAGGTTTCCTGTGAAACGATATACATTTCTGACGTTCCAAAATACATGCTGAGTGCAAGCTTTTAAACCTGCATAGATAAATAGATTAGATTAAAGGACTCTTGGAACAAAAACAATAGTGTTGAGTGGAAAAACAGACAGTAAGTAGCATTTAACCAGCCCGTACATTGAATATGTTTTTATATACTACATAAAATCTGGGTAAATATCTGTCCCTTCATTTTTGTCCTGGAGTCAAAAACTACATGAATCATGTAGGAGTGGGGTTTTTTTCCCTTTTTTTTTTTTCTGTCAAGCAATAGTAGCAGACTTCAAAGTGACAAGTAACATCAACAAAGTGAAAAAGCAAACGAGTGTAATTTTTTCTCAAACAGACCACTGCCCAAATTTGAATTAACTATGTGAGGTTTTTCTCTGCTCTCAGACAGCTGTGAACATCTGCCAAGTGACTGCACACCCATTGCGTATGGTGCCACCTGCATCTTGATACACAACAGGCCAAGTTTTGCCATCATATATGTATCTGCGTCTTCACTGAACCTACTTGGGTTGCATGCATGTAACTGAGAGTTTAATCCCAGTGGAGCTCTATTGTGTTTCCCAGTGACTAAGTTCAGTGGACTTCAGTGGAATCACAGGCCGTAACTGAGGTCAGACTTGCTCTGTTTATTAGTAAGCACCTTAATAGTCATTTTTTTTTTCACTAGTCTGGTGTCCTGACTGGAAAGTTTCCTTTAAATATGGGTATTCTGATAAATAGGAAGATTTGCTACCAGACATATCCGGCTTAGTTGGCTGATTTAATTCTAGTGAGGTTGCTGTTATTTTCTGGTGAAAAGTCAGAGTTTTGTGAATCCTCCACTCCAAGTCCCTAGGCCAATGTTGAGGCACAGGATCTGCACGGAAGACCAGCTCAGGAGCTACAACTAATTGGAAGGATGCCTGGGAACAGGACCTGAGATGCCATCGGGACTCTGCCTCTCTGAGGCAGTGTCCAGATTGCCTTTTTGTGGAGCAGTAGGTGCATCACATTCAGCACCCAAATCAAGGTGATTTATTTTCAAAGTATAAGCCTCCTGCTCTGTAATTCTGTAATGGCCCTGGACTGAATGTCTGAGGCAAGAACTGGCAGTGCAGGTACAGAAGATGAACTTGACATTGTCGTGTCTCACCAGCCCCATGGCCATAGGAGAGAGGTTTTATTCTTAGGCTACATAGAATGAGATGCATGGCAGAAAATAGCTGTGTAAAACAAAAACCCCTGAATGAGCCTACCTATTACCTTAGGAACTTAGGATGTCATTTTTAACTCCAGATGAGATACCTCAAGGGAAAATATCAAATAGAAGTTTGCATTTTATCTGCTGTTGAAATAAAAGAAATCCTGGAAGTCTTTTGTTATTTTGTATACTTTGTACATTTACAACTCTGCATTTTGGGCAGAGTCAGTTTCACATGGTCTGCATATGGCAATTTTATGCAGGAAAAAAATTCACATACAAAGCAAAGCCAGAATCCCCTGGCTCATAGCTCCTAGGGACAGATGGTGCCACCTGCACCCTCAAGTAAGAATAGTCTCAGCCAGGTTTGTAGACAATGGCCTATTTAAATGAGAGGGGAAAAAAAAATCCATCATCTCTCTTATCTAAGTACAGAACATTCACAGCAATACAGAATGATGAAAATGAAGCATTAGTGAGAGATGCATTTTCACACTAAGACCTCTCTCTCCAAGAGACAAAACATGGTAAAAGATGCCCTCACTGCTATTCCAATCTTCCATTTGTTTCTTACCACTCAGCTTCTTTTCCAAAGACGTGTTTGAGGCACAAGTTCTGGGTTTGTATACAAATTATCACTCTCCAGTCCTCCCTTCTCTTCCCCTTGTTCCTCTGGCTAAGGTTATTCAACCTTACAGTTCAATTTTAGCCAAGATTTTTATAGGTTTGTTGTTGCAACGAATTTGCAGTTGTGTACTCATCTTGATACCATATTCTCTTGCCACTGAAGTGAAAAATGTCACAAATTCAGCTCTGAAGGGAGCACTGAAAGCTGAAAATTAATTTTAACTTATACTTCTCTAATAAGCAGCAAGAAAAAAACAGAGGAAAGGCAAATAAAGGAAGAGAAGCGTAAGTATTTGAGTTTTTTCAGTATGAAAAGTATCCTATTTACAAGAAAATAATTTATTTTATGGGTTATTATAGGTCTCCATGACCTGGTAAGAAAATATTAGTTGCTTGTGCTTTTTAAATTCCATCTGTCATTTGTATAAGGTTATCTGAAGATATTAGTTCACTTACTGACTATAAGAATTGTTTCCAAAAGAGTGTATGCTTGTATGAGTATAGAGATACACAGCTATACAACAAGGTTTATGCCTTATGGAATAAAGAACTTAAATTCTGTACAGTCACTAGCTGACAATGGTTTTACTTCTCTTTCAGCAGTCTTAATAGGCGATATGATGAAACCCTATTTCCTTCTGGAGAGAAACAAAAAGCTAAATAAACTTACAGTTTTATAGCACTTTCCTTTCTAGGTTTCTTCTATCTAATACATGAAAGAAGCCTTTTTAGACCTCTGTATCTGTTTGGTGTGGTTGAAACCAGTGAGTGCTACAAGGTCATTCTAGCTGTTAACAAAGGTGAATGTGCTCTAAGTTTCAGCAGCTCACAGTTTTTCATTGTTTGCCTCCAACATAGAGATAACAGTAAAAATTTTATCTGAAAAATTTTTATACTATTACCATCCTTATTTTGTATAGGACTGAATAGAAATGCACTAGGACACCCATTATTGTTCTTAGTCAAAATAAAGAAGTACTAAAACTATCTGGCTATACAGAAGCACTCTCCCAAATATTTTTATAAACTTACAAGGAAGTTTTTTTTCTATTGCATTTCAGGATGCAGTTTGAGTCTGTCTTTAACTTAAATGCACAATTTTGTCTAATTTTAGTTTGAGTAGTTTGTGGTGGAAGATGTTCATGTGAAAAAATAAAACCTACTCCCTTCTCAGTGCACTTACGTATAGTGGGAATGAACCCTCAAGGGTATGCCAATATATTCCTATTAGTGCCATAGTACAATATCCAGTCCTGAACTGGTTTAGCTATTTTTTTATTAATAAAAATATAGGAACATTGTTTGAAGACAGACTAAAGCCAGAATAGTGGTTTCTTATGCCATCTATGAAATTTAGATAGAACTGACATAAGGTAAGGTGATAGGGATATTTATAGGTACTTTTATTTTTCTGTGGTGCTCGACGCTGTTAAATATTTTTATGCTCTTCTCTTTTTAAACTAGAGACCCTGAAATAAGTTTTTAAAACATATCAGTAGCATATGTGTTTTCATAAGCTGTATTTCTATTTTACTATGTAAATACAAGATGCAAGGTATCCCTTTTGCCAGGCAAGTAAGGCTTGATAAACTCAAATTAAATGGAACTGAATGAAAAGAAATGAATGAGGGCTTTACAGTTTAGTTCACTGAATGGTTTTAAAAGTTTAAAATTAAGTGACATATTAAGAATACCTGTTTTGTTAGCTTTTCCAGCAGAAAGCAACTATGACAAAAGGTAACTTAAGCTCTTTGCCTATTTGAGTTACAAAAACACCACAAGAGAGAATTTTTAACAAAGAGCAGGCTACAGACAGCACTGGACAGAGTCATAAGGACTGCCTTCTGCACCTATTAAGCCTCAATGGGGTGTTAGTCTCACATGCCTGAGTATGCAATGAGCCAGCAGAAGGAAACACAGGCTTTAAAACTGCTTCCTTTATCTTAAAACTAGTTTCTCAGACTTCTCAGATGGGGTTTTGAACAGCAAATTGATCATATGGTCACAAATGACTATTTTGCTTCAAGTGCCTTTGACAAGTTATTTTCCAGCCTATTACTGAAGGCTTAATTTCTCTTAATGAATGTATATACAAGCTACACCTTTCACAGGAGATTGTTTCTCAGGAGGACAATATATGTAACCTTATTAATTTCTTCAGTGACTTTTTTTTCAGACCCTGCTCTGTGATATAGTACCTGCCTCAAAGGCAATATATCAAAAAGCTCTAGGCAAAAATCAGATGTTCTTTCTAGACCCTTTCTGAAGCTCTGTAAAGGTAGTGCTTTCTTTCTAAATTTTAGTTTTGGTGCCTATAATTTTCTTTAAAGTGAGTGAAAAATTAGCTCCTCATGTATCATCAGTGCTATCATTGAATTTTCTGTGCTGTGTATTACTTCTAGGGGAAAAAAAACAATCAAACAAACAAACAAACCAACCCCCCAACCCCCCCCAACTTTCTTCTGGATTTAGAAGCAAAGAAACCCAGGGAGAACAAGACTGTGTGGTCCACAGAGCACCTGAACATTGAAGGAGCAGTTAAGGTCTTGATGTAAACAACTTCTTTTTACACCTCATCATAAGGTTCTTTCATATTTTATCAAACCACAGGAGAGCAATTCACATGTTTGTGAATGTTTCCTTCTCAGCAAATAAAAAGAAGTAAAATGAGAAGACCATGTCCCATGGGAAGACTGGCTGGGAAAACTGTGTCTGAGAATGGAAGAATAAAGAGAGTATGACCATGAGACAGAAGCAAGAATTTAGAGCTGGTTAACCCATTGGAAGGTCTGTCAAATCCTTCAGTGCCCCAAGGACACTCAAGGAGCAGGAAGTCTGGACCACAGGCTGAATTAGTATTGTCTCCTGAGGTTTGTGGTTCTTGCTAGAACCAAATAACCCATGGATCCATAATCCAGCTGGGTAACAAAACACTTGCTTGGTGCTGTCTTTGATGCCTTTGAGCTAGCCAGATAGAAGTGTTCCCACTGGCTACTGTGCTCAGGTACTCAACTCAGGAGCAGGAAGAAGTTAGATCTGTTCTAGATATGTCTTTCAGGGAAAAGAAAAACCAGGCAGGAGGATAGATAGTCGATCTTGGCCAGAAGATTTAAGGAAGAAGCAAGTGCTTAAAAATTATGGTCAAAAACTGACCTCATAGCTAGAAGAAAATGTCTGTTATTCTTAATATTACAAATGCATCTCTTGAGACTGCTTTTGCCATTTTACGGTTTTGAAGGTTATTCTTTCAGTGGTGGGTTCATGTGCTTACAGATTTAAGTTTCTTTGTGTAATGTCAGTATCCTTTAGTCATGTTTGTGGTTTTATGATGATTATCAGTACTCTTGAAGTATCAGTGAGTACCGAGGACCAGGATACCACTCTGCCAGGCTGTAGATTGAAAGAGTCCACTGCTGTGTATAAAGTAAGCTAAAACAGACAAGTAACATGAAGGCAGAAGTGGATAGCAATGGTCAGTATGTGCACTGGGTCTGACTGGGATGGTGTTTTTTTCACAGCAGCTCATGTGGTGCTGTCATTCGGATCTGTGACCAAGACAACACTGACAACGTAAGAATGTTTTAGCTTTTGCTGAACATCATTTGCACGGCATCAGACCCTTCTCTGTTTTTCTCTGCGCTCCCCTGGAAAAGACTGGGAGTGTTCAAAAGGCTGTGAGGGAACACAACCGAGCAGATGACCTGAAGCATGTTTCACACCATACATCATGCTCAGCAATACAAAAAGAAAAGAGTAAGGTTTAAGAGAGTTAGCCATCTTTTTCTTGGAAGCTCTCAAGGCATCTGTCTACCCAAGGGAGGTGCTAAAGGATTGCCATTCCATCACTTTTTATCCTTTCCTTTCACTTCTTTTTCTCTTCTTCCACTTCTCTTTCACTTAGGAAACAAATATTATCTTGCCCCACAACATTTATTGTTTTACTCTTCCTTTCCTCTTTCCCCATCCTATCTGGGGTGAGGAGAGGAAGTGAGTGAGAGGTTGTGTGGTGCTTGGCTGCCTACCAGGGTTAACCCACAACAATGTGATAGGCCAACATATGGGCTTGGTCTTGTATAGAACAGTAAGTTTTAAGCAGAGATTTTGAAGAGGGTGATATGTTCTTAATTTCTTAATATTGGCAGGATGTAGCTCTCAGGTATGAGAAGAAGCATGAAAATGTGCACAAAGATGTTTGAAAATCTAACAAGTTGGTAATGGACATGGAGGGAAGAGCTGACATATAAGAAAATGAGAAATGAAAAACTGGTGTGCAGAGGCTGTGAAGGGCTCTGAAAATAAAATAAAGTATTTTATGTTAAACACCATACAGGAAGGGGGTCAGCGGAGGGAGATAAAAGAGGGATGATTTAGTGAAGTCTGTGGACCAAGAAGAAGGATAGAAGCTGATTCTTTTTGGTTTTCTTTTTGGTTTT
>VWZY01003198.1:45778-81265 GCA_013399075.1 Chloroceryle aenea
AGAATATAAATCCCGGTGTAGTACATATAAATGACAAAACTCCCACTGATAACAATGTAAGAGAGAATTTGGCAACTAGCAGGGGCAGTTAAGATGCATTTTATAATTGGAGACTTGAAGAAGTTGTGTGTATAAGAGACTTTTACCTCTTACTGTGTGTTTTAGATCATGATGTCACATCCAGAAGCCTTGTCAGAGAGCCTGATGTCACATTCCTTTTTCAAAAATAACAGTTTACTCAGAAAAATTACCTGTAAAGGAGCACATTTCTACTTTAACAGAAAAGTAGAGAAAAAATCTGCAAAACACAGAACATACAATGTGTTCTTGTAAGGAAAGATGATACATGTGATGTCAGCTTACTGAAGAATTACTTGACAGATGGAAGAGAAACAACAAAACCCGTAAGACCCCGCTTAAACTTCAGATGATCTTGTGGTTAATTGCAGTGCAGCTGTCCAGCAGCGGGCCTTGGAATATGCCGAGCCTCCTCCTTACATCTCCCGAAATATTTAATTTCTTATCCATGCCTAAAAGTTGTCGTCTGTTTACATTTGGAAGTTTGCAGTAGTTCATGCTTTGCAACCAAGAACAAGCTCCTCTCAGAATTCCCCCATATTCTCTTATTTCTTCCCAATTCCCTTGATAACCAGACAAAATGGTGCAGCTGGACAACATTTTAAATATGCGTTTCTTATGCCATCTGCACAGTTCCTTTGACAGTTTCCTGCCATCCCCCACTGCATCGGGTGGAAAGTAGGGTTCAGCTAACAGAAATGAGAAAAACTTTCTGTTTCTTACGATATTTTTCTTTTTTTCATGTGAGTGATATAGTAAGACCTGCTGTCTGTTTACATCCTGATTATCAAAGGCATGGCAACCAGAGCTAGCTGAGGGATATTTTTTAATTAGCTCAAGACAGCTTTGTCAGGACAATGTTGAAAATTGACTATTCAACCCAGGCCTCCCTGTAATTTTTGCAGTTCTTACTGAGATACAAGCTGGTCCGATGGGAGATCAGTACAAAGGTCGGCTGATTGAAAGCTGTTGTTTCATGTGTTTAGCAGGCTTCATTCATACTTTCAGCAGATGTATGGGTAATGTTTTGCTGGCTGCATTTGAAGCGTGGTGGAGACAGTATTCAGTAAGCAATGGTTTTCACACATCAGTCTCAGTGATGAAATTTTCTTCTGCTTGCCCATAGAGTGCACTAGGATTTGATGTTATTGCTTAAGAGCTCTTTTAATGAGCAGAAATAATGTATGAGCATCAGTGTTTTGAGATCCTGCTCACCTAGGTGTGAACTGAAAGTATGCCCATTTAGCATGTTCTTGCGCATAAGCTGACAACTCTGTCTGTTATGTCAGAAAACCATAATGCCTGTTAGTCAGAGATACAATTTAGGTGGATGGGGAAAATGAGGATATACTGCAAGCAATACTCCAGAACACCTTCCACAGACACTGTGGTCTTCTTGTTGTGGTCTTTTCTACTATTACTAACATAATTGTGTCCAGTCAGTTCTTTTTCTAGCCATCGGTAATCATTAAAAGACTAGTTTCTAAGCTGCTTTGATTTATAGAGCCATCAGTTGATGGAACTGAATTTCATTTAAAAGAAAAATACAATGGAAAAGCAAAGGAAAAGTGTGATTGCTACTATGAGTCTTCTCTGAGAATCCCAGCTTCTGACTTAGGCACCTTCATCAATGCAAGTCACTGTTTCATGCTGTGAGGATCTGACATTAATTTCCCCTTGCTGTCTAGTAACTTCATTATTCTGGTTGTGTTTTTCATACAGGTAGCAGTGGTAATAAGATTTGGTTTACATTTCAGAACCAGTTTTAGGAAATTGGAACTACATTTGTTCAATGGGAGTTCAATGCTATGCATCACCTTGTAGGAGATGCCATCTCTTTGCTAATTAAATTCCAAATAAATTCCAAATTAACCTAAAATACAGTACCCTTTCAAGCACACAAGTTTTATGAAATATATCAAAACAGCAAATGTAAAAGAAATGCAATCACAGTGCCAAATAAAGGTATTTAATCTGAAGCCTGAAAGCCTGGACAGGAACAAGAAGTTGTTTCTCGTGTATTACTGTGTCGATGCAGTAGGATTTTATTTCATTCTTTCATATACCACGCACAAGGTATAAATTTATTATTAACAGTACTTATATGGAGGAGTTTGACTGATGAGATATATTCATTCTTTGGAAAGAGCTTTTTCCATAAAGGAAAATACATATGGAATAACCATACATCCTAAGTGAAGAACTGTGATGTCAGTAAGAAATACCAGTCATGACAGTATATTTCTATTTTCTAAGAAAAGGTACAGAAACCTGAAGAGGACACATGACACAGATGAAAACAGCAACAGGACAGTGCATTCCATATGGTTAGAGAGGAAGCAGAACCTGTCACAAACTTGTACCCTTTCATTCATCCTACTCCACCCCACATCATTTTTCTACATACTGTATCAAAATGCACCTCCCTCAAAAGTCTGTCCCTCTTAAAGAAGCAAAGACCAAGGGCCCCAGGTATTCTCTAAACCTTAGCATTGACGTATGTGCCAATAGAAGGTAAATGAAGCAAATTTCTCAGATACTCCTAGGAAGTGTTCTGATCCATGTGTTTCTACCTAAGCAAGGGATATTGCTGGTGGGTCTTTTCACCTTGGCACCCCTGAAGAGTGGTATAAGGATGAAAGTGGGAATAAGACAGGAAGCCGGCATGGTCTTCTACCAAGAGTGCAAAACTGGATATTGAGGGAGCCAGCAGCCCTACCTCCAGACCAGCTGCCTCCAGCCTTCTGTAAGGTGAGATACTAAATTCCCCTTCCCAGCTGGTGATCCTCAGAATGCAGGGAAGGTAGCACTATTTTTTCCTGCTATACTGATTGCACACACACAGAGGCATGTACACAGAGTGTCTAACCTATCTGAGGAACCAAAGCTACCCAGTGTATACTTATTGCATGAACTACTAGGGTAAAGCAGTCCTCCTTTGTTACTCCAGTTCAGATTTTAAAATCAGATTAACAAGAGTCCTGAGATGCTCAAAACTGCCTCAGTTAGGATGGTGGGACTCCATACTTCACTCTTGTTCTACCTATGTTACTGTCAGAGTCTTCTGTCATGAACTTCAGATTAGATCAGTTTATTTTCTGAAGCTGTAGCTCCAAGAAGGATTTCAACTGTGAATTTTAAGACCAGTTTACTTCTTTTTGTTTGTTTTAACACAATGCATTAACTAGTGAAAGTAATATAGTCATTCATATTTTGACTACTGTACTTATCCGTAATGATGGATTTCTAATGTTTCATTTCCATATCGATTCCCATCAGTAGACTTTTCTGAAAAATATACCTCTCCACCCAAAAAGCTGCACAAAGTTTTAGGCAGAAAGGCCTATCAAGAAAAAAGGCCTATCTTTTCCTATACAGATGGTGCAGATGATCACCTAGTCATATCAGCAGAATTTGAAAAGGGATATGTTTTGATATATTTGTGAGGTAAGAAATAATCAGATGGTAATATTCTTTCCTGTATTTTGTTGAATTTTGATGGACCATAGGAGATTACCACTTTCAGCTCTGTTCAGAACCTTTGCAGAACAGTACAAATTCACATGACTCTTCTCCACGTCTCTTGCCCATGTGACAATCACTAAACTGGACACAGAATATACTTTCGTACTCCAAGCCAATGATACTTTGAACAGCAATGGAGAAGCCGAGGCCTTAACCAAGTTTAAATGAGGGACGGCATGTAGTAGCTGTACAAGGCAGAAGTAATGACTACATGGATTACTTTTCTTGGGATTCTTGCCTTTCTGTTTCAGTTTATTTGCATACTTATCTTATAACAAAACTATTGTCACAGCCATTTATATATTTGCAACTTTGTCACCAACATCAAGTTACTTAAGTGACTTAATACAGACAGGCTCTTACTTATTGTCTTTGAACGGAGTGACTGGGGCAGTAGTGTCTGTAAAGCAATAGAAAGAGTAAATTCATTCATTTCTTCAGCATCAGCTGTTTTTGAACCATTCCCAATAGTTCCCTCTTTAATTCAAATTTGAAATGTTAGAAGAGATACTCTATAGTCTGTTTCAGCTATAAAATCATATTTTCCTTCTCATTCTGAGTGTCTGCAATTGTTCTCTCATAGCGCTTAACCTTTAAAGTCAGGAGGTCACTTGGAAGCTCTCCAGTCTGAAATGTGAACGTCCATATTTAAAATACAGAAACCGTTTTAAAAGGTTGAAGGTATTTTTATTTGAAAGCTCAGTTTATAATGACTGTTGTCCATCAACCCAGAACTACTTTCTCACCAGGGATCTTTATTGTTTCTTTCTTATTACATGGTATAACAATTCTTTGGTACTCATTTCCTGAAGAAGATTACTTTTCAGTATCAAACTTCGCCAACAGGTCTTACTTGGGCCAAAGTCTGCAAATCTGCATTGCAATGAAGCAGGGCAGCTTTCCAGGCATTGCTGACTGCAGAGAAAAATCTGATGGCTCTTCTACCGTTTCTTTCTCTGCACATTTACTGCTGATCATGAATGTATATACTCTGGGCTGTACTCATCTAAGAATTAGATTTTCTTGCAATGAAATACAAAACCAAGAGAAACTTGGCTGGTTTTGTATTTCATTACAAAATCAAAACTCAGACCGATTTTGTCAAAAGGTTCTTAAGGTCTTTGAAATAAACTGGGTGCACTTATGACTCAACTTGGCAGATTTATGGTCTCATATTGAAAAAAAAATATGGTAAAAAAAAAAATATGCATCAAGATGAGCTAGAGTTAAGGTGGCAATTTTTAGATCCATCACAGTGACTTAGAAACCCAGTTATCAAAACAGACTTAATCACTTGTGTATATTTTGCCCCAGAGCTTGGCACTGAGCTCCAAGACTAAAGAAAAAATTAAATTTGGCTTGATTGTATGGTAGAAAAAATTAAATTTGGCTTGCTTGTGTGGTACTGCCGTCACATAGATTTTTCAGACAAAGTGTTATCATCAACTGGAAATTTTGCTCTTTTTGAGTTGAAAAGTAGTAGTTTAGTTATTCTCCAAAAAATCCACTTCCTTGAGATATACATTAGAGACACATACAGATAAAAAGCATAAAAATTGACAACTTTTTGGTAAGTACAAAAGAGAGAAATAAATCAGGATGTTGGCACAACAGAAAATGCAAAGACACCTGGCACTATGTTTATCCCACAGCAACAAATAAGTGTTTCTTAACAGTGTTGCGGAGAACCATGTTAAATATACCTGAGAGTGGACTGGATAATCTGGTTCCTTATGAAAGTTGAGAAAGGACGCAAACTATCTATATACAAATGCTAAGCTTATGTAAAACTGAGGACAAGATTCATTTGACCGAAGGAATATTTACTCATTTATGGAAAAAGAATATCAGATCCAACAAGAGAATCATGATTGCAGTCCAGAACCTTTCCTGCTTTTTTTCTCTGGATCATTGTAGCTGTGGTTTTCATCATCTAATACAAGATGTCATTTTATTGCTATGCATTAAAAAGAGTGTTGTGGAGCAACATAGGTAGTGGCATTGTGAATGAGACCTTGAGTTTTCTGAATCTGACTTGCAGAGTGTATTTTTGCATCATTGTGGATGGCTCGATCTGGTATTATAGTTGGCCTTTTCCATATCAGCATCCTTACATCCATCCTAAATGAACCAGTAGCCTGATGGTTAGCACAGTCAATGTATGTGAAGGAAATTACTCTTGTTATACTCTTGTAAGATCTGGGTTGGATCATTTATCTTGGAGAGCCTTCATTAAAGATTCTTTCCTGAGGCTAAGAAACGTCACAGAAGTTGTATCAAAACCTGATAAATTCCAGTGAAATGTTTCAGGCCAAAGTTTCAGGTTGTTTTAACTTATTTTGCTGCAGAATTCTAAATCGCTTCTCATCTTTTCCCAATAAAATTACCTAGAGAATCATTGTTGTATGGTCCACAGAAGCTTAATTGCAATAAGAGACTCAAAAAGTAAAGCAGGATTTGTATGGTCCAAGTTTACTGAAGAGATGGTTCAGAATCTGGGTGTAGAAATCAGTTGCAAAGCATTTGACACAGGGTTGTGAGGCTGATCTGTCTTTCACGATAGCCAGGTGAAACAAATTCACTCTGGTTTGGCATGTAATTAACACAAATCTAATATATTTTCCTCTTTGCTTGGTTTTTTTTTTAACTTGTAAAAAGGCAATGCAAGAAACAAACAAGTGTTGCCATCTGTACAGTTATTTCTGAGGTTTTCTTTTTAAAAAGGCTGATACATCTTTTAATTTTTTTAATAAAGTACTCAAATCATAATTACTTCCTTTGACCATCTCTAAGTGATCAATTCTTTGTTAATTCCTTGTTTATTTCTGGCGCCATCAAAAATGTAATTTTGTTATTATTTTAATAAGCTTCACATTTTTCTTTGGCACTAAATTATAGCCAAAACTTCAAACAAATCTTGCAACTTTGTTTTAACTTGAAGGATTTTTAACTCGGAATTCCTGAGTCCCACTGGGAGACTCATGAATGGTCAGTATGAAACTCTTGCATGCCTTTCAGAAGATCTGAGATATCATTTGTAGAAATACATCATCTGACTAATATGCAAAAGGAATAAGTATTTTCCTGGCCAAACAACAATATATCCTATATAACACTGGAGATTTCTTAAAAACCTTTCTACACCATCTGAAAAAAAATGAGTAAAAATAAATAAAACAGAAACAAAAAAAACGTTAAACAGACTAATATCTTAGTCAGTAAGGTTATGCATTTAACAGGTCACTATTATGGAAATATCTCCACTATCTTCTTGATGTGGTAGATCACACTACCAGAATTAATCTGTAATAGGCTGTGCACAACATAATCTGCCATGTAACATTAAGCAAAAGTAGTGTTTTGCATTTGTGGTGACCCTGCGATGTATCAAGCAAGACTTATGTGAATAAAAACATGCACATGAACTTGACAGAGAAGAAACTAACATCAAATCAAGAAGATCTGCCCAATTAAAGATGTTACACACATTTTTGCTGTTCAAAGCAAGGACTAAAGTTCCCATTTGAAACACATGGATTCTGGAAATCTTATAGAAATAGCTTGTTTTTTCACATTTCAGATGGTCTACCATGCATCAGACTGTAGATATGCGTTCAAACCAATACTCTCAGGAGAGATTTGGTTTCCATGAGAAATCAGACATTCCTATCTCTGACTTATTTGACAACTGAGGCTGCCCAACTGCTCAGTTCTTCTCCAGTATTTTCTTTTTCCTTTGAATAGGATACCACAAATATTTCCTAGCAAGGGAAATCATTGCACTCCTGACTCCTCTTCCTTCCAGCATGACTTCTGTGGAGTGAGAGCAATAAGACAGCAGTAAGCATCTGTTTTGCCCAGTTCTCTCCACAGTGAAAAATATGTTCCTGGTTTTTATGACTGTTGCAGTGAGTTTACCTAATTCAGGTACTTCTGTGACTGGAAAGGTTAGGCCAACCTTCATGGGAGCTTTTTTTTCTTGCAATGGCTTAGGAGTCCCCATCTGTTTATAAACCTCTCATGCTGCTCAGCACTTTAGTGAGTGTATTGTGAGTGTGCTTCACCAACCTCGTCATGTGACCTCGCAGTCCCTTGTTAACATATGGTCTTCTAAATGTAGATATTCATCTGCCTGACTTTCTTTAAAGCTACTAGTAAAAAGAAAAAAAAAAAAAAAAAACCTAAATATGAAACAGATGTACAAGTGCACCTTGGGATGGATGTATTACAGAGACAAACCATCATCATGCTCCTCAAGATCACGTTCTAGGGTTGTTTTATTATCACGTGGTCATGTGGTGTGCACCTGTGCTCTGATGGCTCTGCAACTGGCATCAACACAAGGGATCACTGGGTCCAGAAATAGCTTGGGTTTTGTAACATCTCTTGTGTGATTTTATTTTACTTTACCTTTTTCTGTCTTGAGTTTTATGGTTCCCAGGGCTTCTGTGTGCTCTTAGTGCAGCAGGAGTAAGCTTAAAGCTTAATTTTTATCCAAATTGTATATATTTTAAATAAAAAAGGGAAGGGGGAAATGTATAAATGCACTAGCAAAGCAGAAAAAATATCAAGAAAAGAGAGGAAACGTCAAAATATCCGTCAGGCTGACATCCACAGATGGCAACCCCATGTGCTAAAAATGGCAATTTAGTAGCATGAACTGCTGGAGTTAGAAATGCCAACACAGAACACACCTTCTTCTCCAGCTTCAGATGACCCCCACTTGAGTGTCTCCATTCTGGGCTGCAGAGCCTCCAGAAAAATGAATGCCAGCCTCTGCATACCTGCTCACCCTGGGCCACTGTGTGTTCTGTTTGTCCATTCTGTGTCCTAGGTGAGCCAGAGTGGCACCTGGCTACTGCCTTTGGGAGAGACTTGGCAGGCTCAGAGCACCTCAAAGCTTACTGGTACCACAGGGATCAAGTCACGCCCTTTCTTAGCAAGATGTAGCTGTGGGGGTAGCTGCTGACCCAAACTTCAGAGCAGGTGCTTTGGGCATAGGTATTCTGTGGCTGAGATGGTTCTTCTTGAGGGATCTTGAGGGCACAGGATTCCTGTGCCAGACCTTTTCCCTTGGGGGATTCCAGCTGCCTTGTGGAGAGGAAGGCAGGAAGCTGGAGAGGGAGGAGAGCAAGCCAGAGGTAACATGACAGTAATTAAAGGACCAAGGATTCTGTGCTCATTCCCCACAATTTTGTTGGGCTTAGATCCCAGGGGCTACACTGCTTGGAAAGCAGGACCAGATCTTCATTGGCTTCATGTGGTTTGAATCCACCTGAGTCTAGACCGAGATGATTTATTATTCCTTGGGTCATCTGAAATACTGCATTACTCATCATCCTCACCATGATTCTGGGGGAATCCACCAAAACTGGTAGATTTCCATGAGGTTTTTAAGTTAGCAAAGCTCAGGAGTTATTATCATCTGATAATTCTTTTGTAAACTGTCGGGATTGGAGTTCTCCACCAGTTCCTAGTGGAGAGCTCTCTGCAGCACAGGGAATGCTACCTGTAACTATTTTAACTATGATAGTTAATCATCCAAAATACAACAGCACAGAGTCCAGACTTCATCACATGGAGAGCTGTAGTCACCTAGCTTTCCTACTCTTTAGTCTGATACCACTCAATATGCACAGGTTGAATACAGACTTTAAACTAGTTTCTAATAATTAAACTTGTTTGCTAATAATTTATTTTTAGGTTGTTTTTTTTTTCTGTAACAGAAAGCCTAAATTCTACTCCCTGTTTATATCACCCTAACAGGCATATGCAGAAAACCACTTGCAAAGTACAACTGGTGCTGCATTTATGAGTTTTTGTACTGTAGCAATGCCAAGTATGAGCCAGCTTCCTTTAGTAAAAGTCATTGTGAACTAAATTAAACATCAGCTCAAGGTATCTTTACAGCAGCAGTGAGGAGCCAAATGCAGCACTTCATAAAAAGCTAGGACTTATTCATACAGAAATTAGGATGTGAGAGTGCTAATTTCTATTTTATTAAAACAAAGGTGTGTGTGATTTTAAGAAGAGGTCAAGAGTATTGACCTTTGAAAACTAGATCATATGAATTGCCTCCATTCACAGCAGCTCTGGGCAAGCTGGGTCTACAGGCTAACAGCTGTGTGCCCTATCAGGCAGACAGCTGCCCTACCCAGAATTCAGGATGACTTTTCTGGAAAAGGGTGTGGATAGATGATTCAATGCTTCCTTACATGATTTACCTCTCATGCCTGTTACAGTAACTGAAGGGCATTCAGTTTGCTTTATTTTTAATTGAAACATTCAGTAAAGAAACAACTCTAACCATCATCGAGGCAGGTTACTTTACCTAACACCAGTTGCCAAGGCAGTATTGCATGCTAATGTACAATGGGTATTGCTATATCTACTGTATCAGTCTTATGTAAACACATAATATCTTCAGGTTTGCAATATTTTTCTTTTCAGTGAAAAATCTTACTTTATTTTCAATGCACTTACCTTTTTTACATCATCATTGTAATTCTTAAAACAGTAAACCAGTTATATTTAATTAAAAAAAACAACGTGGTTTTTATTTTTTTTTTCCAGAAATTAAATATTAAGAATTTAAATTAAAACAACACCTCATTAGATTCAGATATTTTTTAGACAGAAAATAAGTACTTTCTACTTTCTTTCCCTTTCATAAATTTTACCTCACATTTTGGGATGTGCTTCCAAAACTATTATATTCACTCTTTAACATTCACAAAAACTTAGGTACAAAGTAGCTCTCAGGACCCAGATATAAACAAATAATTTACAGTTAAATTCAGAAGTTGTCTGATGTCTCAAGCTCCCCTTAACAACCTCTGGGAATTCTGTGAAAGACAAAGACCTCATTTACTGATTTGTTTTCAGGGTGCTGTCTCAGTCTTACTACTGTGCAGAAGGATAAAGTCAGAGTATATATATGCAAAAGAACATTCCTGTAGGCATTCAGGAAAGTCACAGTTTAAAGGCATTCCAAAACCAGCAGTTTAAAGTGCTCCAAAAAAATGGAAGAAAACCAATGAAGTCCAGCATATTGTTTCCCCTACAATGTATTCTTTATTTACAACATATTTTTCCCTATAACAGGTTCTCTTTCTAGAAAAAGAATAAAATCCCCATTTTTAATTCTGGTTCAGGAGAACTTTGGCAGAGTTATATCCCTTCTGCAACTTTTTTTTTTGTTCTTAGTGGCAAAGGGTGAGAGAGGGAGAGAAAATGTGAATGTATAAAGGGAGGGGGAGAGACCAGAGAGATTCCCATCAGAAATGCCTGTAATCAGTGGCAAGTCAAAGAGGCTATGCCGAATTGCTGCTTTGGACTAGGTTTAGGTTGGGGATCAGGTTCAAGGCTGAATTGAGGTTAAGAGTTTTGGGTTACTGTGCTGAAATTTTGAGACACCCTTGTGAAATTATAGCCCCCAGTGATGGCCATTGAATGATATCCCAGGGAGTAGGTTAAAGTCTTGCTCTAAATCCAGTAAGAAGACTGAGTGTGAACACACTTCAGAGGGATTATTAGCTGAGAGCTATGAGGTTTGAATTATGTGAAGTTTATAATTAGAGTTTACCTGCCTGGGAGGTGTAGGAGAAGAAAAAGTCGCTATTTGTTGTACTAGCTTGCTGCTTCCTATCCCAAGCTGAGGGGTGAAGGGAGGCTGGTGTGCTTTTTGGATTATTATTTGTGGTTGAAAGATGGGTTATTATGTTTAGATTAGGAATGGAAGGGGATATAGTGAGTTACAAATGTGGCAGTCCAGGGAGGAAGCAATTTTAAAGAGTCAGGAGATCCAAACCTGCCTCACCAAAGAAATATTTGCTTTCTTTTAAAAATGTAACTAAACCTTTCCCCTTGGGGTGATTCAGTTAGCAAGCCAAAATCTGACTTCATCCTTTACCAGCTGAACCTCAGAAGAGATGACTGTCTGCAGTCTCTTCTTCAGCCTTTCCAGGAGAGGCTATGGATGAGATGCCAACACTGCACATGAACAGGAGGAGGCATTTCTGGAACCGTTTTCAGAAGGAAGTCCACCATCTATTTTTTCTATAATAGGCCTCTGTCTCTTTTTCTATAACATACAGAAGATACATTGGAAGCATTACAGACTTTCATCAAGAATACTACACTCTCATGGGTTGTTTTTGTGATGAAAACTTTTTGTAACACCAATAGTTCCTTCCCAGTAATCTTTTTCTGTCCCATGCTTTTCTTCCTTTTAGTTCATACCCATTTTGTACTGAATATGTGTTGTGAATGAGATACCTGCTCACAGAAATTACTGCAATAGACATAAATGTTCAGCTGAGTTTAAGACTTGAAGTGTGTTATAAGTGTTGTCATTATAAATACTTTGAGATGAAGATGGTCATAATTTCTTTCTAATGATTCTAAATCTTTAAAGAAATCTGTCCACCACCTGGAAAGAATAAGCTTTACGATCATATTCTGATGAAGTTAAAAGACTGGGTGATACTTGCAAACCAAGGTGCTGGTGCCACTGGTGTGTTGAATCTCCAAGGAAGAGAGGTTGCTATGTGCTTTCTCAGAATCTAAATCAGAGCCAGCTGCATTATGATGGGGAATGAGTCCATAATGTGGCTGTTCCCCAAGAAGATGAAAGACCTTGAGGTCTTTCTCCAACCTTTACAACTAGGTAAAAAGCAAAATTTGTATAATGTAGTGTCTAGGATGACCCCTTTTTCCCCCCACACAGCCTTCTGTCTCCTCTTTGGTGTTGAGGTAAGGATTGCACTTTGAGCTGATTGACAGAATCACAGAATCATCTANGCATGTGATAACAAAATTTTATCACTCTTACTTATTATAACTGCAACACACATGTATCCAGAGTGTTTTCATTACTTTAGACATCTGCCTGTTGACATACAATTTATATCACAGAGAACCTGCCTGCTAAAAATGCAGTTGTTTGGATGCTAAAAATGTTTTCATAAAGTTTGTTTTCTCAAGCAGAATGAATTTTATGTGAAATGTTTCCTACAGGCATTTCACTCCTAACTGCACAAATGCAACNTTGAACACATCCAGGGATGGCAACTCAACCACCTCCCTGGGCAGCTTATTCCAACATCCCACCACTCTTTCCATGAAGATTTTTTTCCTAGTGTCTAGTCTAAATCTACCTTATTTCAGCTTGAAGCCGTGGCTGGACAACAGAATTCCAGTTTTTCCCATCACAACTGCAAGTGGCTGTAGTTTTAATATAAAGTAATGGAAACCTCACTGGAATCCCAGTCCTACCCATCTGCTCTGNTCCCCAGCAGAAGTGCTGTGGCTTGCCGCTTTCCTTCTGAAATTGTCTATACATGGTGGTCAGATCTATCATCAGATGGCAACAAATTCATTATGAGAAACAGAATTTCCATCAGTTGTGCAAGTGAATCACAACCAAGAACTGCTCTTTTATTTTTGAATTCTGCCTTATCTGATTAAATTTCTAGTTATGGTTTTAATAGCAATGATCAGTAAGTTCCTCTCCCTGAAAAAAAAAAAAAACAANACATGCATTAATTAAATAATGATAAAAGGACTAAGCAAGGATGGAAACCATTTTCATGAATGTGTGAGGAGATCTGTATTAAATATTTATTCAGAACCCATATGTAATACATATCTGTTCTTGTGGAGAGCACTTGTAAGATTTTTTATTTAACTAAAGTTAATGTAAGAATTAAATGTGTTTGTGGTTTGATTATTTCTACACACTTTTTTGTTGGATACTTGTATTAGAATAGGAGTTTGGCATGTGATAACAAAATTTTATCACTCTTACTTATTATAACTGCAACACACATGTATCCAGAGTGTTTTCATTACTTTAGACATCTGCCTGTTGACATACAATTTATATCACAGAGAACCTGCCTGCTAAAAATGCAGTTGTTTGGATGCTAAAAATGTTTTCATAAAGTTTGTTTTCTCAAGCAGAATGAATTTTATGTGAAATGTTTCCTACAGGCANTGAAAAAAAAAAAAAACAAAAAACAAACAGACCTATTGATTTCTATGAATATCATTGCAGTGACAGTTTTTTAAAAAGTCTTACTTTTATTATTTATATAAAAGGTCCTTAAGTATCTGGATCCTTTTCTGAGGATCAGGAGACTTCTGTTACACCCGAATGGTCCAGTATTCCAGCCCTTTCCTTGTCTAATCTAACACAGTAGAACCATTTCCTTCTACGTTAGTGAGTGTTGCACTGGACTTAAATGGCATCTGTTCCAATAAAAGTCAGAGTCTTAAATTAATAAATAAATAAATTACATGTCTATAAACCACAAAGTCAACCTCCAGCTGAGACCTTTCCTTGCATTTTTCTGTGAAATATGTAGTTATCATTCATTCTCTCCACAACAATTTTCAAATATATTAATCTTACTTACACTTCTTTTTTTCTTATTATTATGTCCCAGAATAATATTCTTACACTGTTTTTATGATTAAATTAACAAGGCATTGTACATCACCTGAAATGCAGCTCTAACAGATTTGGAATTATTTTGTACAAAATCTAGACTCTGGACCTATGTACTCCTATCTTTTATCCACACAGGGATATAAGTTCCCTTTATAGGCTTTGTATTCTGACTGGACTGTCACTCTCTGGAAATTCCTACTTCAGTATTTCCAACATTTGCTAGCTCACTAGTAACAGTTCTGGGTGATCAAGTGCTCTTGGCCTATAAGATACTTTCCTGATGGCCTCAAGTTTACTTACAATATTTTCCTGAAGTAAAAAATGTCATGAAGTCAGCCAACAAGTGAACCTATACTGTTGTGACATAAACTTTAATGCTTAGATTATTATTCTACTAGGAAGTATAGCTCACAACTCAAGCAATTCATACTCTTCCTGTTGTCCAGTGCCAAATTTACTTGAAGCTGCATAGAAGATCATTCATCCTTGATAGCATCCAAAATCTACATTAATAATAAACTATTTGCTGGTATCCACAATTCACCATTGCTGTGGTAGGCAGAGGAGGGTACCAGATCTTTATCCTTGTCCCTTTATAATGTTCCTCTGTTCCTGTGCCTCTATTGACCTCAGGAAGAACAGTAGCACAAGCCAGTGTGATAGAAAAAAAAATATACAGTCTTCAACTGTCTCTTAATGCTAGATCATTTTATGAGAGAAAGCATTAGGCCATACCAGCTCAAATAACTGCTGAAAGCATTCCTCAGTGTGGACTACAAGACATGACTCAGAAAATGTGAAGTTGTCTCTTAAGAAATTATAAGGGTTTTGACATTTCTAGTGGATGCAGAAAAGCAATAACTGGTCACTCTTTGCTCAGTTAAGGATGCTGTCTCTTCCTCCTTAAGAACAACCTAGGGTAAAGGAGTCTTTTTCAGGGTGACACCTTTAAACATGCTGGTAGGCCTATTACTAGACAGCCAAAGAAGAGCCAGTTCTAGTCTGAGACCAGGCTTCTCAGGGCTTCACAGAGTTGGGGCTTAAAAACTCCAAGGGTGCAGATAGCCTAGACTCCCTAGGCTCCAGCTCCGCTATTCAGTTGTCCTCATGGTCAAAAGTCTTCTCCTTGTCTCCAGCCCGAGCATCTTGTGTTTTAACTTTTGCTTCTGCCTCTCACCCTCCCGCCACAAAACACAGTGAAGAGCTTGACTGCATCTTCTCCATCCCCTCTCATCAGTTCTGGGGATGCTCTTGGATATCCCTGAAGCCATCCCTCTTCCCAGCTGAACCATCCCTGCTACCTCAGCCTCTCAAGGGCAAGGACTTCAGCCTAGAACTCTCTTGCTGGCTGTTTGCCATGTTTATTGACCTTCCTCTGATGGAAGCCCAAACCTTACTGCAGTACTAAGGTTTTCAGTTTTGAGTTTTTGGTTTGAGTTTTGTTTTGACTTAAAACAGAGCGAATCCTGTTCAGTGATTTTACTTTTCAGTTAAGCCTTCTCTAAGTAACTGTGTCCTGAAATTATTGACATCTTTTTGCAGTGTCTGCTTCCAGCAGTGATAACACTTGATGTTCAAAGTTACTAGTAAGGATTGGTGTGCAGAGAAGCTCTTGCTTATACTTAACTCCTGTACAGACAAAGGTCACTGTTAAATCTTGTGTGTCATGTCGGGGGTGAAAGGCCTCACCTGCAGGAAGGAGCAGACAGGACAGGTGATCCTAAACTGACCAGTGAGGTGTTCCGTCCCATAGATGTCATATTCGATAGAAAGCTGAGGGATCAGGAGTATCAAGCTCTTCTTTTTAATGGCTGGCATCCAAGGAAGACACCATCTGTTCTGCCTTTGATCTTTATCTGTGTGTTCCTGAATCTAGGTCCAGAATCCAGCTCCTGAATCTGGTTTCCGTCTGTAACCGAGTCCAGTCTGGGAATTCCCCAGTGCCTGCTCCACAGTATCAGTGGTGATGGTGACATAACTGACACTGGGGTGGATTTGGTTCAATATTGGGTTTGTATATACTTGTATATATTTTTATTGTTATTGTTTTTATTAAAGCTGTTCTAGTTCTTTTCCTTCTTGATTAGATTGCTAAGGCTCTCTCCCTTATGCCCCTTCTCTTCCCCTTTGCAAAAAGAGAGGGGTTAATAGAAAACATCTGTCATCCGTATAGTGTCCAGCCCAGGCCTAACCCTTGACAATTATCCAGACAAGATGTGACAAACTGTGAGCAGAATGGGCAGACCCTGCCCTCCTTGTGGCCATGCCATTCTTACACCACCCCAAATGCTGCTGCCCCTCATTGCTTTCCAGGGCCTTAGCTCGCCCCAGCTCAGCTCACTTCCTGTCAGCACCAAAGGCCGTCCCCCAGAGGTACTTCCTGACCCCAGTAGGCCCAGCCTGCATCCTTACAGGGCTCTGCCTTTCAGGCTCCTTCCAAAGCTTGACCTATACCCATGGATTTCATGGGGTGCTATCCTCCAAGCTGTCTTCCCCTTGCCACCATCCAATTTGGTATCCTTTGTACTTCATAAATTTGACATAACTGCCCTTCAGTCCCTCCTTAGCACTCAGGACTCTTCCTAGGACAGACTCTGTGGTATCCCACTTGTTACCCAGCTCCATGTAGATCACAACCCATTAACCACAGCCCTCAGAGCCCAAATCTCCAGCCTTTTTTTTTTTTTTTTGGTAGCCAGTTTATCCTAGAAGNTTTATCCTAGAAGGGAATCAGGTTTATTAGGTGTGATTCTTCCCCTGGTAAATTTATGCTGACTTTCCAATCACTTTCTCCTTTTTTAGATGACTAACTTTTTTTTGTTTTTATTATTTGCATGCATGTATTGAAGAATTTAAGTCTGAGACCCAGGCAGGGCTTGTATAAGCATTTCGTTTGTAAATCTTCAAAGTCACAGAAGAACTTCCTAATTATTCAAAAATAAAGCCTACAGTAAAAATTCTTGAATGGAGGACCCATGTTTTTATGGTGATCTTTACTACGTGTAGTACAATTTAACCTCTGTTTTGATTAAAGATCTGGTACTGGTGTAACAGATAACACTGAGAAGTAATACAAGTTTTGTTGAATTTCCAGTGCTCATGGGATTCAAGTCAAGCCTGCCTGAATAAAAACCAAATAAATCTCCCCAAATAAATTGTTCAATAAACACATTTGTTCACAGCATTTATTTCTGTCACATGAGATAAGAAAATGCTTTGGTTTAATTTCATGCTCTGCAACAGAACATTAATTCATACTAAATTACAGTAGAATGCCTGTGTTATTTTACACCCTCGGCAGAGTCACCCTTTGCCTGCACAGGCTGAGCAACAGGAGACTTCTACAAACAGAGGAAAAAATAATATGAAGTGTTAGGGCAAACATTTATGGTGTGAATTGAGCCAGGAGCCTATAGTAACTTGCATGACTTCTATGTTTGCATGTTGTTCAATGGGCTTGCATCTGAAAGAACCTTAGCACTTTCGGCTTTGCTGTGCCATAGAGTACATGTTGGTTTCTGTATGTCAGCAGTGTATATATTTCTAATGAGATTGTATCTAATAACATGACTTTCTGATTGCTTTATTCATGAGCTTGCTTTAAATCTTTTTCAAACCCTGTTTGTATGATTGCATTCATAACCCAAATCATCCTGGCTACAGCAAGCAGGATAATGTGGATTTACATTAGTCTGAGATACTCAGCACAGCATAAGCTGGAGATTTAGATTCAGTTTGGTTACTAAACATGCAGGACCCAGTTGGAGTTACAGCTTACATGCAGAAAACTGCAAAGCAGTATTTTACCTATATTTTAATAGCAAATATAATACTTTCATATTTCTTTAAATCCTTTTCATTAAGTAAAATGTTTTTTGCCAAGCTTTCTCCAGGCTCACATTTCAGACATCCCATTTAAAGCTTCTGTACAGAAAGGCATTTGGTGGCTAACAAATGAAATACCTTAATGCACTTCGTCTGTAGCCGCACCCCAGGAACTGGCCTTGCACTGCTGCACAATAATATTATGTATCTGAATGAGGCTTCAATCTTCCAGTGCCAAGAAACAACATGCTTCTAGTGTGGGGAACATCATCAAGTTACAAGCATTAAATGGGCTAACAAGCAACCTGCAGCAATGCTAAGATGTGCTCAAACAAAGGAGGGCTGTGTCTGCAAGGAAATCATCACAAACGTGGGCAGAAAGAAAATTTTAAGCCAGTCTTTCCCCCTGCCATAATCCTGTCTCCTCTCTTCCTCTCTCTCCTTCTCCCTCACACAGACACACATGTACACACACACACACTCCTCAGCTCCCCTCCCTTACAATCTGAGCACAGCCACTAGTAATGGCAGAAGCATATGAGGAAGCCAGTTGACTTCTTGACCCCCAAGCCATTTTGTAGATGTCACAAGGATGCCAAATGTGAAGCAGAAGGCTGTCAAAGATGAGCTGGGGCTAAAAGCAAGACTATGAGCTGTAATACAAAGCAGAAGGAGCCTCTGGGGAACAATTTGTCTTCCTAAGAAGTCTTGTGAACTGCTTTTTAGTATCAGGTGCATCATCTTGAGAAACCATCGTACATTCCAAGTAAAATTAGTTTAATGTTCCCACATAAAAAGGACCACAGCCAGGTGGAGGATCAGGATAAGAGTGCACAGTGTGGAACTAAAAAGTTTTGCATGCTGCTGGAAAAAAATTTATGTGGAAATTTATTACAGATACATTTCATATGTAAATCACAGCCATTTATTTAAGTGGGTATGAAAGTAGGTGTTTTTATAAGTGCTAAATACCTCTACACACTAGTCTTTTAGATAGGAATGTTCATTTCCGGGGAAATTTTACAGGTAGTAGAAAGCAGGTACTTGAACTCTCACACTCACAGTGTTCCCAGGGTTAGGACAGGTTTTGGGGTTTTCTTGTTCCCACTGATGTTAGCTGAAGGATCAAGTCCCAGCTTAGTTAACCTCTCTGTGAATAAATGCCATTCAAAGCTCAGTACTAAGAGTATTATAAATGAGAGGCAACAGTGAGAAATAATTAAAATTAGGATAATTGATTGCTAAATTATTAATCCTGGCAAAAAGAATAGTGTGATAAATCTCACTGTAATCAAGTTATTTCATAACACTGTTATAACCCTGCATTGACTTGAACACCTGCTTCATTGGTCATACATTTTCTAGCCCATCATTTGTTATTCTGCTACCACCTATAGAACTATTGTTGGATGCTAATTCATTATCGAATAATCTGACCTTGGTCTGAGTAACTCTAAGAGAAAAAGTGGGACAAGTGCATGATATAACCTCATGTTAAAAAATGTACATAGTAATAACAGATTGAATATTGCCTAACAATTGCATTTACAGCTTCTAGACATAATAAGCCATGTCAAGATAGGGCTTTTCTGCTCATTTGCTCATGATGAGTGGTTACCACATGTTGCTTTCCCATTGCACCATGTCCAAGCTCATGAGTGCTGTAAGTGTCAAAGTTATGTTACAAGCCATGTGTTTTAGTTCTGTTACAGTGGAAATGCTCTTAGAGCTTGTTAAGTGTGGTATGTCATGGGCTACAGTGATAGAGAGCATTTAGGAGGCATGTCCAGTCGGTCAAATCAATGTGAAAAGTGCAATGTGGATTAAACATAACTTTTTCTCTGCCAGTTTAAGTAAATGCTCAGGGTCTTCTGGTTAACCTGTTTGACTGAAGGATAATGCTTCCAGGTCAAGTCACTCTGCAGACAACGGCCTTCCTTGTTCCTGTCTAATGCTAACATATAAGGCTATAATAAATGATACCATTATTATTCCTGTGTGAAAGAGGGGGATTTATTTACTTGGCATTTATCAGTGCAGCAGGATAAAGAATAGCCTATCTAGGAACTGCAGGAGGTCCCAGAACGTATTTGCTTGATTCAGTTTTTTGAAACAATAATCTATGACATCTCATGGTTCAGATCATTGGCAATACCCGATGAAAGCTTAATCCAGAATTTGTAAGACTATATTATGTGTCATGGGCAGAAACGGAAGGTAGGTATGAGCATGTAGAATATAGATTTACTTCTTTTATGCTTCACCATTGTAATATAAAACAAGTCCACCAAAAGTATTCAGCCCACTCAGGAACAGGACAACACTTGCATGCAAAAGCATGTTATCACAATATTATGTTAGGAAAGTTCTTTTAAATAAGAAATGTATTTCTGTAGCCTTACCTTTGAGATAATCCAACCAAGCCTACCATGGAATATTTAATTCACTGTAACTACTGCAGTCTAATTGGGCTCTTCAGGAATATTTCCCCCATGTGGATACACTGTTCATTATTCCAGAATAACAACACCTCTTTCTGAGCAGAGCAATTATTCTGGAATTAACTAATTCAGGAAAAGACAGGGAGAACAGAATTGTAGAGCGGGTAAACTCTTCACTACAGGTCCAAAAGCCTTGCTCTTCTCCTATGTCAAAGGCTAATCAGAACTGACTCATGCTTAAAGAGCTGCTGGGTTATTTGGCCTAAAATATGAAATATTTGAACGTGGCCACATCACTCCACTGGGTGATGTTTACTTCAGAAATTGGCATGCCTTAACTACACAGGTCTGTTGGTCTATGTAAGTTCAGACAAACAGAAAAATCATTCTGTTTTGGATCTTACTGTTCAGACAAGTTGTTATTTGGAACAAATGTAGTCCAATGGTTGTTTAGTAGTAGCTATTTTGATTTATGAAGACAGACCCATCAGGCATACAAAATTTAGGTTTAGCCACTGTCAAGGCAACTTGCTAATAGTTTGACTCCTTGAGAGCACTGAAGAACAAAATTCTCATCACTGTGATCAAACCTTTATTTTCTTAATATCCCCTGTGCAAGTTGCAGCTGGCATGGGAAAAGGAAATTCCTTCATTAGCCTAACCAGAATTAATAGGCAGCTCATTTGCTGAAAATGGCAATCTCCATAAACCTTTCAGAGATTAGCCAAAATCCAGGGTGAACAGTGACTCCTTTTTAATTTCCTTTTCTCCTCTTCTTTGGTTACCCAATGAGAGAGAGGCTTTTGCTTCTGAATTCATTCATCTGCATAGTATAATGGGAGAACAGTTGGCTGACGGGTTGGACTCAAAGAATTGTAGTGAATGAGATAATACCTGGCTGGTGGCCACTCACTAGTGGTGTTCTCCAGGGTTCAATTATAGGTCAAATTATCTTTGATGCTCTTATCAATGACCTGGATACAGAATTCAGTACACATAAAGTTAAGTTTGCTAAGGATGCTAAGACCAGCAGAAAGATCTCAATAGGTTAAAGCACTAGGCAAGCATCAACATTGTGAAATTTTACAAGAGCAAATGTCAGATTCTGCACCCAGGATGGTGTGCTCCTGAAATTATGTACTTACTCGGTGAAAAGAGGCTGGAGTACCCCCTGTAGGAAGGGATATGGGGATTTCGGTTAACGGTAAGATAAATGTGAGTCAATAACGTGCCCTGGCAGTCAAAAGAGAAAATGGTATCCCGGAGTTCATTAAGCACAATATAGTTGACTGAAAGTGTTTGTCCTAGCATTGCTGTGGCCTCACCCGAAGTGCTGCCTGTAGTTTTGAGCTCCACAATAGAAGATGGATATAAAAATATTGGAATGTGTTCAAAGGAGAGCAACAAAGAGGGTGCAACGACTACAAGGCATGACTTAGAAGGAGTGGCCAAGTATACTTGGTTTGTTAAGCTTAGAAAAGAGGAGACTGGGAGGTCATCTCTTTGCTGTCTACAGCATCCTTATAAAGGCGAGAAGGGAGGGAAGTGGTGTTTTTTTCTGATGTCCGGTGATAGGACATGAAAGTATGTCTTAAAGCTGCATCAGAGGAAGTTCAGATATTAGACAGAAGTTATTCACTGAGAGGGTGGTCAATCACTGGAACAAGCTTCCCAGGTAAACAGGCTGTTTCCAGGTGGAAGTTAAAGATCACAGGACATGTATATATATAAATATAAACACATAATTTGTCTTCTGAGTAAAGCATCTTCTAGATTGTGGTTGTTACAGACTACAGCTTCTGACTACATGAATTTCATATTTACCTGCATTGCAAGTGCACCAGTATAGTTGCTCTCAGAAGGAACTTTTTAATACCTCAATACAAACACTTCTAAATAAAAGCAAAATGTAGGTTTTGCCTTTGGGATAGCTATATCCACAAACAGCTCATATATCTGAATAAATGTTGCCTACTTCAAGAGTAACTACTTAAGATTATTAAATACCTTTTTGCAGTTTAAGTTTACTTTCTGAAGCACAAGTATTTTTAAATTCTACTCAAAGTGCTGCAGCAGGAATATATGCAGCAGGCTTCTTTATCTGTATTGTTAATATATGTATCGAAAGGCCTCAGCAAGCGGATTTCTAATGCAGATAGAGTTGTATTAGAGAGTGCACTAGTGGCCAGGGCATCTTCTTCTTGTTCAGTAAAACACTGAGCCGCAGTGGGCTTTCCACATCTCTGGCCAAACCATCCCTGAAGGGGTGAGGAGAGTTGATAGGTCAGAGCCTGAGCTTAAAGTCCAAGTCCAAGCAGCTACATACTGCAACTGACTGCAACTATGTGGATATGCCTTAAATACCAGCATCACCCTGTGCATCCTTAATTAAAAGGCCTACAATCTTGTCGTACAGGGGACAAAATTCACCATGTACCTGATGCTGGAAGGTACTATCTACTTTTGCATTTTGTGTGGGCTGCTTGTGAATTTGTCCCTTCTGGCTCACACACACTAGGGATCTTCGGTCAGTAGCTGGCAGGGTGGCTGTTTTTCTTCTTAGGAAAAAAAAAAACAGCAAAAAGCATGAAGTACAGGGGATGTATAAGGGTGGTAGTAATAGGGAGGAAGCCTTCCAAAGGCAGATTCTGAAGGCCAGCTGCACGTGTGATGTGTATTACAGCTCTAGCAGAAGCATTGTTTTAGCTGTTGTTGCCAGGAGGGTAATGTCCTCTATCAGACCAACTGATCTAATCAGAAAACCCAGGCAGACAGGATTTCAGGTCTTCAGACTTCAAAAGTGAAGAGTGATAGAGAATTTGGGAAGCTGGGAAGTCCTCTCTCTCCTGTCTCTCAATCTATCAATTGCAAAAAAAGAAAAAAGGATAGACTGCTAGATGAAGGCCATGGGCTATGAGTTAAAAAAACACCAATGCTTTAAATGTTGATGAAAAAAACAAGTTACCATAATTTTCAAGAAAAATAATACATAAAAGTTTTTTATACCTCAGGAACACATTTATGCTTACTTGTGTAAATCTTTCTGTAATAAAATATTCTACTACCAGAATTTGCAGCAGGCTATTGCAATAGTAGGCACTCCTTTCTGTATTTACAGTCTTTCACTTAATAATCAACTTCTAAATTGTCTCTCACCAGAAGGAATACAGAAAACATATTACCAGTAAGGTTGGTAGAATTCTGATGTCTTTATTTAGATAGATTTACATGCCTATAGAAATAGCTGAGAGCTTTAAGTTATTACTGTCTCCAACAACCTTGTCTGTGTGGTTTCTTAAATAGTGAGGAAAGAACACTTAGCAGTTTTTCTAGATCTGATTTCCAGTTTTAGAAATCCATTTTTGGTCACTTGTTTACCTGCATCCACAAAGCAAGTGATACCCTGGCTGATGAATATGGAAGTGTGTTTTTAAGCATGCAATTACTGAATTAAGTGCAAAAATGAGGATGAATACAAGGAAACGTTGGAAACACAAACTCTGAAGATAGACTGCTTGCATTCAAACACATCTTTCCTTGTACACTGTAGAACTGAGACATCAGCAAGAATTTTAAATGAAAATTCATAGTCTCTACTCCCTTGAAATTGCTTTTATCTCTTACATTTCACTATTTCTCTTTTTTGTTCTTTTACTATGTGAAAATGTGGAAGTGAACAGGAGTCTGATGAGTCAATCTTCAATTATTAACAAACCTGTTATTATCTTTTATAGAACTTTTGATTTAATAATTTAAAAAGCAATAATTATTGTAAAAGTAAAATGCTTTTCATTAAACGTAAGAGTTTTTAACATTAGCTTTAAAGTTAAGAAGTTAAAAAATTAAACCATTCAGGTTCAACCACTTCTGAATAACATCAATTTAAGGATCCTACTACTAGCCATATATTCATAAAATCCTGATCTACCTTGTTTCAGACTGACATTCAAGTGTCATAGCAAAAATATATTTAAGTTGTTCCTGGAAAGTTAGGGTTTTCTTTTCCAGACTGAGTTTTGGAAAAAAAGTAAAATAAAATAATTCTCTAACAGTTTCTTAACTTTAAGCATGTACCCAAATCCCATTGGCTTGGATGGAATTCAAGCAGAATCATAAATGTGAATGAAAGCATGAACTGCAATACTACAGAATGAATGGGAATATTCCTTGAATAAGAATGCCTTCTCAAACAGAGATCTCACACTGCAAGAAATTTGTTGAAGCTAGAGAATATCCTGTTTAGAAGCAGAGATAACAGGTTGAGTGAAACCATGAAGTGCCTAAATGTCATTTTGCTTTTCCCCAACCATGAAATTCAAGACAATATATTAAAAATGTTTACTCTTCCCATTAAGCAAAATTTCCCAGATCTTCATTCAAGAAGGCTCTAGCACATGGAGTGGATTCTAATGTGAAGGTATTTGCATGACAGAGCTTCACAAAGAGCAGGAGCTACTGCTCCTGAGGCAGACTTTTCACTAATGGAATGGGCATGTTATGATCTTACAAAACTGAGGCACTGCAAAATTCTAAAAGGAGATACCATAATATTATAGGATATTAGGAATTTCAACACGAGACAAAACTGGAGAAAGGAAACCTTTACTTTGTCAAGGTTACTGATGTTTCCTTTATTTACGGGAATGAAGCCGAGTTATTTTCTTAGACCAGAAAAATCTTTGCTTACAGTATTATTTGTCTCTTAATATTAGTCTAAAAGCTTGTTTAATGTGAGTATAAATGTCATTACATCTCAATGCTCTGATTGGTAGAGACAGTACTTTGTATATTCATTATTTGAGTACACTGCTATTTTTTGAGGAACCACATATCGTATAGCGAACAGTCCAGCCGTCAGCTACTGAGGAATCAAAACAGTTAATAAAGAAAGTAAAGGATAAAAACAGGGCTGTGGTTAAGAGAGAATGGGAGAAAAAAAAAAATACAGTTACCTGGCAGAAACCACATAACCCAGCCCACCTGCAGTCCCAGAAAGAGCAGATCCAATACATATATGCCAAAACCCAACAGCTGGTGAAATCTGGTTGTTCCCAGTTTTTGACTGCTTCTTTTAAGAAGTTTCAGCTTACTTTGCAGAAAAAAAATTCTCAGATTCAAACTAAACTCTTTACAACATTGTGAGGGAAATTGAAGGAAAGAAATGTACAACTGTTAGACTTAATAAATTTCTTATATCCAAGATCCCAGATAAGAATAGCCTCAAACCTTGCAAAGTTTAGGATCCCATATATGACTTACACAGACACAAGTTATGTTCCTGACCATCACTGCTATGTCAGACTAAAACAAAACCCCATCTAGAGACTTTTTGTCTTCATTCTGGTTCTGAAAGTTGTGCCTTTGGTCTATTATTCCTGAAATGTAGCTGCAATTGTTTGTGCCAAGTCCCTGTTGACTTTCTTCTCCCTCTTTTCTGCTTAATAAAACACCATAACATTTTACTTATGATATATAAAATTTCTCTGTGTGGAAGAAACGTCTTTGTTTTTCACTTCCTTAAATCATAAAGGATGGCAAAACCTTGGCTACAATTTTACATGAATTTATTTAAAGAAAAAAAAAATTTTTTTTTTTAATCATTCTCTATTAAAACAAAGAAACAATTTTCAGAAAAGACAATGGCAACTTGGGAAAAGTTGACAAGTATGGTAAAAAAATCTTATTCATGTGGTTTGTTATTTAATCTTATTTTTTATTATTTAACCTATTTTTTAAACAATCAGGTAGTAAAAAAAAATCTTCCAAACTTATTTTAGGAACTAAGAATTCTTCTGTTATGAAAATTAAGTTTTCGTCTGAGGAAAACAGCTCATATAAATTCATGCTCGGTTTTAGTCTTTCCAAAGTTCTTCCCTCTTTCCTATGGTTATCTTTTAAGCAACTCTGCTGGAAACACTAAAGGTGACTTGAGTTAAGCTAGCCGACTTAACGCTGACATGATCTAGAAACTGCCTGCTTACACAGGTGAACTGTGTGGACAGTCTGAGCAGCAGACCAGAATAAGAGGAAAGGCAGGAGCTTCTTACACTGCTCCAGCTAGACCTGAAAGCACATCTCTTCATCCCCTTGATCCTTTCAGTTGATTTTTTTTTTTGTGGTTCTTAAGCAAATACAAAAGAATTTGCTGGCTCAGGGCCTTGAGGACTCAACATGGGTTCCTTATCTGCTTTCACGTAGTCTCGAAATAATATAATTTTCCAGTTTCCCTGCTAACCCTTTTGTAGCTAAAACTGATAATCACCACAAGTTCCCTTGATGGGTTTCCTAGTCCCTTAAGCTTCAGTTTAGTAACATTTTGGCTGATCAATTGGATACAAACCACTTTATTTTCTGTTTAAATTCCCATTCCAATAAATAAGGCTTTTAGGCTTAAGTCTACATAACTGTCTTTTGAAAGTCTGAGCCAGAGAGTCAAGAATCTAAAGAAAACCACTCAAAACACATTTTCTACTTTATGGATGTTTTCAGTGTTGTGATCTCAAAAGAACATGCTGGGGTTAGAACCAAGGAGATGGTAGCAGATGTTGCAATTTCCATAAAAGAGCTTTCTTGGGGGAAAAAAAAAATATTAAAAACTTTTTTTTTTTCCCAACCTTAAAGCCCCATGGGCTTTACTTAACTAATAATTTTATTTTAAAAGTCTTAGCAGTGAGACAGTAGGGCACTGCAGCTCTACCCCTCCATAATTTCACATTCTGTACAAATTATTTTAAGCTTCCCCAAATCCTTTCATATAATGTAGCATAATCAATAAATCATGAAACAGTTTTAGTTATTCTGTATGCTAAGTCATATTTCTGTATTTTAGTATCCAGGCTGTCACCCTGTGTTTGCATATTTGTATTGTACCTTTCAACTCTGAGGCAGATTTAAGAGTTGTTATCCTAGATTCATAGTAATTGAAAGAAAATCCTGTTCCATCTGTTTCTGCCAACATATGGAAATTAAATAAGAATATCAACAGAAAACGGCACTTGCTCAATATCAAGTGTATGCCAGCTATTGTGTTTATTATAGAAACGTGTGGTCAAGCAGGCTAAGAGAAATAAGAAAGCTGACTGTCTGGTAAGAAATGCAGGTCCTGATCTTGTTCATGCCAGTCTGTCATTTTTCAGTTGCTAGATTTCAGTTTAATACATCTATTTCTGTCACTTGTAGATGATGTGTTGCTGAACAAGGTCCAGTTCACTCTGTGCTGTTTAATATGAAGAAAGATTTTCACTGAACCAAAAGACAGATAAGGTTTTGTTGGAAAAATGAGCATCAAATCTGGAGAAGGATAAAGAATATGCAGAACATAACTTCAGAGCTGGGAGGCGAGTAAGCTACTGTTTTATCCACTGCTGGATAACAACTCTTAAATAGTTTTCATTCCTAATCATGTCATCGCATACCCTTGAGAACTTAAAACAATTGCACTGTAGTACCACTATGCAATTTTGTAACAGGTTAGAAAAATGTAAACTGTATTTAAAATATACATGGGAAGAAAGAAATGAGTTGTGTCTCAAGTGAATTTCAAACTTGCCTCAGTATGGGTCAGTTCTGAGCAAAAAAACTTCATCAAAAATGTGTCCAGCTGAAGATCAGCCCACTTCAGATTCTGCCTGCCGTGTTATCCTCGTTAGACAACTTTGAAGTTGTCTGGATTTTGTTTCGAGAAATGTTAGAAATGTTGGTTTTTTCTTGCACAAGCTATTCTAAAGTTTTTAAGTCTAAGGCATTTGGAATACAAAGAGTGTGCTCAGGAAAAATTGTGCAGCCCAGAAAGATGTTGACAGACAATCTCAAGAAATCAAGTGAAGACAGCTTAAGCAGTTGCCTGTCTGTAATTGGAGTCTATCATCTCTCTAATGAGATATGGCCATCTTTAACAAGATAAGACCATGAATGCACACACTCCTAATCTATTTAAAACACATGTAAAATTATTTTAGCCAGACCATGAGGAGCATCCAAGGGAGTATGGATGCCTTTCACATGCTTAATTTAGTTTCTTTTGAGTCCATGTTTCTTCCCTGCCTTCACATCAGTATTGAGGTTTTTTCCCCAGCCTCGACATCTAGAAGACCAGGAGCAGAGTGCCCTGTCAAGGAAAATCTACAACAGACTTACTTATGTGTGTCTGGTTTTTTAAACCACTTAATGAAGTGGTTCAGAAAGTCAAGATAAGTCATGATAATAATGTGAGAAATACGTCACTATAAAAGACATACTTTCTTCTCCTGTAGATCTGCATATCATCTCCCATCTGATAAGCACCAGAGCTGTTAAATTTGTACAACCTGGGTCTCTGAGTAAGCAGAGCAGAGGTGCATGTTGCAGCAGACTGATGAGTGTGTCTGAGGCAGTGCCCCAAGTGGGGTGTCTGCTGAGCATTGCCTGACCCAGCTCTGCCAGCTGCATGCTGCTAGAGCTTCTGCCTGCCTCTCCATTGCAATGCCATTCACGCAGTCTGCAACTTGAAGGCAGGGTGCTCCCTAAGCTATTTCTGTTTTCCTCCCCCACCTTCCTTCGTGCTCTCCTAATTGTGATAAAAAGCCTGTGGCTTTAAGAACACTTAACTGTAATACAATTTTCATAGCTCAAGTTACATGCTAAGTAAGTGTTTTATATGCCCTGTTTGTGAAAGACCAGACAAGCTCTTTGTAGGAAGGTAAATAATACTTAAAGCCCTGATCATAATCATCATCCATCTCTGCTGTGTGATTTAATTTAATACCGATTATCAAGTGGTTTATTTTTAACAATTCATGTGGTGTTTGGCTGCCAGAAATGTGTATTCATTGCTAGAGACTCGGGAATTAGGCAAACCTAGCACACTGGATTGCATATCACAGCATAAAGCTGCTTTTAAGATGTTACTGCCTCTTCAAAGGGGAAAAAAAATTGTTGGAAGGCTTTAAATTCAAGGAAAATTCAGTATCACATTACCTGGGTTTCATCTCCTCCCAAGTTCTCACCCTATTTTCCTTCTCTGCATGAGCATACTGGAAAGGAACAACCTCAAAGGATCTTTTCCTCCAAAACCCACTGCCTCTTTGATTATTTTAAGTTCAGGACACTAGCTTTGTATAAGCTCCAAGCCTCTTCACCATCTCCCCACAAATGTTAGGTGCTCCTCAAAGGAAAAAGAGGCATTTTCCTGGGCCCAGTCAGTTTACAGATGAGAAATATAAACAACAACAACAAAAAAAAAAATAAATACAATAAAACTGTGGGAGAAGAGAGGGAATGCATCCCAATAATGAAGTGAGGTGGTAATAATAAATTCTGCACCTTGTGGTTCATCTGAGGTATTTTCCTTTCTTGTTGTCATATTTAAAAGGGACAAATTATATCCTTACCTTCCTACATTCCCCATAAAACTCAGCCCTTCTTTCTCCTTGCCTCACAGCAGCATCCATCTTTACATTTGCACATATACTTCCTTGCCCCATCTTCCCAGAGCTTTCTGATCCTTCCTTATTTTCCATATGAATTAAGCAGTTAAAAAAGGTGTTGATAGACAAGTGGAAAACATGGGCATTCATGGAAGGCTGAAATGAATAGTTTTGCTCCAGTTTCTGCTTGGCACATCTCACGTTTCACTCCGGGGCTCCCATTAGCCTCAGAGCGGCAGTGCCGAATCACACCAGGCAACACCTGTCCCCTGGCTCTGTATCTGCAGCCGCCGTGATTGCCTGCCAGCAACACACGCAAGCGGGACCAGCAACATGCATGACATCTGTGACAAATAACATGTGAGGCTCTGTGAGCTGTACGTTTCCCAGTTCCCCACCAAAGGAGATTGCTTCTGCAATATCCTCTGCGATATCCTTGATAAAGTCAAATATCCATAGGATTGGACACACAGGGAACTGCCCAGAAGATTTTAGATGCATTAATTTTCCTGTTGTAAAAGCAACCTGTGCTTACGATGGGAAAGGTGTAAGAGCACAACTGTGTGAGAAGAATGAGAAACTAAAAAGTTAAAAAAGGAATACTTGGTTTTTTTTTATCCTGGCAACTTCTGATTAGCTTCATAATATTAAACATTTTGTGGTGTTGCCGTTTCAGATTTAGCCTGCGTGACCTAGCAGCTGTTTCACTTGGCTCAGGGCATTTATGACTTTATTTTGGACAAATCTTTAACATTTTCATTTGATTTTTCCCAACTCAGCTTTGTGCCTCAAAATTTGTTTTAAATTTTACGGTCATTTTTTTTCCCCCTTCTTACCCTTCTTACAGCTGTAGGCTTTGGAACCCAACAACTGGGATGTTCCTGTCCTCCACCAGCAGCCTGTTTTATACGTTAAAGACAAAAGAAAACAGGACATTTGGGAGGGAAAGAAGAGTTAGACAAGAAAGGAAGAAATAAAGAAAGTTGCAGGATAGGTCTTTTACTGGATTTGCTCAGAACAAGTAAAACCTAACAGTATATAAATATTGAAGTACACAGTAGACTAAAAGTATTCAATAAAATTTTAGTGTGAATGGAGGCATTAGGAAAGGCTTAGGCTCTGCCTGAATTCCCATGAAATTTATAAATATTTCTTTCATTTGTTCTCCATTTACAATTAGTTGCGGTCAAGCTGATCAAAGACAGAAGAGGCCTGTTGCATGTGAACCAGCATCCCTCACAATGACATTCACAAAGCAGAATGAAATATGAAATATCAGGTTTCCACGGATGTATGAACTTGTAAAAAATCTGAAAGAATAGGAGGTTTTTCACACTGAGTAATGTGAAACATTTGGTGCAGATTGTAGGCCTCTGAAGAGGAAAACTGAGAGCCAAAATCCATCAGGCAATAAAACAGAAGCAGGCAAAAGTTAAAACAACAGCCATTCACTACAATCTACTGATTTAGCTATCATGATTGTCCTTGCTATAGTAGGGATAGATGCTAGCAGGAGCTTCCACTTAAATCATTAACAGGAAAAAACCACAGTACCACAGACCTGAGAGCAGGCTGGACTAACATTTGTGTCAGGAATATATTTTGTCTGCTCCCTTCACTTAAAACAAAACAATAACAACAAAAAAACCACACACACACACACACAAAAAAAAAAAAAAACACCACCAAAAAAACCCCAAAAAAAAAAAGAAAAAAAAAAAAAAAAGCCTTGCCACAGCTTGTTCACACTGGTACCAAGGATTTCCAGTCAAACAGGTGCTAAGGTTAATTGGGTAAGTAGCCTGAAACTTCCAGTTTTCAAACAAAATTTAAGTAAATAAATAACCCCGAGTGGATCCAGGAGGATAGACTTGCACAAAGCCTCTGAGCAGTGTGTTACAGCACTCAAGGATCTCAGTTTTATCTCTTTTGCAGACCTGCGCCTTTCAGAGAGCAGGGCCCATCGCCTTTGTGACTAATACAGTGTGCTTTAATTACTTCCTATGTCTTTCACAGCTGTCAGCCCCTAATGGGGTCAGGGTCGGCAGGGGAGGGACATTCAGAAGGTTCGCATCCCTTCACCTCCTGAAGTGCTACCAGGCTGAAGGGGGACATCACACATGACAGCATCTGGGAAACTGTGGCTCTCATTGAAATGAGATGAGTGTCCACTCCACACCAGAAGTCACTCACCCCACTCATATTTACCATTTTTAGATGGTGGGAAAGGTACAGGAAGGTGGGCACAATGCCCTCAGTACACTCCCTGAGCCAAGAGGCTCTAATTGCTTCTAAAGTTGTGCAAAATTTGTTTATGACATTAACCAGCATCAAACAACAGAGAAGAATGTAGAAATAGATTGTTTTGCATTGTTTTGAGAAAGATTTGGGAGGATTAAACGTTAACAGGAGCCTGCTAGCATAAACAGAACAGACACTTCATGCTGTTTATGGTATAAACCCTGTTACGTTTCAGTCCATACCAGAAAATGTCTAAAGAGAGGTAGTATTAGCTAGGGTAAACAACAGGAGCCATAAACATGCTGCAGATGTCCTTTCCAAGGAAAGACCTTCAGGAAAACAGTGTAAGGGGACTTCCAAAAAAGGGATTACATAAGAAGACATCAGAGAATATGTACATTTTCCTTTCCTTCTTTAAACTACCTGAAACCAAAAATTATATCCATTCTCAAGTGGGGTTTAGAAGGGGGTCAGGGAATGGATGGTTTTGCAGTTCATGGTACTGCCAACCCGAAACATATACAAGTTGCGTCCTGAGGCCCTAAAAGCTATGATTCCATCTTACAAAAGGTTTCTAACTTTTTAATACATTTTGTTAAATTGACACAGTGCAGTTTTCATACTTCTCTCTGCACTTACAAGAGCTAGAAACTTATTGCTTTATAGGAAAGCCAAGAGTCTAATACAATCATGTATCTCCAAGGACCAAGGCTTTAAAAAAAATTTCACGTGCTACACAACTGACAATGAAACCCTTAGAAAGAATACTGAACTGTGTCTTGGAAGGTCTGCATACTTCTACGCAGGCTAGACAATGCTGCACTCCGGACACGTAGCAGCATGGTCAATTCCAGCTTCCCATAGGAAATCAAAAAGCCGCTATCCTGTTGTACTTGTCTGGTTGTTGAAATGTCCACATAACCTCAGTCAAGTCACTTCATCAAGTTGTGCCTCAGTTCTCTAGCTTTAGAAACAATTAAAAAACAAACAAACACCAAACCTCAGACTGTAAGTATAGAGATGTGTTTGTGTATGGTGTTGTATAGAAGGTCAGTGAGTGAGCAGGAAAGGGTTTACAGAGGTGAGTGCTAGGGTAAAACACTACATAATAAAATAAAGACCTGTACTCTTTTCTGGAGTAATAGCCATCATGGATCTTAAGAAAAAGTGATACCAAGGGAAGAAAATCAGAGTACGGGTATAAAATTAACAAAGTGTTTGCAGAGGAGCCTTCACAAAGTGTCTCTGAGAGGTGACATCAGTATTGGGGAAGAACAGTTATGGGTTACAATTTTCAAAAAAAAGTTACACAAATGAAAGCAGTCTCCAATGCTTTCCAGCATTTCCAGTATATGAGGTCAATGAACTTCAGTGTTAGGCTTGTGCTTTTCTTGTACAAAAGTACAAAACCTTCTATGCTGATGGCAGACAGTGAAAAGGTTTGAACATGATGAACAGCTGAGTAAAAAGAATACTAGAGATATCCATTAAAAGGTGACAAAAAATTAATCCTAGAATCTACCCAAAGCCTGACCCAAAGGAAGTTAACTTTCACACCTTTAAATAAAAAACAGGCTTTTATAATTCTTCCAACTCAATGCAGAAATTCAGAGAGGTAACAAAAAAGCAAGAGGCATTATTTCAAGGACCAACTCATTTACCATCTCCTTTGCAGTGTCCACTCTTTATAGTCCCCCATTTCGTAGATCTCAAGGAGTATAGTCACGTAACATCAAGTTTCTGTCAGAAGACACATATCAAATATCCAATGCATTTCTTCTCACACAATCCTTGTCCAACCCACCAAACTTGCCTCTGATATACTGCAAAACTTCATATCTCTTCTTTTATATACCTTTCTGAGGAACCTTAATATTCTGGTTTGTTCATGACCTCTCTTTCTTCCTCTAGCAGGTTCAAAATTCTCTCTTACTGGTGTCTGTGGTCTGCTCTTCCTTCTCATTTCCTGGCTAGCCTTACTCCTCCTTTATTTCTTTCTAAACACATTTGGGAACTATTTGATGGCAGACCTACAGAGGTGTGAAAAGGCTATGTATTTAGTTTGAACATCAGTAGTTACTTAGATAGGTAGGAGGAAGAGGAGGAGAATATTTCATATGAGCAGAAAGTATTCTTGGTTCACTGCTGGTATCTCCTTTGAGCATAAACCGTACTGTGACTCATATTACCTGGATGTTGATTTCTCTCTTCTTCCTCTTCTCTTTGCCACATCGATATCAACAAAGGTACAAAAGGTACAGTGGACATTTTTGAGAGCTTGAACACCTCATTCAGATTTAGTGAATATTTTAAGGGCCTATTCATCTGAGCAGAAACATAGTAAAAGCTTTTTGAGGGAGCAGATGAATGGTCTTTGTCCAAAAGTATCATGCACTTGCTAAGCTTCAGGCTTCATGTTTTCTACTTAAGCTTTCCAGAAAGGCAAGCACAAACATGTGCAGACAGGGAGTTCACCATCCCTAAGGACTTTTCATGAAAGAGATGTTTCTCTCCAGATTAACACTAAACAAAATCAGGAGCTGAGGCAGGCACACATTCCTCAACACAGATGTACCTTAGGGTTTCTTTCTTATTTATTAGCCAGAAAAATGCACTACAGAAGAGGCTGCTGTGATAAATGCACTGTGCCTTCCCTCAGGGGTGGATCCCAGGGTTTTACTTTCATTTAATTGCTTGGAGGGAAAGATGAGAGAAGCCAAATAATGTTCAATGAAATGCTATCCCCACCATAAAACTGAAAGCAATTCAGATTTTTTAAAAAACTAATTGAGATGATCCTTGTACGATCCTGCAGTGGCTGTGGAAATATGTGGCTTAAGTTTCTACCCGTTTTGGTTTGTTCCAGCTAACTGCTCAACTAAGACTTTCCAGAAGAGCCTAACCTCTTCACATGATATGTTGTGGACTGTATCAGAATACTGTACTATGTGTTCTTCCAAAAATCAGTGTTCCCATTTTTACTGGCCAGCATGATTCAACATTTGGTTTTGCTCAAGCCCATTTCAAAAGTATACATACTTCAGAACTTCTTTATGGCAAGATAATACATATGACTCCTGTTGTAAGCCTGCCTTACCATGAGTCATAAATGTCAGTGTTTGAGAGACAAATGAAAGGTGGCAATTTTGCTCTCATCATCATTCACACACTGGTCCTGCCAGCAGAGGAAGGTTGAAGAGATGTGCCAAACTCAGTTGGTAAGCACCAACATATCTCTCAGGTCACAGAGGAATAATAGCCACAAAATGGAAACATCTCCCACCCATAATGCATATGCATAGTAACAGTCCTAGGGATTCCCAGGTTAAAAGACCATAACGGTTCACTCGCTTGGAGCAGAGCTCCTCTGTAGTACATCAATGGCTGCCATTAAAACATGTATTTTAAATTGGAGACAGGAGATAGAGAGGTAGAGAGGTAGGAAAGAGAAAGAAGAGAGAAAGAAAGAGAGACAAGAAAGAAAGAGAGAGAGACAAGAAAGAGAGAGAGAAAAGAAAGA
>VWZY01003198.1:81316-99764 GCA_013399075.1 Chloroceryle aenea
TAAGAAAGTTAAGTCTTGAAAAAAAGGTAAATTTTTACAAACTGAGTCCCTGCCTAAGGTTACATGATGTTCTTCTGTGCATTCATCATCTGTGATCCTCGTATGCCACTTTTCTATCATGCAGTGTGTTTAGATACCCTGAGGACTCTCATTTTCCCAAGCTTTCTGGAGAGACACAATAAAGTTTGTGGGCTCTCTTGATGAAACACTCTTCCACAGCCATATTTTCAGGTGTGGATTATAAATTTACTTCTGTTTTTAAATTCACTCTTCTATGAGGAGCCTCATGAGATTTTCTTTGGTTCATATTGTCCTACCTTGGTCTGTCAGGACATGTCTGCACTGTGTAGTTCAAACTGTGAAAAGATAGATACAGAAGTTAATCCCAAATATGTGATTGTTTTCACACTTTATGGTGTATCCCTTTCACTCTATTGACTCATTTGAGATCCAGAGCTATCTGTCATATTTCTGCACTGTAGATTGTTGAGCAACATACTTATACCTCAGATTAGTGGCTTTCAGTCTGTTGTTTCCCAGACTACTAGTTGTCCTTGATAGGTAGGTGAGGAAAGCAAGCTCATTTATTTTACACAGCACCATATATACATGTCACTGCACCTCTGGTGAAAATAGACTAAGAATTCACCAAGCCAGTCAGTTCTTTTTCCCAGTAAGATCTCAAACCATACTGTCAGTACAGTGCAAGTCCTAGCAGTAGTAGCAATAATGTCTTTACTTCCTTCTGCAATTCACAGAGCAGCAGTTAATTGTATGTTACCTTTCCTGCTATCCTGCTATTTCTGAAGAATGTCATTAAGATCGCTGGGGTTTTTGTGCAGAACAAAAATTATTTTCTAAATACTGCTTGTCTGGCGATAGCGCCTGTTAGAAATATGCACCAGCTTATAAGAGATCTGTGATTAAACTCAATAGGAACAGTTTTCCCTTTATGATGAGATCAGAACAGATTCCTGAACAAATCATTATGGCTCTGTTTCCAGAAAAATATATGGCAGAGCTTTGTTCGTGTTACTGCCATAGACTTCCAACACTATTTCTACTATGTTCTTAATTTTCAAGGGTCTTCAACTCAGCCAGAACAATTCACTATGGGCTTGGAAGCTGTCATTTCATGGTGTTCACACCATGGAGGAATATGTTTCACCATAAACTCTGAAAAATAGTAGCACAAAATATGTTGAAGCTGGAAAGAAGACTGGTGGAAAGCAATAGTTTCCTATAATCCTACTCTTTTAAACTAATGAAAACAAAATCAAAGGAATATTTCTTCTGTTCTTAAGTAAAGATCAGACATGAGGAGAAATATGAATGAACGTAGCTTTTAAAAATACTCTTGCAAAGCAAGGTCCCCATCCTGCAACATGTCAATAAGGAAAAAGCTTTACTGCCTGGTGGACTTCAGACTTAAGTCATCTGCATCAGTGAATTTCTCATGGGCCACACTGTCCCACAAAAAACAAAGCAGAAGATTCACAGACAAGTTCTTAGGTGGTGTGAACTACTAATTGTAAACTGGTATAAAAAATGCCTTCAGTGGTGCTCAGACAACACCAAATAACTTAAGAAGTCTAGTTCCTGAAGGTATCATCAATATTTTCCCATATCTGCTTCACTTCTAATGATTCACATTAGTTGTCTATCTTGTACCATTCCCACAGCAGAATCTTTCTTTTACTGTGTGCTTGCATAGCACCTAGCACAATGAAGTGTCAGTGTTACCTGCATCCTCTGCAGTTTGCTGTACTACAGGTAATAGTAGTAGTAATGAATAATAAAAAGCACTGTTCCTTCATTCATTCACTTCCCTGAGAAAAATCTGATCCCTCAAGGCTGGAGTTCTGCCCATGATAAATCCACAAAGCATGAGTTTGAATTCAAACTTTCCATATTGTAGCTCACAAGCTTGGCTCCAGGGGTTTGGTTATGGCCCGTCCTTATTACTAATACATTTCTCTGCCTTCCTCTGAAACATCCTTTCTACAGCAAACAAGATTTCCTGGGATAGTGAGTATAATTCACATTATTGCACATACTTTTTCTGCTTTAATTTTATCTCCAAAAGATATTAAATCTACATTTATTAAGTGGAGTTACTTTTTCAGCCTGCAGGCATAGGCCCAGTATCTTGAAAGATGTAGCAATGAGGTTTATGATTAAAACCTTTTTTTTGGAAAACATGAACAAATGATAACCAGTTGTGATAGTTTTCCATATTTTTAAAAAAGCTAAAAATATGTTCAAATATCTAGAAATGATCTTGTGATTTGATTTATTCACAAGTCCCCTGAAGTGTTTAATAAGTACAATATGGTACAACTAAAATCATGCTTATTACTGCTATTAGCTTGGTAATTCTCCAAGATGAAATCATACTTTTCAGGTTATAAATATACATTTTTATTGTTGATTTTATGCTGCATTTTGAAATATTGCTTCTCTGCTTTCATATTTTCAGTGCTGTATTACAGTACTATAAATCAGCCCAGCAGTAAAGGAATTCTAATTGGTATCAGGTGATTGTTTTAAAAAATAGGGAAAAAAAGTTAAACTCATATTCTTTCAAATGAAGATAAATTCTCTTGAAGCTCTTATATATAAAAAAAAAAAAAAAATCAGATGTGTCCAGAATGTATCTGATTTATCTTTCTGAAAGACTAATCAGATAAAAAGTATGCACATTACACATCAAAGTAGGTGTATGAGTTCAAAACCACCATAAATGATACCTCGAAATGTCGAAGTACAGAGAACCCTTTCCCTGGTATTTTTTTGTTCTTTGTCTATGCTGTTTCAATTTTTCCATCCCAGTAACAATGTGAGCTTCTGTTCCACCTCCTTCTACCTATATATTTTATTTTTCTTTCAAAAAATCTGGTGTTCCTGATGTCTCAGCACCTCTGTGTAGTCAATTTGATCCTTAAACTATTGATTCTTCCTATGACGGATTGTCCCAAAGATACCCTCTATATCCATCTGCAGCATCTGCAATGTGGTACTCAGTCTAGCAAGTCACAATCAACTATGCATTATATGCCAAGTGCTGGGATTTATCTGGAAAGCTAGTGGACTGTGGGTGAGAAAAACAACAATAAATTAATAGGTTTGAGGTACAAAGACAGAAGATACACACTGTATGTAGGATATTTCAAAACAACATTACGGACTTCCCTTTTCTTCATTACACAAATGAATCCTTAGAAAACATTGGTTTTCCAGTGGAAAAAAATACAGCAATCAAAACAAATAATATATATTTGATTCCTGTGTGCTGATATGTCTGAAGACAAGTCAGGGAACACATGAGGAGTACAAACATAGTCCGTGAAATAATTCATGGCTAGGAGGCCAGCTCTGTCTCTCCCGTTTGTGTTTCTGTAGTCCCTCTGAAAAGGGAGATGCTTCATGATTGTTAGAGCATTCAGAGGACAGACTTAAAGGTCTCTGAGGAAACCTGTATTTTTTTCATCTGAGCTTTTGGGCAATGTGGCACATTTTCATAGCCCCAAAACAGTTCCTGATATTTTTCCTATGATAATTGCATAAATCCCACAGTGCATCACCTGGTGTTTCACCCTGCAAAAGAAACAGCCCTCCTACTTTTCCAGACGTCCCCACCACGTTAGGCAAGGGGTTTAGCTGATGGCATTTGGAAGGTAAAGCCGTAATATTAATAAGATTAATTAGTCAATACTGTATGCTATATGGAGTTTTTTGTTTTTTTTTTAAGAGTCACTGAATTGCTCTGTGCACACTTGAATCTCCTAAACAACAGGAAGTCAAGAGAGGAGCTTTGTCATGAAGGCCATAAGTAAGATTAAAAATGAAATGTATCCAAATAAAAATCATGTTAAGCAGATACTCATCAGAAAGGCATCTCAGCAAAGATGAAACAAGCAAAAGGATATATATACACACCTTGGACAGCTGCTCAGGGTCAGATGAAAACCAGATGGAGGAAATCAAGAGGAAAATAAGGCTGAAGAGGTATGTATTTGAAAAGATAAAAGGTAGCATGGAAAGTCACCCTTCACTGGAGTACAGAAAGTCTAGAGCACTGAAGTGACAATGACATGACTTGGAGAGACAATCTAATGCCAACAGGATGAAAATGATACATTTTTACATCCATTGAGTCTTGGCTCCATGAAGGAGAGCAGAGACCACATTTTGTGATTCTTCTGTGTTGAACAATAATGTGTGCCTGGCATGAAGATCAGGTCATAGTGTGAAGGCTCCTGTTATTTTTGTGACATTCAGGCAGTTCACTAATAATCACTGCATTGTTTAATTTTCAAATTGCAAGGAAAACTGATGTGAACTAATTTGTGTCTCCTTTTTCCCTTGCACATTGGAGGTCTTGTCCTACAGGGGAATGTCTCTCATCACAGCTCCAATTCCTTTTCCAAACAATGTCAGATCTGCCATTTCTCCACAGTGCATATTGTAAGTATTTTTCTTCCTACCTTTGGGCTTTCTCTTCCTATCTCTCTTATGCTATTTCCCCATCATGCCTCTAGACCAGTAACCTGCCTCTAAGAGTGAAGTTCAGGTGAAGTGCAATACATAAGTCACAGGCAATGATTCCTCCTCTATTCTCAGGCTCCAAAACACACACTTCTGCAACAGCACCATCCCCAGCACCGTGATCCACAACATGAATCCCATCGCTGAGGAACATAATGTTCACTGTCATTCAACTCCCATGATTTCACAACTGAGTCCCTAGGATTACCGAAACAATTGTGCCCAACTTTTAATATTGATTGCTGAGGTAATTCCGCAGCCAGAGATGTACACAAGCTAAAGGAGCTAAAGTTAGTCACATAGTAGAAGATTCTGTAACTTACAGGGTGCTTGTGTAGGCTAGACTGATTATGTCTCATCTGCTATTAGCCATCTAGTCTACACGAGCATAAGAGGCTTAGAGCATGATGAAAGATCATCTCCTGTTCGCCATACAGCATAAGAGGGAGTTAGTAACCGTTTTAGGTTAGATGTCTAGCTTTTATATATGACAAATACTGTATGATGTGAATCATACAGTGTGTCAGGGTAGACACTGACTTTTAGGAAAAATTATCACAGAAATTATAATGATATTCCTATAAAATGTTCTGTGGATGGTAATGTGTAATTGTTCTGGTTTAGTTACAGGAAACCTCCTCAACACCTAGAGACCAGGCAAGAGCTGAAGGGAATGAACATAACAACAATATTAGTGACTTAATAGCTTCTTAAAGACTTCAGACCAAGAGAAGGCAGCAGCTCAATCATTAAAAGCAGTGAATGCAAGATGATGACTCTGCAGCCCTAGCTGGTTGTGGTGAAGGGTCAGTCTGGCAGAGAGTGGTTGAGCACCGCTAATGATAGGCTGGGATGGGAGGATATGAGATGGTCTTATTGTTTCCCTTGAAACTCTGTCTTCTATGCTCAGGATGAGTCTGCAGTAGCAGATGGTGATAGCAGGCAATGAGAAGAGCAATGTGGGAAGCCAGCTCCATGGCACTAGCAGGTGGGAGCAGTTCTCTCTCAAAGACTTTCTTCTTCCAGCACGAAATTTCATACTGTCACTATTTTGAATTAGATAACACTAGATGTGGGGTTTTATTCTGGAATTGCAACATGGAACAAGGATTGCAGCCAGTGACTTTGCAAGCAGAAAGGTTTACTCTTAGCTCACCTGGGATCCATACCAGTGCCCACTGAGGACAGCAATGTCAATGAACAGGCTCTTAACATTACATACTTGCATTCTCAGATCTGGACAGTCACAGAGCATCTCCACCCATGGACATTTACTAGCTATTCTGAAAGCATTTACTTGTTTTGGATGTTTATAAACTCTTCCTGGAATACAAGGCCTATACGGATTCATCTGAATCCTGCTCTTTTTGATCTGGAAAAGCTTCAGTAATTGAAAAAAATCTATTTCATCTCTTACTTCAGAACATCATGTATAGTTTATAACCTAGGAACCCATGGCTCAGATTTAATGGTAATCATATAACATCTGTTTAATTTTAAAATTTATATGGAGGCTTTTTTGGAAATCCCTTGGAGTTTTTCAACTCTCTGTCTTCTCTATGCACACAGAGGATGTAGAAAATTAATTTCCTGTGTAAAAATACAAGATGACAGAAGGTCCAAGGTTAAACCTATTTACAAAGAAAATCACTGCCAGTGTTTAGAAAATTCTGCTTTTATTTGAAATATTTGGAGGTGTACCTGGCTTCTCATGTCCTCATGGTATTTAAACATGTAAGGCTTTCTGTCTAATAAACCTTAGTGAAAAAACTCCTCTGTATTGATTTTTCCCTGATGAATTGTGAACTGTCTATTCATATGGTGATCCATTTATTTTAATAAAGAAGACAAACTTGTAGGAGTTTCTTATTTTCCCACCCCTCTGGCCTCTTGTGAAAGGACTTGGCCTGCTGCAGAGGCCAGTGTTCAATTTAGAGATGAAACCAGATGCCACTGGCTGACATCTATTTGGTTACTTTATGGCAGAGTTAGTTTATAGACGGGTAGGAATGTGGCTCCCCTTTCTTTATGCAAAATTGAAGGTGTAGAAACACAAGGTCCAGATGTGACAGAGGCTATAACAAGGATCTTAATACCAGGTTAGCACTGACCCTCATTTCTTCCATTTCTACTAATGCAATGAAGTAAATTATGATTGAAATATTCAATACTCTAGAAAATAAAACAATCCAGGGCACTGTTGAAGGAGATTGTGAAGTCAACAGCTCAGCCCCATTTGATGGTATATTACTTATTTTTTCATCAAAATCTATGTGAAATGGATCAGTGTTTACATTGCATTGCACAGTGTCCAGACTATTAGCTTGCAGTACATAGCTTCACCACAGAGAACCATGAAAGCAACTGATGGCTTCATTCCCCATCTCAGAAAAGAAAGGAATGTCTGAATGGAAATCACTTTTACTAGTAGAATTACCTGGATGGCAGTGGGGAGGAGCAACTCAGCTCTTGAATAAGGGAGGACATATATGGGAGATGGTACCCAGGTATCTGAGAAGCATTGAGCACAGTGATGCTATGGCTCCTGTGACCCACTGACTGGGACCTCCTCACCATCCTACCCTTGTTCAGCCAGCAAGCTTGTGGCTCCCTAACCTTCTGCACCAGCACAGGAGGATGACAGCCTCCAACAACCCAGTTATAACAGGAACACATGGAACTTAGACCTCCAACACCAGGCAATAAAGCCTAGAAAAGCTGTGCCCTGTGTCCACCACGCAAACAGCAAGCAAAGAAGTAGCAGCGAATACTACATGCTCCAGAGTTTGTCCATACCCTGTCTAGAGTGTGTAGATCCTCTGTTTCAGAACAGCTCAGGAGGCTCTGAAATCCACTGCTCTCTTTGGTGATAGATTCTTCCAGTTTTGGAGGTTTTATTATTTCCTTCCCAAAGGAAAATTCAAAACAAGCTTTCTTCTTAGCTCAGATTAGAAGGGCTTTCAGAATGTCTGAATTTCCTACAGAACTACTCTATTGGAAATTATATGACTGCTTATACTGAAAGCTGAAACAGTGATAGCTGCAGGTAGCCTGGAGAGCACTTTACCAAAGCACAGGCCAGATTTGTGTTAGATATTGACCATGGCTTTGCTCCTTCAGTGACTTTCTGAATGTCAAGGCTCCAGTATTGTCATTACTTATTGTCAATTTCTGTTCCAAACACTTAGTTTTTAGGCTGAGTTTTCACTAATCCACACTTTCACCTAGGCTCTAACAGTTAAACCATGTCCTTTCTACCTGACATTCACCCAGCAGCTTCCCAGTGTGCTGTAGATGTAGAAAGGCATCAGTTACCAAATCAATAACACCTTGGAATATTCCTGCAGTAAAACCAGTGAAGTTTCATTACTCCAAATAATTATGCAGAGTTTAACAAGTACATGACTCTGCTGATGAAGTCTGAGGTGAATACAATTCAATTCACTTAAGCATCACTATGTCAACCAGGTTTTAAAATACAGTAAAAGAAGTTCATACAACTTAGTATCAGTAAATCTGTTGATTAAAAAGGTGCTAGCTTTACAGTCCCTTTTTCTGAGTAGAAACACACTTTAACATGAACTTATTCTAAATTGTTGGTTGTTTGTCCTTCTTCTATCTTTACAATTTCATCTTTTGGGGAACATCTAAGGATCTAATAAAGGACCCTGAAGCATTAGGCATTATACATACTGAAAATTAACTGTCTAAGACCTAAAGAAACATGCTACACCAAAGCAAGCTGGCCAAAGGTAAGATTTGCTACTTTTCCTCTGTCCTACATTATTTCCCCTTCTTACAAACTCTGGGAATATGTTTAGCAATTGAGGTTATTACCGATAGCAATAAAGCATCTCAGCATCTGCTATGATCTGGAAGAAGAAGTAGTAAAATGCTTCACAAAATAATATGTACCTGGATTATCTGAATCTTTGACACAGGGCAGCTCATTCACAGGCAAGGACATGAAAAATATAAACACTGGAAAAGGTTTTGCTATGGCAGAATAAAAGAGATGTCAGTTTAGCTTAAGCTGCAGACTGAGGAATGGAGGAAATCTAAGACTAATAGTACACTATATGCTAACAGAAGGACGGGGCATATGAGTTAAATGTTTGTATTTAAACACTCCTCAATCCATTAACACTCTTTATCAGCCTGAGGAATCTAATGTGTCTTATGTCTCTAAAATTGCTCAATGGAACAGCTACTTTCTTAACTGAAAAACGCACCGGCAACAACTGAGCAGAACAACAGACACGCCACCTGCCTCACAAAGCATTATTACTTGCTGGTTCACCCTGTGGCACATGCAGTGTTAAAGAAATATTAGGATCTACCTTGAAAAGAATGAAAGAAAAGATAAAGTTCCTTTCATTGTTGCTGTAGAATAGAAAATTAGAAGAAAATGTTGAAGTATCATATGCAGTTTCCCATCTGGATGTTATTACTTCATATTTTTTTAATCATGTACAGTACTAGTACAGATTGTTGATTGCTACTGTTTTTCTTATATACATGTCTTCCTATTAGGTATAAAATACAAAGCAATTTATTTTTGTCTGTCATATCAACCACTAGAAAACACTTTCCCAGATGATTTTAGTATGTAGTTGGGGTGGCCATAAAATAAAATAACAATTTAGTGGTTTATGTGTGCATGGACTGTATTATATTACCAAGCTGTAATAGGTAGAAAATGTAAAAATAACCTAGTGACAAAACAGCAAAACTGCACTTGAGACTTATACTTAAAGACAAACTATGAAACATCCTAAAAATAAGATCTCTTTTGAGACATCCATGAGAATTTAGTGATAAAATAGTGATAAAAGAAAAGATCTTGGTAACAGCTTATGAAAAGCTGGACATGATAAAAAGGGCAGAAAAGTCTGGCTTGCTATTTTCTGCATATCAAAAATATCAGAAGAAATATAAAACACTTCAATGATCCATCACTGCTTTTATTCTCTTTTCTATGCATGCTAATGTCCTGTTCAAACGTCTGCACCAACACCTCACATCCTACAAATTCTTGAAGTTTTCCAGTATCTAAAAGCCTGCCCAAGTTCTCCTAAGTGTCCTGAGGCAAGGGAAGACTATGTGCTGTTCTACTTCCTCAAAACAAAGCTGAAGCAACTCCAAGTTTAGAGAATATTGAAAAAGTACTCCTAGAATATGCCATAGAGACAAAATATTTTCTATTCAAAACTTCCTGTGGTCATAGCACAAGGAAGGGCTCCTCAGGAATGTAGGGTTGTTTTAAGTTTTTTTTTTTCAGTCTACTGGGCCCATTTAAAAAGGTATATCATCTTCACCACTGAATTTCATGTTTTGCAGTCTGCAAAAATCACATAATGTGCAGCTTCTACTATGCCACTTGTTGTGAGGGTTCATTGCAGACCTTCTAATGAGCCTGCCATACTCTTTCAGTATGCACAGCACCATCTTCTCAATCATGCCTTTCATGAGATTAAGATTCAGTGATGCAATGCAGCCCATGACACAAAGCCTCTTTTCAAACATAAAGGAGCCAATTGTTTTTACAGCCTCCAAGCATGCACAATCTTTGCTTCACATGTCCATGCAATAAGTGGCCTAAAAGTTTCATATCCTCCTTGCAATATGGAACTTGACCCTTGAAAATCCCTCATGACAATTCAACTAGTAGAACGGAAATCTTTTCCCAATACCCTAAGGACACTGGCAAAATATTTGTACTATTTCCATGTATACACACTCTGTTACACTGTCCTCCTTGCATATTACACAAACTAACATTTTTGAAGCTATGTATCCTCCTGTCATTCTGTCCATAAATTATCTCAGCTGTCTTCAGACTACTCAGATTAATTTCTTTAGTTGCAGCTCCCTCTGGCATGAGCTACATTTCAGAGTGTTGCTAAAACCTCTCTGCTTAAGCCAACATTCACTGCATGAACACAAGTGTCAAGACATGACACAAAGAAACTGACCTCTGCGAGCACTTGAAAGTGCTCCAAACTTTCTACTCCCACCAACTTTAGCTTGCAGCTTTACAACATGGGGCTGGTAGCTGGTGAAGCATCAGGACACAAGATTTACCCTGGGGAAGGAAACACATTTGTGCAGTAGTCAGCCCTGTTGTAGAAAATTTTATCAATTCAGAAAGCCATGTAAAGCATGTTCAAGCCAACCAATCAATATGTGTTTTGACGTTCTGCTCCAGTCACCAGAACTCCTTTAGTAGTCAACAGAAAAAAAGACACCTCTCCAAGTGCTTTCAGTGCCTGTTCTGGAAGGCAGTGAATCACTCCAGGGCTGCCAGTCTCAAACCAGTGACAGTAACAGTTGCACTGTCAAGGATTAGCCATGTCCCCTCTTTCCCCTACCCAAGATCTCTTCATGTAGCACAGAGAAAAAGCCCCCCTCATCCCTGGTTCACGTACATGCTGCAGTCATTAATACCCTCAAGCACTGTGACAATAGGGCCACCCATGTACCTGACTGTTTACAGTGTCACTAAAGTAGCAGTAATTTTGCATCAGTGGAAGGAAACCACTAACTGGACACTGTAGACCACAAAGAAGGCAGAGATACAGAGAATAGTAAAGTATACATTAAGAGTAATGTGCAGAATCAAAACTAGATACTGCTAAACTTGACTGTCCCTTTCATAGCAATACTTGTGATAAATACTCCTCTGGATTATTTTTGACATTAAGGGTGGTAATAAGGAGGTGCCCAACTGGCTCAAACCCACTGGACATCTAACCCCATGTCCTCTCTCTGGAGGTGGCCAGCATCACTGTAAAATGAAAGATTCACTTTTCTCCACCTGTCAGATGTCCAACTGAGTCATTGTCACTCCTAAAACTTCTTTTCCTCTCAGTTGTAATTCACCCATAGCAACTATATCATGTCTGGCACTACTCAATATTTACACTGGCTATTTTGAGCTGATAGCATTCTCATTAAATTCATAAACAAAGAAAAGTTGAGCATAACAGTTATCAAAGGATAAAATAAGAATTCAAAGAGATCTTGAGAAATTGGTCTGAAATAAGGTACAGATCAACCAAGAGAGATGTAAGGCTCTCAGGGAAGAATAATCATTTGCATCAGAAGATAAGGAGGGAATGGCAGAGACATCAGAATGGGGAGGCCATGGCAGACACATTACTGAAGAAAAAGGTTTGAAGGTTGCACCAACACACAAACCATGCAGAAGCTGGAGAGAGCTAGGTGCTGCAAAAATAATCCAACTGTCGTACCAAAATGGCTAAGCAAGAATGTAATCTACTGGATGCATTAATTCTTCTATTCCACTTGTCTCTGGCAAGTCAAGAAAAGTTTTGCCCTGCTTCAAGGGTCATGAGAATAACTAGGAAAAAAGGCATTTTCAGGGAAAGACTGTAGTACTTAAATGTTTAGACTGGAGAAAGGAAGACCAAAGAGAGACAGTAGTTAACTGATTTCAGAGCACAGAGTATTCCACTCCAACGACTCCCCTGGCCCTGAAAGTGAGCCCATGTTTCGAGAATGATACAGATATCCCTGGCATCACATCAGGCATGCTGTGGGCTGTGCAGGAGTGGGGAGCTGGCTCCACACCTGCTCTGACCTGCTCCGGCCCATCCCAGCAACCACAGCCCAGCAGCAATCCTTCCCAAAACCAAGCCACCACAAGTCAGCACACACCTGTGAAATAAATTATCAAGGTAGTTGAGAAAAATGATGAAACAGAGGTGAGAGTTGAGGAGACAGTGCCAGACGCAACAGAAACCATGAGGAGAACCAGCTGCTCATCAGGTGGTACCTCAGAAGTCAGCTGACTGGGATCTTCAGTCTGTTCTTTAACCTGCAATTTACATGCCAGATGACCATTTGGAAGGAGCTTTACCCCAGGAGTTTTTGTCCCATTCTCCTTTTTGCTGACCTCGTACTCTTACCCTCTGTTATCGGCCAAGGGACATGGAAAACCACCCTGTTGGGTTGGTTTTTTACAACACTCAGGTTTTTTTAGCTCCGCTAGTTCATGAATGCTAGCATTTCAAATTGTAACATAATGTGCCATAAATGACATTGCATGCCATAAAATGCTGCAGAAAGATACACTTTTACTCCTATAAGCAGTGGCTGGATTCTGCTGAACTGAATTTGGTGGAGATTCAATCAGAATTGAGACAAAACAAAAGAAAAAAATGCCAGGTTCACTGCCGAGTTCACTTGCATTTTTCCTGTCCCCAACAATAAGAGGATTACCTTAAATCAAGAGCATCAGTGTGAATGAGAACCAGAAAACTTAATACATAGAAGGGCAAGGAGATCAAAGCTTAGCACCTGGAGAATACCACATGCTCTGGATTAATAGAACAATACACTCCATTACATAAATCTTGAGCAAGGTTATTCATGGACACACATACATAAAGAAATTACTGTAGGGTTCAGATAACTGATACTTAATACTGGCGTTCTTTCTATCAGAGAATACCCTCTACACATTATAAGGGTGTTGACACAGAGCTGTGAGACATTATTTTGTTTTAAACACTTTTAGTCTAAACTTGACATTACAGTTTTTGGATCTGGATACTGCACATCTGCAAGTCAGCGGAAATACCAAAATCTTGCATGTTCCTTTGATTGTTACATTTAAGGTATCATATATGCTACTAGCTCAGCTGCTGCAAGGCATTAAAGTCCATTACTCCAAGCCTGTAAAGTACTTTGGAAATACTATAGACAAGGATTAGAGAAGATGAGTATTCCACATGTCGTCAGAAGGGATGATAAACAGAGGGTAAACGCACTGTAGTTAAAGTGATATATTGGCTACATGTGGGGACCAATAGCCTGAGATCCTTTCTGATGAATATTCTGTTGAGTGGTTTTGAAACTATAGGCTTTTATCAGGCTCTTATATTTCCAAGAACAGTTCTGTTTACATGCCTTAGCCTACAGTTTCCTGACAGGCTGAAAACAAACCAGAGGAGTCTGAATTTGACACACATATTAATTTAGGACCTGTGTGTTAGTATGACTTGGAAAAGGAGAAAGGGTAGAAAGAAGATAGTCCAAATACAGTTAAACATTTCACAAATAGATACTATTATGAGCATAGCATTTATTTATTATCTTGCATCATAAACCATTCCAGTTTGTTTTATCATCAAGGAGACGAATTCTCCCTCAGATGTGGAAATAACATCCAAGAACCAGGCATGTGATTTTGTGACCTACAGAAGCAACAAAGAATCACTCATCTGTGTAGTGTGACCACTGCAGAGAAAAAACAACAACAACCCATAAAAAAAACCCAAACAAACAAAACCCCAACCACAAACAAAAAAAAAAGCCAGCTCTCTAACGTAAGACAATATCACTGTACAAAAATCCAGGACAGGAAAGTAAGAGGAATAAGGATCCCTCTATCCATCACACTGTAGTATACAGTCAGATGAGAAAGCTGCCACCCTAGAAGCAGTATAGCTGTGCTAGGGAAGTGTTCTCCTTTCTTCATGCCAGGTTCAGGCTTCCCATAGCATTCATGGCTCCTGCCAATTTTCCCAGTTTCTATGGATGGGTCACCAAAAACTAGCAAATCTTACTGTTACAATCAGGCATAGTCTCCACACAGTTGCCATGGAGTAAAATAGGTCTTTTATGAGTTTGAAATCCAGTTCACAGTTAGTCATAAAGGCTAACTCTATGTTGATGCATAAGTTTCAAAAGATGGACAGGTTAAATTTGTTCCCAAGCAATGGTAGATAAAAAAAAAAAAGCAAGCAATCATTTAAATGTGAATTTAAGCAAGCTTGCTTGGTGTGGATGCAAGCTGAGAGTGATGTTAAGTCACCTTTGCTTCTTCCTTGCTCTTCAGTACTCTGTTATTTTAGCACCTGCAAAACAAGTCATGGTTTACCACTATTAATTGAACACAAAGACTTGAGAAGATTGTAAGCAAAGGTTGAAATCCTTTTTCTTCTGGAGTTTCCTGTGATCCTGTGATCTTAGTATTGAATTATTTCTATTAAAAGGAGATGGAAAATTAGTTGGACAGAAGGAAATGGGCAGATTGTTGTTCATATCTGATTCAGAAAAAAAAAGGTTGAACTGAAATTAGAGAGCAACTGGTCTCGCAGAGGATGTCAGAGTTGGCAAACAGAAAGGAAGATGGCAAGAGACAGGAATGTGAAGGACTCTGATCAGGGTTACCTTTCAGGGCAGGAGTTATGGCATGCATATCTTCACATGAGCAACTATGTATGCCAAGCCTATGCTGAGATATATGGGGCAGCTGCTGGACACAATGCATACACATCTCTCCTATGTGACCCCAACACTGCCTTGTTACTTAGGCCTGCTTCTGGGGCCAAACCAAACTCTATCTCCCTTTGCTGCTAGCCAACACTCCTCACCAGGAAATAGGCTGGGGTTTACTATCACTCCTCTAATTTTACATGACAAATGTTTGAGCAACAGAGAAAGGCTTTTGATGTTCTTAGTGACATAATTTACAGCTTGGTATTGGCAACAGGAATCTCCTATCTGCAGTTTCCTTCCTAGGCTCGGTCACAAACTTGCTTCATTGCCTAGATTGATCCTGGAATCAGTTTACCCCTATTTAAAATGCATTTTACACGGGACTATGAATTCAGACAGATGTAGTGAGGCTTAATTAATGTCAGTCACAGTGCCGAACTCTTCAGATGAAAAATATGGAGCTGCTGTATATTAAATGTACAATAACAAATAACTTCAGAATCTTTAGATAGTGCCTATTCAGTAGAGCTGAAAGGAAAATATAGGAATGATAAAAATTCATCATAAACATTAAAGAGTCATACAATAGCCACATATATATCAGATAAAACCTAATATAGAAATAATTCAAGATGGGCTGAAAAGCAAATACCTCCCACTCCTGAAAGCTTTTGTGGTACCTTAGAAAACCCAGGAAAGGAGGTTGATATCACAGCTGTGCTGAGTGTTTATTGAGACTGACACTTTCTTTGAAGGTCATTCTGCCATGATATTTTCAAAAACTCTTTGAATAGTCGTGCTTCAAACTTAATTTTCTTTTATAACTAAAATAGTCCACTGGAATTCTTTGATATTACCAAGCGTGTTTTAAAACCAAAGAGAACAGCATATCTCAGAGAAATAGATATCACACCATTTAAAGCTGAACCGACACTGAATAAAACATTTTTTCCACTCTTTAAGTTATGTTTGCTATGGTTACAACTTCAAAATCTCAGAGTTTCGGTTAAGCTCTGGGATAAGTAAATTTTATGGCAAAAAGACTCCATGCCAGGTAGCTCCAAATATCAGAATAATCCCAGTTTAGAATTGTAGTAATACTGTAAACAAGTGCCTTTTACTAAAAGTGAGCATAACAAGTTCTTAAAGTTATTTTTTCTCAATCATCACAATAGGAAGGCAGAAGAGACATAGATGGTTAGAATGACTTTTCCATAATCCTTTGACAGATTTACAATCGTGTGCAAGGTTACTCCATAGAGTGATTTTGTCGAGTATGTTTGTCCAGTTTTTCAACCTCTGCCAAGATGCCATGGGAAGTTCAAAAGACATAAGAAGCCTGCCCTCAGGCTCCACCCGTACTGGAGGCAATGGGGCTTCAGGCCAGCTCCTCCACAGAGACTGGAGGAGTCCTGGGCTGCTCAGCTTTGCCAGAGCTGCCACAGATTTGAGGCATCTTTCTCCTACTGGGGTGCTGATGAGTGCAACCTGACAACGTGAGCATGAAGATGCACAATCAAGAAGATTCACCCTTTACTATGTCCACCACTAGCCCAGAGGGTCAATGACTTATGGTGGTGGCAAGTGCAGAGTCATTTCCATTCCTCACATCAAATAACCTGCACTATGCACGGGCCACTGATACCCTCAGTAGTCCCCTTAATCACACACGGTTCAGACATAATCATCTCCAACTGTTATTTATATGAATCTTAGTGGTTTAAAAGTATTTATGGCATGGGTAAGATTCTTTTCTTATTTCCACAAAGGAAAATCAAAGATATTTCTAAGTGTTGCTCTTCAGACAAAGTAGACTTCACAGTTGTCAACAGCTGTCTCCCGAATTAGTTTAGTTAGATCTACCACCCTGTCAAAGACCACAGCCTTGTGGATCTTGCGCGACAGAGAAGCTACAAATCTTAAAGCTTTACATTTATTTTATGCAAAAGCAAATAATGTGGTAGCCATTTTAGAAGTAGGTACAAAAATCTCAAGTGAACTTCATCAAGTACCAGCTGAGGTGCTTTGGGACACAGCGCCTTAATTTATTATGCCAGAGGAAGAAAGCAACTAAGGTATAGAAGAATGTAATCCTTCTTTAAATATTATTCCTGGGAATGCTTTTATCAACAAATGTTCAGCTTCAATTGAATTATATATTTTCATCATAGGTCTACATTCCTGGGTCTTGGTTCTAAATTTAAATTGTTTATACAGACAGAAAAATTGTTGATTTTATGGCATGGCATGGGAAAAAAGTTGAGATTTTGTTTCTGACTTTTCTGAACACAGTCCTCCCTCAGCTAGCCTCCCATAGCTGGCACATAAAGCCCATCTTGGTGTGGTGCGTTAAGGGGAACTTGTGCAGTGCCTTATCCACACAACACAAATAAGGCAGCTAGTGCTTACAAGTATGGTGTACAGCATCGCTTCTCAGAATGAATCAAAATAAACTAGTCATGGACTACTTGAGGCATACACCTACTGACACCGTCATCATTAAAGGCATCACAGCTTCCAAAAAAAAAAAGACAGGAGCACATGAGGGAGAGGACTCCCATCTGGGCCACAAACTTCCCCCATGTTTGCTAACTCATTTATCTATCCTTGTCCTCACCTCATCACATGCATAAGGAGGGTAGCGGAATTAAGCTGTTACAAACCATAAACTGAAATAAGTTGCTTGCAAAATGGAGCTCAGATGCTTGTGTGGAGTGGTCTGTTGGAGTCTGAGGCTTCTTGTGCAAGTGATCAGAAAAAGCTCTTCAGCTATGCCAGGGAACGGCTGTGGCAAGCAACACCTCCTGATTCCAGTTATACTGCCAGCTGACAGACCACACAAAGCAGCTGGAAAAGGTAGACATATTTTATTGATAATTCAAGACTAATCCTTGTTTTCATCTATAAAACATAGCTGCTTCACAAGCAACAGAGCCAGAAATGTAATTTCTTTCAAAAACTGAGTAGTGTCTGAGACATCCCCTCCTGGAGCACCAGAAGCATTTCAGAGGAACTGCTCTTACCTGAACTAGGGTGCTGAGTATTTAAGGAATTCTGAGGCATGGTTCCTATGAAATGCCATTTATTTTACCATTTCAGACAAGTCCAGATGTTCACTGTGGCTAGAGGCTGTGGCCAGGGGTTTCTTACAGTCCACAGTTCTGCTGCTTCCATTAGACAACACTCGATTTGTTCCAAATCCTCTACACTTTTTAACAATGTGCATGTTTAATACCAGGGGGGTTATGGCAGTCTGTGAACACTGCAAACTTGAGGACATTAGAAACAAAAATAGAATCGAATCAAAACTCCACATTTGATCCAAACCTCACAGCAGGAGCCTTTCCATATAGCAGCCTGGGGGAAAAAAACAACAACTTAGTTATACAGACTTCTGAACTTTCAAAATGCTCATTACAAACCTGAATCCAAACTTTGCAGCTTGCATCCATGCCTAATGAGACAAAGTCTGGACTTGAAATGAAGAACATTAAAGAGCATAGCACCACACCATTACTCACACAGCTTTCCTTATATGGTCTGTAGTATTGCAATGTAGGAAATTCACTGCAATTTGTTGAGTGATTTTTGTCCACCCAGGAAAACGCAGCTTATAAGCCATTTCTGTAGGGGAAAAAAAAAAAAAAAATTT
>VWZY01003198.1:145463-163049 GCA_013399075.1 Chloroceryle aenea
CAGGAAGTTGTCATCCACACATTCCAGAAACCTCCTGGACTGCCCCCTTTCTGCTGTGTTATACTTCCAGCAGACATCTAGTAGGTTGAAGTCCCCCATGAGAACAAGGGATAGTGAACACAAGACATCTCCAAGTTGTTGAAAGAATATCTCATCAGTGTCTTGATCCTGGTCGGGTGGTCTGTAGCAGACTCTCACCAGGATATCAGCCTCATTGGCCTTCCCCTTCATCCTTATTCATAGACTTTCCACCTTGGTGTGTCTAACATTGAATTCAAGACAGTCAAAACACTCCTTAACATATAATGCTACCCTTCCACCTCTCTCTCCTTGTCTATCCCTGTAGACATTCATTGCAGGACTCCAACCATGCAAATCATCCCACCACCTTTCTGTGATGGCAATTGACCAGGCCCTCCTTTTCTAGAAAAATGGCAGGTTTGGGCAGAAGGAAACAGAGTCTACCCAAAAAAGAAAAGAAATCCAGATAATTTCAGGCTACAGAGAAATTAGAAATGAACCAAATTTTAAAAATAATTCCTTAAAGAAGTAACCTATTTAAACAGCAGTTTACCTCAGGATTTAATGCCAATGCCCTTCATCATTATGTTGGTGCACTATCCAGACCCATCTGATAGCAATGAGGTTGTCACTATGGACTCCATTAAGCTGCTGGCACTTCTCCCTTCAGGGAGCAAAGTCTTTGCTTATGGATAGGGTTTGTCTTCAATCCACATAATCTGTGTTATTTCTTGATCTGCTTCCAGAGATGTTATATGAAAGCTCTGGGAGGCCAAAGGGATACTAAGCTGGGAAAGCCATTAATTTCCTACAAAGGACCATTTACTTCTCTTTCCGGTCAGGAAAACAGCTGTCAAGAAGTAGAGCTCCTGACTGACACTGCTGAATGTTGCCCAGTTTCTGTTCCACCTTTTGAGGGTAAGAGGACAATGTGCCAGAAGTATGCCTGGCAGGACTCAGCCACAAACCTGGGTATGGGTTGTCACAGCTCCTTATGTTAGAGCCACATGACTCCTTAGGCTTCATTTCCTTTCCTTGTCTTTGTTCCATCTTCCTTTGTCACAGTCACTCCCGTCTCATATTCTTCTTCTACTACTGATATTCACACTTGCCTTCCCTTCTGTTTTTTTCCTTTTGAGCAATGAATGAAGCATCTGCCCAGCAACTGGAGAACATCGGTTACTATTGAAACTGTCCACCATAACCCCTGACAGCAGGCCTTCTCTGGCAGCAGATCTCCTTACATGTCTGTGGGGCTGGTGTTCAGGGTGTTGGCTATCCTGCACACCCTCTGCCCTATAAACACAGCTCAGGCAAAGCTTGGCAAATGCTCCAAGTAGTATACTGGGGAAGCTCATTAAGTCTAGTAAGTCCTGAAAATTTTGGTACACAGTCGTCGATGTCCCCCCTGGCATTCCACTAAAGGTTGTAACATTTACTACCAAAACACTTCATTTCATACAAGGTACAGGTCTGTAGTTTCTGGGTTATGGAGATTTGAGTCCCCTTAATGACATGGTCTTGTCATTAGCAAGCCTAGACAGAAATTTTATTTTTTGCAGGGGGAAGGATTATCTATTTTAAAATGTAAGGAGAAGCAATGCAGTCCTGATGACAGCAGCCCACAAAAAGCATTTCAATCTCACCACCACCATCTCAACACTTCCATCAACACCATCAGAACATAAGTGATTAAGGCGTCAATGCCAGCACAGAAGCCATCTTGGATATCTTCTCTATCTCCACATTACATAGAATCATAGAATTACAGAATTACTTTGAATTGAAGTGTTCTCTAACATCAAGTCCTACTGTTAACCTAGGCCTCTCCTGAGCTTCATCTGCTCCAGGATAAACAACCCCAGTTCCCTCAACCACTATTCATAAGACTTCTTCTCCAGACACTTCATCAGCTTCTTTGCCCTTCTTTGGAAGTCCTCCAGCACCTCAATGTCTTTCTTGTAGTGACGGGCCCAAAGCTGAATGGAATATTCGAGGCGCAACCTTACCAGTGCCAAGTACAGAGGTACAATCACTTCCTTAGTCCTGCTAGCCACAGTATTTNGATGGCAGTCAAGATGATCTGCTCCATAACCTTCCCTGGCACCAAGATAAGACTGACAGTAGTAGTGAAGTATCACTTTACTTGTTCATGGCTATAAAATGTAATTGAAATAGTTGGTAATATATGTATTTTGGAGGTTTTCCAAAATAGAAAGACAATTACTGTATTTTCTGTTAGCAAGACACAAATAACTCGTCATGTAGATACTTTAGGCTTAACTACTGTATCCTAGGGCTAATCTCCATGAGATTTGACATAGTCCACAGGCACTGACAAGGAATTATAAATTGTACATCTCCAGTAACCCACTGATGGTGGGCACCACAAATTGAGTTAGATGGAATTTTTGCAAATTCACTGATGAAAAAGAAATACAGAGCAACTGGAAACACAAGAACAAATAGAGGTGGTTGTAAATAATCATCTGTAAATTACCTGAGCTTTTGATATTACCGATTTTTTTAAGAGTCTGTAATGTTAACACTGTTTATAGAGAACATATTTTCTTGGGGCAAATTCTGAGATAGGTATGAATAAATATTGTTGTATTGGCTCAAAACAAGCATTACACCACTCTGAAACTGCAAACATAGCCCTAACGAGGCAAAAGAGGATGACAGCAAAATGTCTGTTTTCACTAGACCTGAAACAGCCTATACTTTAACTGAGTCCAACTCTCGAAGTGAGTAAGTAGGTTCATGCTTGCAGCCTGAGTAATGAATTAGCCACCAGGATGCTTTTGTGCATCATGCACAAAAGTCACATGATCTCCTACCCTTAAAACTCCTTTGAAATTAGTAATGAACAACATGTCACAGCAAGTAAAGGGTCCCACTGAATTATCACTGCACTCCTAGGTGCATTCTTTGGACACTCCCAGATGAATAAGTTTTGGGGTGCATCATCGCTTTGCTGATTGCTAATGTAAATGCCACTGACTGTGTAACAGGAGCAGCTAGAAAGCAGAACTCAGGAATGGCTACTGTTATGTTCAACAGCCATTGACTACAGTGGCTTCTTAGTTTGGCTTCGGAGAGCTATTTGTCACTAATTAATCTCTAGCTGCATGTCTGTTATGTCTTAAATCACAGCTGTGACATTTCAGGGGGATGGTCTCTGTGATCTGAGAGGTCATTCTAGTCTCCAGCTGTGATGCTTGCATGTCACTGCTTTGGAACATTTTATTGCCATGTGATTTACTTTATGACACTTGAAATCATGTTAAATAATTTCTGCTCTCTTTACCTTCCTTTCTGAGCCTTTTCCTCCTGCTTAACTGTACATCCTCCTTCCTACTCCTCTTTAAGTACATTGCCAATAAAAAAGCAGAAATTTTTGCCTCATTTTCTGTTCATGTGACTATAATTAATTTTACTCTAAAATACCAGCTATCAAATAACCGCACCCTGTGTTCACTTGGCTAATTGAGTTTCTTGGACTATTTGCAAGCTCAGTACCTACCTTACTTAAACCAGAAGCAAGAATGTCTGTTGCTGAGGCATTAAAGCCATTGAACTGTACCAATTTCATTACCAAGTTATAAGAGCCAGCCATTTAAGGGTCAAAGTCTACCACTCAAGTGTAGCACAAGTGCAGGTAGGTTTTCCTAGGTGGGGTTCCGTTCATACACAGGCTTTAACTGGACAGTCAAAACCAAGATAAGCCACTTTTGGTAATGTTTTTTCAAGTTGGCTGTAGATAATACAACTTTAACTCCTCTTCGGTTTGTTTTCAGTCAACAGTGGTAGCAAAAATTTTATTGCAGACTAATCCAGTAGGAACTCATTATCCCTGAAAATGGGTGAGCAAAAGTGACACAAATTGTTTTCCGTTATTATATGGGTGAGTAAAGTTCATACTGTCTATAGTCAAAACAAATCCTGATAACACTCTAACTTCATCTTCACACAGCTTATAGCATAGAAACTCACTTAATAACCTTCCCTGAACAGCTATATTTTTTTTCCGTATCTTCCTTTTTACTATTGTAGAGGAAAAGAGGGGCTATTATAATTTTCATTTTTCTTTCAGTATTCACCATTTTTGATAGTGACATAATATTTTTCCTTTGAAGTGTTTTCAGTTCACCTTCTTCTGTGTGCGACCATGAATTTCCAGTTCCTGAGGAAAAGCCTGCTTAGTGACAATTTTTAGCTAACTTTCTTTTTCAAACCTGGTATTAGAGTTTTGCCCAACTACTGAGTCTTTATAGTGAAGGAATAAGAAAAAAGCAAATTCATAGTTTTGTTCTGTCCTAGGCTAATATAATAGGGACTCAGCAGGTCTGTTCCTCTTCTAGGACCTTAGTGAGGACCCAGAAGAAGCAGTCTTGGAGAACAGCAGGTGAGTCAACCCTTCAAGGATATCTGGCATCAAGGCATATCACAAGATTTTCCTTCTGCTGCTGCCATTCATTGTCATTTCTAAATGATCTTTCTGTTCAGTTTTAGTCAGAGCATAAACCTATTCACCCTATATGACCCTCAGCTCATTCACTGTGCTGCTCATGATGAGGTCTGCTGGGCAGTGGACCACCATAAGCATTTTAAGAAAGAGATTTAAACTGATAGGTATATCCAATCAGCAAACCTTGTATTCAGATGGGCACAGAAGAACAGTAAGTGTGGTGTTTTCTAAACAAGTGATAAACAAAACAAAGCTGGTGATATATTTGTTGTCTTCCAACACATGAGGAAATGGTCTCAGTATTACTGTCAAGACTCCCAGGTACAATTCTGCAGAATGCCAGAAGTAATTTCTGTTGATGGTTACTGCTGGGAAAAAAAAAAAAANTTTTTTTTTTCTGAAAAAGTTGCCCCTTTTGTATTTAGCAGAAAGTAACAATGCAGTTTTTCATCCTTACAGCCATAAAATAAACCTTTTCAGTTCAAGCTCACAGAGTAAATGATTAACAGAGTAAGTTAGCTAACAAAGGCTAGAAAAATAAAAGTAATGTCCAAAGGTTTTTTATTATTATTTAATTTGAAAATATCTTCCTGATATCTAGGAATAAACAGTTTCAAAACTCTTTTGTAAGGAGGAGTTATAAGTGAGACACCTGACCTTTAAAAACACTCAGCTTGAAACAAAAGTTACAGCGTCTAGAAACCACAAGTAAAAAAAGTATCATAATGCCAGGTGATGGATTAACATATCCCAATGTGGATTTAAATTGTCATGCCATGCCAATATGCTGTCAGTCATGAAAGATTAGTCTGGCATTGTAAAGATTTTCATCCAACAATAGTGCTGAGAAGTTAAAAGTATGCTGTCTAGTTTTATATCAACACAGTGTAGAGTTATATTAAGTAAATATGAAGAAAATTGTATAAGAGGTATAACTGTTGACAAGCAGGTTTAGAAACAACAAAGAGAGCCTTTTAAAATGTCATTGCATTCAGATAGAAAAACGTATTTTTTATCACTTTAGCAAAAAGGAGGGGGGAAACCCTCAAAGTATAGTTTCCAAGAAAAATAGACATTAACTCTGGGGAAGAGAAGTTTCACCTTTTCACCAGCTTAATCCACACATGTTTTAGGGATACCTGATACTTTTATTTATGTGTTTCATATCCTACTCCCTTACAAACTTTTTGTTAGCTTAAGTAGCAGGGCCTATAAAGGTAGCAGAATTGGCACAATAAAGGCCCTGACATTAAGCAGCCCAAACAAAGTTAACAAGTGCATGTTGCAAATGCTGCAGAAGGGATGGCTGAGGCAACCTCGGGCAGGGTCCCCAGCTGCAAGCTTCACTACTGACCCAGGTGCACATGCTGGGATACTGTGGCCACCTCACTCTCCTCTGTCCACCCTTCCATGAGGCCGGGCAATGACACAAGGGACTGGCCAGAAACTGGGTTGTTCTTCCAGGAAGCTCCATCTGAAATATAGTTCATGGTGGTGACAAGGGAAAACACCTCAGCATTCTTCAGGAGTAGATGCTTCTTGCACCTCACACAGCAGTGTGAGGAAATGCAGAAGGTGGAGGTTTGCAACCTTTTGTGAATCTGAGCTTAAACGGGTATAATACATGAACAACAAAATACCGGGGGAGACACAAACACTGAAGTCACCATTCCTCAAACCCACCTTCAAGGGAGGATGATAATACATGACTAACCATGTGAGAAATGCATCTTTGTAGCTGAAGCACAGAAATGGGAGCCTCAATCCGAAACCAGGATCCTGAGACAGATTACTCTTGTGGCTTCGTCCAGATCATGTAGACTTCATTGCTCAGCATGTTTGTTTCAACTGGGGTAAGCACAGTTTGTGAAGAAAGAATATAATCAACCCTTGGTAGGGCAGCAGAGTGACAAACAGCATTGTTAATCACCACTGAGCAGGGATACCCTCCCCTCAAGCCCCAGGACTAATCCTGGTCAGAGAAACTGAAAACTACAGGGACCCACGTCTGCAGCAGAAGGTAAAAAAATCTTTCTCCAGAGCCCGTACCAGTTTTTGTGGATCTGAGCACAGTCTAGATGTAGTTCACACAGCAGTAACCAGTTTCGTTAGAGGCCCAATCCATGAGAAAAGCCCACATGCTACCTCTGAAAAGCTTTTACTGTACAAAGCAAAGGGTGTCAGCCTTGGGCTTCACCAGCATAGTCAGTGCTCCCTGTGTGCTGGTCTGTATTGAAGAATGATGTATACTAGAATAGCCACATGGGTGAAATGCCACCCTGAACTACACACAACTCCAGGAAGGTCCACAAATTTAAGTTCCCACTCTAGCCTGCAAATATCCATTTCAACCCATTTCTCCCTGGTCAACCTTTTCTCTGTCTGCCTCCTTCTGTGTGTTGTATCTTTTACAACATGGGGGGATGCACAAAAGCACAAGAATACTCAAGAGGTGACAGTGATTATTAACCCTTTCTGTATGCACCTCTGACTTTGAAGTAAGGCTCACCAAGCACAGCCCTCGTGCCCAGCTTTGCATGCAGCTTGCCTCCACTTCTGCTCCACCTGGGACACAATGACCATGTTTCTTCTGCTGTCCACTACACCCACACCAGCCCTGCAGCCTGGGACACTTGTGTCAATAAGGTGTCATACTTCCTTCCCAGCCTCCATGTTGCTGTTCTCTCTTCTCTTTCCACAGAGATTACTCCCAAAACTCAGTTCTTACTGCTGCAACTTTAATAATGTTCACAAGGGATGTGGCCCCTCTCTACCCAAGTCCTTGATGTGAATTCCTCCAGAATATTCCCATTACATACCAGCTGTTCAAATTATTACATAAGCAGCAGACAAAACAAGGACTGCAAATGTGGAAGAAGTGAGCTAACATCTTGCCCCACCCTCTGCCCCAAGTAAGTCTTTCCAGACCAGGCTGGAGGTATGGTGCCTGCAGACACTGTGGGAAGTCTTGAAGAGCCACCCGGAGCTGTGTTCAGGCAATGAATACCAGACTGTAGTCTCTGAGCTGTTAGCATTATATTTATCTTTTGCAAGCATGGCATTCAATTCACTGCATTTTAAAAAATGTGTATTTTAAATAGTTCAACCCTGAAAATGTACTTGTTCTCACAGTTTCACATCAGCTTTTTGCACAGCTGCCAACAGCTTTCACACTCCCTTACCTAGCCCACCTGTGTAAACACAAGGAAAGTTTCTCTTTGTGAAGCACAGGTAGGGTCTTGTGGCTTGATGATGTGAAAAAAGGGACAGAGACTTTCTTTGTAACACCAGATGTGGAAAGGATCTGCCCATTCCAAGTCACTGTGCATTTGAAGGTAGCTTTTAAAATTCTCCCCTAGATAACACTTGTTTCAAAGTATTATATGGGACATATCTGGCATTTCTGACCAAAACAGTATTTTTAAACCTTCTTTAAATGTTTTCTGATTGAATGGTGTTGCAGAAGGCAGACAACATGCAACAAACATGGCTTCCCCTATTATTTGCCTTCTTCTGTAATTTATTTCTGCACTGAACAACACATTTTAATACAAATGGTCCTGATGATTTCAAATAGCTTAATCATATAAGAAATTATTCAGCATGAATTAGAGTTTGTGAATACATTCATTCTATTTTCTTTCTAGGTTCAGTGATATAATGGACATGCATGTGGTGAAACTGGAAAGAAAGCGACAAGATGGTTATGGGACAGCTTTTTTATGCATGATTTGAAAGATGGGCTGAGGAACATCAGCCTGAGGTCCAAGGTCTCCAAATAAGTGTTTCCAGGATGACCCCTTGAATTCACTTGAATTTGAGATTTGCCAGCCTTATGTGCTATGTACAGGCCTACTGAAAAGGAATAGCATGTTTCTCATGGAAACTTAAGCCACAAACCACATCAGTAAAAGTGTGAGTGTTCCAGAAAGGAGAAAGAAGACAAGGAATACATAATTTTCATGTCACTCCACAGCAGAAATCCTTTCTATAACAACTTGTCACAAAGTTTATGAGAACTCATTGTCCTTTCACTTTGGACCTGATTTCTTTCTCAGAAGTTCTGTTCAACAAAACACCATTTTCTGTAATAAAACAACTCTAGAGTCACGCCATAGCCCTACTCTTGAAGAAGGTTTGTGCATCATGTGTGGCCTATTTGCAGCAGCTTTGCCATGTGTTTCATGCCCAGGCTTGCTTATCCTTGGCAATGAGAAGACAACCAACCAATACAAGACAGGGCTGCTATTCAGTTCTTGTTCCACCTCAAACCCAACCCATCACCCAAATCTCTCACATCCAACACAGCAAAAGGCATGCTCTTTCACACTGCCCATAGGCTGCACATGGCCATGAGTTGCTCTGGTTCTGACCTGGAAGCAAAAGGAAGTCTATGCAACTTGCTTCCTGCTTTGTGTGACTGAATTCAAGCTTTTAAAAGAGGCTGGTTGGTGATCAGCTGTATTTCAGATGCCACCTTGAGACCAACAACTTCAACTTTTAGCCAAAGGCAAAAAATCATTTGAATGATATTGCAGAAGAAGATTAAGAAAAATTAATTATGGGGGAAAACGTGTCTAGCAAGCTTGCTTACAGGTCTTGTTTAACCAAAGAAAGCATGCTCTGTCAGGCAACACACTAGCCACACACACTAGCATACTTTAACAAGTGCAGACTGGAATGTTACTTTGCCCATGTCATGTCCCAGGACAGTGAGCACAGGGCAGAAGATGTTAATACATCACCATCATCCTATTCATTTTCTCCCCAGCTAAGGAGAAAGAGAAGAAAATCAGGCCATGCTCTGGACACTGCTGCCTCTTCACAAATCCCTGGATTCACTGAGGCCTTTCTGCAGAGAAAGGCACGTGGCATGTACCACTGGGTAGAGAGAAAGTTTTTCGGACAGATCTGAGGAGTCACATGTCGGAGCCTGTCTATACTGCAAATGAAAGAATATTGTGATTGTTTTATGGTTCTCAGGTGTAAAGTGATACAGTGACCTGAGTTGCTCAGATGCATTCATGGAAGGGAAAAAATGCTGGATGTATGCCCATTTTTGCTTCCTTCTAATGACAAGGTGGGTCTGAACACTTTTGAATTTTGGAGAGATGTAGGGCAATTTGCTTGCTTGTTGCTGCTTTCACATTAAGCAAGTTTTACGCAGTATGGAAGAAGCTATAAACACGAGTAGAAGCACTCATTAGTAGCAAGAACTGGTAGCAAAGAGGGTAAAACTGTGTTAATTGAAGCTGTTTAAAACTCTCTAGGCATTTTGAGTATGATTCCCACATATCAAGAAGAAAAGACACCTTAAGTAATGAAACAGCACAGTTACTCCTTCAAATAATGGTCAGTAATGGTCCTAACTGACATCTCTGAAAGTCCTGGGAGGATTGCCAATAAAACCTTGGACTTGGAAGTCTCAATAGTCCCAGGGTTTAAAATAAAACTCCAAAACATCCATGTAAGGTCAATCTCAAAGCAGTTTCATTTCCTTGAAACATATTGGAAAGAAATACCTTTCAGAAAACACTTTGAAGTGGTGGTGTACAGAACTGATTATTGTATTTAACATCATGATTGTCTACTTCCTCCTAATTCAAACCCACCTTCCCTCTCTCCTTCTCCTCTCTGAGGATCTCCAGGGGCTGTCCAAGGTCTGTCAGGGGAAACAGCCACATGTCATTTGTGCTGTTTCTCACTGCAGACTCCTACCACAGCCAGCAAACACTTCAACTTTCATGTGACAGATTTTCACCTTTAGCCTTTGACATACTGAAGTCTACTGTATTGCCCAAGCATAGGAACATGTTGCTGTATGGTGTCTTTAATTTTCCCCACCCACACCTGCAATGTCACGTTCAGAATACAAATGACAAAATGAAGCAGGAGCACCTGCTCCCAGAGGAAGAAATTTGTTTTGTCTATTATAAACCAATCAAGATAGTTTAAATAAGTGAACTTGCTGTAACTAGTTACAATGGCTATTCAAACAGGTTTTATCACCTATATTTACCATTAGTCTTATCTACCCTGCGTATTTTTAAAATAAAATCATGTCTTGATTTTATAGACTCAAATATGCTAATTCAGCAAAGGCAGGTAGGTGAAAAGGAGTGTCCTTTGCTATTCTGTAACTAGGGTATTGACTTAGCTCTGCTGCATGCATTCCTGAAGCACATCACCAGTAGAAGACTGCCGATCGCTGACCCCATCCTTCATTCAGTTTGCTCCTGCATACATCTAAAAGGCATGCACAGCAACACAGAGTACCTACCAGTAATGTACCTGTTTGCTGGTGTTGTTACTTTTTTTCAGTATTCTTTTTCTTCCTCCGTTTGGTCTCAGGTTTTACATGCCAACATCACTGTGTTTGTTGTGTCGAAGTATTTTCTTCTTCCAAAACAATGAAGTTATTTAACTATGTCTCTTTACAGTCTGGTATTCCATGAGAGGTGAGACAGGGTGTGAAAGTACAAAATACAGCTCTGCATACTCACTGTCCTTGCCAATATACAGCAGTGAAGATGATTGTCAGCATTCCTTGCTCTCGAGGCGTCTTTGCACCACACACACCCATATATACAAAATGTGGAAAGGTAAGAGCGAAGCTGTAAAATCTTCCCACTCTCACGATTACAAGCTCCTGTTAAAATCACAGGCGTCACCTAGTGGGCACTGGGAGAAATACGGAGCACCAGCAAGCTGCTGGTGGATACTTCAAGGCACAAGCAGAGGGTCGCGGCAGAGATGCACGCTGTACCGCTTCACAGCCCGCGGAGGAGAGCAGTGAGGACAAGCCGGTCTCACAACTGCGCTGCAGTCCGGTCACATTCATCTCAGACACCCAGGAGCTACCGCAAAACGGCCCCCTTTTTCTGATTTAAACTGCGCAGGTGATAAGGAGGCAGCTCTAATCCATGTTTACCATAAGGCTGAAAATGCCAGAAGTTGCAAAAAAGTGAGATAGTGTCTGCAAATGGAATGGAATCAAGGAAACCAAGCCTCTCCATAGTTACTGTGCATTCATTCATTGTTTGTTGTCTCATTAATTTACCAATGGTGAGTTGATGCAGAGAAAGCAACAGTTGTGAGGGTGGATTATCACCTAAACCAACTATTCATGTTTGAAAGACAATTAGTAAATTTTTCCAGCGTTTGTACTGCTGCAGAATAAAGGATGATTTTCTTTGCAGTTGATTAGTTACTACCTTTCAAACGTGTGTCCCCAGCTGCCTAATTAAGAGCATCTCAGGCATCATCACAGCATTATTCAAAATACCAGTATAGTTATATTGAACAGCAATATCAAAATACATTTTAAGACCTGGTCAAAGATCATCATGAGATTCAGATAGCTGTGCCTTGAGTTCTCACTTATCAGCAGAGGGAAGCAGCCTGTCTCTTCACAAATTCGAGCTTTATTACAGCAGCAAGCAAAGCTGATCATGATATTAATCACCATGAGAACTAGCCACTGTAGAAATGGGACTGTGGGCTGAAGGCTGACTGTAAGCAACTAGTAACTGTGCCCCTGCATAAAACATGAGTTTTAAGCAGCTGTGTGAATGCCATCAGGCTAGAAATGTGTCTGCCCTGTTCACACAGACCAGTCCATCTGGAGCCTAACCTGCTGGTATACAGCAGCAGCTACAAAGGTAAGGGCAGATTCACTGGGCAGGAACCTGTGAAACAGATGCAGGGCTAGCACTTCCAGCCTTCAGATCGTGCCTTCACATGTTCTTCCATGCCCATCCACATGGAAGCACTCCATTTGCTAAAGTCATAGTACTTGTGATATATAGGAGGCTCGCTCACACCCAGCATGAAAGGCTTATAGTAGGATGTTGCTATAATGAGCACAAGTCCTATCACCTTAGTTATAGAAGACATGCATAATCAAACTTGAATCATGTCAATATTACCTAATAGAAAAAAGCATATATTAGGGAATAAGATGGGCCTTTTAGAGGGCTTAAGGCTCAGTTGCAGCTCAGCTAAGCACCATTTGCTGAACTGAGAGATTTTGAGTGAGTAAATATCTTATGTGGTGGGAATAAAAAGTCCTGACTAGGGAGAGAATTAATCAAGCAGTCTTGGTCTTGTGATTTAACCTCACCCAGCAACTAAACACCACACAGCCTCTCATTCACCCCTTCCAGCAGGATGGGGAGGCATATTAAAAAGAAACATCAAACCATGTGTTGAGATAGGAACACCTTAATAAATAAAATAAAATATAACAGTAGCAATAAAATATAATCATAATAATTGTAATTAACAGTAATAACAAAAAGAGAGAAAACTAAAGCACAAGAAAGGGACAAATGATGCACAGTGCAATTATTCAACATTTATTGACCAATGCCTGAGCAGTAGGCACCTCTACCAACTCCCACTAGTTTATATACTGAGCATGATGTTCTATGGTATGGAATATCCCTTTGTCTAGTGCAGGTCAGGTGCCCTGGCCATACAACCCCCTAGCTTCTAGCAAAACACAGGAAGTTGAAAAGACTTTGATTTCCTAGAAACAGATGAAACCATCAGCATATTATCAGCTTTCTTCTTATACTGAATCCAAAACATGGCACTATTCCTGCTACTAAGAGGGAAAATTAGGTCTGTCCCAACCAAAATCAGGGCAAGCCTATAGACAGCATACAAGTGGATGTAGAGGAACATTTTTTACTGCATCACAGAAGCCCTGGCACTAGGAGCTCCCATCAAAGATGTTTTTAGGATGTCTGTGATGAAGAAGCCTGATGAGTGAAATATGTGGATGGGACAAACTGCTCAAGGAGACCTGGAAAGCAGCAGGTTGGGGGCATGAACCTGTGCTGGAGTAGTCACAGCAGGACACCAGCTACTAGCCTTAGGAGTGAGCACAGCTCAGGAAGGAATGGCTGCAGAACCACACAGGGGACAGAAATTTCAGGTAGAAGCACCAAGGGAATATGCAGTGCCTCAACCATGTACTGACCTGGAGGAAGAGTGCTCAGCAGCAACAAGCTTCCTATCACCTGCTCTCACAGCTATCCCTCAGGCACGGTAGGAAGCACATCAAAGCTGTCAGGAACAAAGGCTGTCAGGAAGGTGGTTGTACCCCTTCCTCCCTCACACTGACCAGCAGCACTAGCCTTGTGTCTAGAGAAAACCTTTTGTCCCTTTGAGGGAAGGTACAGAACAGTTTCAGGTTTGTCTGAGAGGATATCCCTACACATACCATCTGTAGCTGCTTGGCATTTCCTTCCTTTCTCAGCCAAGGCACTACGAGCAGTCGGGGAACTGGAGAGACAGATTCTGCTCTGGTGCTGAATGCCTGCAGAAACTAGTAAGAGTCAGAGGATTACCAGCCCTACTGTGATTTCTTCACTGCCAGAATCATGTTCACAGGTGCCAACAACAAGCCCAAATGACTATAGCTTATATGTCAGCGCCATTGCCTAGTTTGCTGGCAATCACTCTAAAGAGAACCATCAAATTATTTGTTTCAGCCAGAGGGACCTGAAAAGTTACACATCCCTAGCAAGAGTCCAGTGAATGCTTCTGGAAGGAGGGGAAGAAGCAAGTTTAGAAGGTCTTTGGCAGCGTGCAGAAGAGGCTCTGAAGACCAGGAATATGTCAAAGGAGAGACCATAAGGATTTTACATTAACTTCTTACCTTGGCAATTTCAGAGTGGGAACAGCAGGGATCTTCTACTATGTTATCCTTCCCCTTAGCTTAAAGGCTTGCAGCTACACTTCAGATGTCTTTAACTTTCGTTTCCTGTGGCTATCTGGTCACATACTATGGCACCCTTAAGGTACAGTTGCATATACCACAAGAGACAAGAAGCAAGTAAACACAGCCCACAACCTCATAGTTGTGCAAACAAGCATCAAAAGCTGAAATTCCTGCCACAGCCACTCGGTTTGTGCCTCTCTGATGTTTTTTAGGAAAAGTATTTGCTACTCTCTTAAAATTGGCCAGCTCATGCAGGGAAACACGAGGGAACCCTTCAGGCCTAGCTGGAGTACATGTGCATGCAGCTTTCTTAAAAGTGCTTTAAAACACTTCACAGTCTTCTCCTCAGGAGGGGACAGCACTACCTCCCTGCAACAGCCCTTAAAAATTACTTGTGTGTGTAAGACAGTTGTAGCAGTCTCTAGCCTCATCTCTATACTTTGCTTGTTATCAGGCTTTGAGCCTATAACCTACTTCTGAATGTAGCTCTGTGAAAAAGACAGGCCTCAGAGTATATCCCTCTCTGTTAAGGCCACAACAGATGTATGAAGTGCAGCAAAGAATTGCCTTGTCAGACTCTCCCAAGAAGTGTAGGACACTGTAGGAAGGAAAGTGCCTTCCGGGGAAACAGATGGAAAAGCAAAGCACAAGGTAGAATTTATTGACTTACATCCTGGCATAAATGTTGTTTAGCTGCACAAGATTGTTTCCTTGTGATCTCTGATCTAAATTGCAATTAAAACCTAAGGAGTGTGCTTTGGAAGAGGCACTGTGCTATGTTTGGGTCAGATGACTTCCAGGTTCTACAGCAATTCCTGTATTTGGGCACAAATGACACTCAGGAAATTAAGAAGGGAGGGCAAAGCAGAACAAACAAACAAACAAAAAATGTTCTGTGTACTCAAAACAGTCCACAAAACAATCCTTATGTTTTTCAGATTTAATTTTAAAAGTAAGTACCTATACACCCTCCCCATTCTCATACTAAGGCTTCTATTAGGATCATAAGACCTACTGAGATGTACAAGTTCTCCATAAAAGAAGCCAAATGTCATAGTCCCAGATTACCTGCAGAATCAGGGGCAACAGCAAGAGATTGTAAAAATACAAAAGGGATTAAAATCATGGCTGTCTCTGAAACTGGTAGAAACAGGTTGGATGTAGATGAAATCTGGCTCAGATGTGCTCTTCTGGCTAAACAGAACCATTTAAGGGAGGCTGACATTACCACTTTCAATGAGGATTTGTCCAATAAGACAGCAATACTCAATTGTGTGCCATTGTGTAGTTAGTATTTGTCACAGGTACAGGTAAACAACACATTTGAATACCTTCTGAGGTGGGAATATACACAGTGGGAATCCCCTGCACCCTACCAGCAAGGACATCCTTGCCAAAGATAGACATTGTCATGCAATTTTTTTCAGGAGCCCTTGAAATGTTTATTCTCTTTCAGTATGGAAGATGGTCATATACATTTTCCTCTAGAAAACAGCTGACAGTCACACTATTTCATTGTAGCAGTTCTATGTGTGTAGCATGAATCACTATTGGACTTCCCATCTTCAACCTTGATATCCTTCAAAACTTGTATCCAAACAAGGACCGATGGTACACGCAAGAACAGTTATTTCACAAGTCTGTCGTTTTGAAGGTTTAAGATTCCAGTGCTGGTACACTGCAGCAATTTTCAATTTACTTTATTGACAATCTCTGCAAATAACATTTCCCTATTCTAAAACACAGGCCTTTTGCAATTAAACGTATTTGATAACAACAGTGCCTCATAAGCAGGAAAGTAAAATAATCCAGGATTGAAACACTGTATAGAGTTTTTGGAGTCTGACATCTGAATGTACTTAGTGGAGAGCAAATCTTTTTTTTTTTTTTTAACTTTCATTTCTTGCTTCTTTTATCCTTAAGCTCGGCAATAAACTAGCACTCTATGGTTAAAAAGTCAAGAGAACAGATGTATGGTACCAATGCATCAGAATCTATATTTCAACTATGGGGTGTAAATTATAAGGAAGTCCTTCCAAGAAGATCTGAGAATATCTAGATATCTTTTGTTGCAAAGATCTTGCAATGGCAAAGACAATGATGAAGATTATTATCATTATAATTTGTATCATTCTAGTCACTTGATTACATTAACATAAACACTTCCAAGTTCAGTCAGGGTTCATCATTCAGCTTGCTGCTTTTACAGTGAGTCCTGAAGAAATTTCACTGAATACTGCACATTTTGCAGCATGCCTCAGTCAGCTCCAAGTCAGGCTTCTCACCAGAGGCCTGCTTATCCCTCTGCTAACTCTGCAAAGCGTTTGAAGACCAAACTACATAATCAAGCATCATGCAATAAATGTTGAGGATTTTGGTGTTAGCAACCACATGCTAAAGTTATTTTACATGGCTCCTTTCTTATCCCTGGCTTGTCCTTCATGGTTTTCTTGTACATGTCCCATATTAGAGGGAATATGTCTAGTGATTACAATTATGTGGAAGCTTGTTTTTATTCTCTTTGGTTAAGGTTACTTTCTTTGGGTTAGCAGTGAGAGAATAGAGTCAAATTGCCTCTCTTGGGTGTCTGAGTGTCTTGCCTCAGGGTGTGGTTCTGGACAGACCACAAGGCCATCCTCTGTACTTCACCTCAGAGATCGTGGTGAGACATTCCCAACAACCACCTTAGAACAATTCAGGTCATGTGATTTGTCCTGGTCTCTTCTGCAGCCTTCTTCACCCTGCCATCCCCAGAAGCTACCTGAAATCAGACCAACCAAAGGTTCCTGCTCTTCCCCAGAGCTGATGCAGAACCTCCTCGTGGGTTGGGACCTGTTAGTGTCCTTGTGAAGTACTTCAAGATATTAGAGAAAAAAAGGATACACAATGCTTATCACTGAAGTTTGCCAACCTTAGCAAGATGTCTCTACCCTCAGTAGGAGGATCTGGAGGATACATCAAAATGGTGAGCGAACATTCCCAAAGCACACAGAATCATAGAATCATAGAAATGTCTGGGTTGGAAGGGACCTCCTCTAGTCCAAACACCCTGCTTAGAGCAGGGACATCTTCAACTAGAGCAGGTCGCTCAGAGCCTCATCAAGCCCCNCTTGAATGTCTCCAGGGCAGGACCCTGCACTTGCTCTTGTTGAACCTCATGAGGTTTACCTGGGCCCACCTCTCCAGCTTGTCTGGGTCAAGGATGGATGACATCCCATCCCTCTGGTGTATCAACAGCACCACTCAGCTTGGTGTCATCTGTGAACCTGCTGTTGGTGTACTCGATCCCACAGTCTATGTCACTGATAAAAATGCTAAAAAGGACAGGCCCCAGTACGGAACCCTGAGGCACACCACTTGTCAC
>VWZY01003199.1:0-25384 GCA_013399075.1 Chloroceryle aenea
GATCTTCCGAGCGCTGGGCCTTAGCCACAACAGACACATGTCTCTGGTGCCTCAAACCCTGAGTGATGGTGTTACAATAGGAGACTATGTGGCTTCAGGAAGCTCTTGAAGTCTCCTCTAACAGGGATACTATGAAGGCTGCAGTCAGTTTAACTGTCAATACTTTTGTGTTCCTGCCTGAAAATGGGCAGTGATGGAACACTAAGGTGAAAGAAACCTTTTTGAACAGAAAGACTGAGTATTTGAGAATAATGAAAAACAAAACCCACAAAACGCAAAACAAGAGTAAGATGAAGTAGGCAACAAGAACAAACTGAATCATACAGTACTTAGAGATTTTTATCCATACAGTATTCATACAGTCACTGAACATGGCTTGATAAAACAACCACCTTGTCTGCTTCTATAACCACCAACGATAACACCTTCACTGACTTAAAATATCTTTTACTTACTAAATTCTAGGTGTTCTTTCATTGTGATTGTCACCGTGGGACATCCTTCAACACTGTGTAGAGCTTAAGCTTTGATATTTTTAAATGGAGGAAGGAGACAAGATAACAAACAGTTCTCACTGCAACACAGAAAACTTATATTCTATAACTTCTGAATATGAGGAATAATTTAAAATTCTCTGGAACAAGTTTCAAAGGAAAAGCCATGAAGTAGGAGATAGAATAAAATGTGAAATGCAGTGAATAGTCTAGAATGAATCTGATTTTATACAGGGATCATGATCATATCAGTTACTTTATGAAGCTAATTGTAGACTAAATATAAGTTTAATAGCCATGAAATTATAATACATAATCAGGGACAAAAAGACTCATGAGTTAAAACTAAAATATGATATCTGAAAGTTAGGACTACAAACAATTTATAAGTCACAGGAGCTACAATAATTAAGTCTACAAATAAAAAAATTAAATATTAGCTAACATCATGCTTAAGTTGCCCCTAGTCTTCAAACTGTGTAATCATGCATACATCGCAGAGGCTGAATGCAGAAGAATTGGCAGTGACATCTCCTGAGGATGCTTAGCAAATATCAGCACTGCTGCTAGAACCAAAAATTCTGAATACTCCTGGTAATATCCACCAAATGTAAACAACAGTGACTTAAACTAGCATTGACCAGAAAAGAAAAGTGAAATAACTTTCTTCGGATATGAGAAGCATACTCAGGAAAGAATGTATAATAGATGTGTACTCAAGGCAGCTTTTATTGCATTTTACTCTAAATTCTCTTGTTTGCTACTAGTTTCTTAAAGTGCATATGTCTGTGTATTGTTCCATAATGAGAATTTTCCCGCTTATATTTCCATGCTTGCTCACAGTTTTCTTAGATTTAACAATCCATACTGTCATTCCCCTGAAATTTGAAAGATGACCTGATTTTGAGCTCACTGCAGAGATCCCTCAAAAATGGCGTTTTAGCACACTGTGCAAAAGATACTCTGATTTTCAACAGCTGTGTGGGGTTATTTGTACCTGTTTAAACTCTGTTAAAAATGCTGCTGAATCAGAATAGTGCAGAAAACTAAAAAATGTACAAGGCTGTGGAGGATCAAACATGTCTGACATTTTATTGAGATTTGTAATCAAGAAAGATGTAGATGCTATTCCACCCTATCTATAGAAGCATCGGAGTCCTTGCAGAGTATTGACTAAAAATATACTTACCCATTGAAACAAAATTTAGCAACAGTAAGTAATCACATTAACCCTTACCACTTGATTTCTGATTCCTGAGGCTAAAATATTAGACTAGAAAGGAGTTGAAGTTGTGAACAATTTTATCTTCTGAATCATTCTGAATTACGGTGACCAGAACCAGGGACATTTCCAAAGTCTTTGCTTTAAATTACATACAATTCCAACTGACTTTAACATTATGAGCAAGGAATATATGACTCTTTTGACAAATGTTCATAAATCATATAAAATAGAAGAAGTGAACTGTACTTTGAATATGGTATTTTAAAGTATTGAAATGTTGATCTTAAGTAGTCCTAAAAACAAAAAGGTAAAAGGATAGAAAATTTTGTTGCTGCCATTTTTCCTACATGGATAGAAGTAGAAAACATTCACCAAATCATTTGAAAAACAAAAAGGACAACATTTAAACTATATTAACCATTATTTAGCTGTGGAATTTAGAACTTTAGTTTTGTAGGGTAAATTTATTTTTAAACTGAAGTCAGTGCTATTCCATGTCCATTGGTTTGATTTCCTTGTACACTTTATGTTCAATAAAGGAAACATTATTATGTATTTAATTTCAATGACTAAAAACTGTCAACCAGGAAAGAGCAGTGCTACTCCTTATTATTGATTATTTTTCCCTTTAAAATGGTTACTCTGTATAGCTCTCTCTTAGTTATGAATGCATTTACTTTTCCTGGTAATTTCAAATGCCAAAATATGCTGCACAAATTCAGTGACTTAGTCAATTACTGAATGCACTGAATTAAAGCTACATTCTGAGCTTGCTTTGCTCAATGAACACTATTATTAAAGATATCATATTCAGACCTTTCACAGCTAGTACAGATCATGTCACTCTGTTTAAATTACTATAATTCAGACTGATGCATATAATTTATACTGGTCTTCGACAGAGAAAATAAATTAAGCCTTCAGGTTTTATTACCTTTTCAATGTTAAAAAATAATTTAAATAGTCAAGAAGACTATCTGCATTATACTGAAATTGTACCACTTTCATCTACTCTGTCTAAAATTAGACTTTAGTTACACAGGTTCACAATAAAAGGACAGAGATGTTAGGATAGAATAAGAGGATGTCCTTTCCCCTGCTTCTCAATCTGGCTCTGTTCTCATCCTCTAATCCAGTTTACAATGCTTAATTTTTCTCATCTTGACATTCCTGTGTTTGTGCACACTGTGTCATCATCTACATTCTTGTAGAGAGGATTTAAGGCAGAACTAATGCAAGCATACTGACCATGAAAGGTGAGAGCTGAGGCGAGGTAAATAGCTGCAGGGCTGACTACCTTCACACTTAAAGAAGGTGTGTCCTACTGAGAGGTCCAAACACAAGGGTAAATCTCACGCATATTGGAATTCTTGGCTCACATCCAGTACTAAAGTTATTTTGTGTGTTCTCTGCTGTATGCAACTAAACATACTGTGAAATGCAATTTCTAGCTCAAGCTGTTAGTCTACCTACAGTCTTGGACAACTGAGGTCCTGGTTTCCCCAAGGTGATAAAGGGCCCCTGGCTCAAGGTTTACAATATGCATCTAACCCCTTTGGCAAGTGAAGCAGGCAGGTTTCACAGGGGGATTTCTAAAGTGAATATATAATTCATTTTTAAAACCACAGAGTGTTAGAAACTTCTGAGAAAGAAACTAATAAGATAGCAAACTAGCAACAGAAATTCATATTTTCTGCTGGTTTTATACCATCATTGTAAGTCCAGAGGCTGGTCAAGAGTTAAAATCTATAAAGTCCTTTCCATCTTCTAGATCTGGTCAACTGGCATTCAGCAAGAGAAAAGCTTCTTCCTCACAGATTGTGTCCTAGCTTTCTTGTTTGTTTGTTTGTTTCTTTCTTTCTTATTTGTTTTGTTTGTTTCCTTTTTTGTTTGTTTGTATGTTTGATTGGTTTTTAGATTGTTTGTTTGTTTTGGTATTGTTTTTTTGATTTGTTTTTTTCCCCATCCAGTTGGATGGGTGTCAAGAGGATGGAGGATGTCTCTTTTCAGTGGTGCCCAGTGACAGGAAAAGTGGCAATGGGCACAAACTAGAACATAGGAAGTTCCGCCTAAACATAAGGGAAAACATGCTTGCTCTGAGGGTGATGGAGCTCTGGAACAGGCTGCCCAGAGAGGTTATGGGGTCTCCTTCTCTCGACACTGTCAAAACAAAACTGGAAAGAAGCCTAGGTGAACCTGCTTTGGCAGGAGGATTGGACCAGATGATCTCCAGAGGTGCCTTCCATCCTCTACCATTCTGTGATACTGTGATTTTCCCCAGCCATGCCTTAAACAAGGTAATATAATCCTTCATTGACAATTACAGACTATTTTATTTCACTGGGGAGAAGTAAATCAGAAATTAAATGCTTTAAAAGTCTGTTCATTTGTTGATACTAGCCACAAAATAAGAAGGCTGTTCTAGTAAAAAAAATAACAACTGCTATAATGATGACTGTGACAAACAAGGCAGCTGAAATATATCATGCTGATCATAAATAAAATGGTGCTCACGGTTGCATTCAAATGGTTCCCAGATTGTTGCTCATGGCAAACAGAACAATGTCATCATTGATAACAGATTGAGTAGCAAAGAAATGGAGCTGAGTTGTGTTTTGTTGGGAAAAAAAGGTGGTACACAACTGTTAAAATGATATTTTTTTTAAATTCCGTTGACCAGCGTAAAGGCAATTTTCATCTGCTCACTAAGATATAACTCTAATAACAATAAATCAATCCAAACTGGTCTAGACTTATAACAAATCATGCAGTTCGCTCCTTTCTAAAATAAAAAGCTGTTTTGGTCTTAGTTAACTTGTATATAAGAGCAGGAAAGGAGAAATATAAATCCATTCACTTTCCTTCGCCTGACTTTGGATGTGAGAAAGACAATGCATGTTGTCTACGTATGACATAATGGCTACGCAAATCCAATACAATGATCCACGTGCCTGTCGATATGCTATCAGAAAGCATATAATAAATGCTTTTAGAGAAGGAAATGGCGATGGAACCATGTCTGAATATCAGTTTTCTTTCTAAATGCCTGCTAACAAACTATACAGAATGACTTTATTTTTTTCTGATTTAGTGTCTGTTGATATCACTTTAACTGTGTTTATCATTATTGTTGCATTTTAAGAGCTGGAATTCTGCATTTTCTGCTGTCCAGATACTGAAAAACAAAACAAAACAAAACAAAACAAAAACACAACCCACACAAACAAACAAACAAAAAAAATAAAGAAACCAAACCAAACCAAAAACATAAGCAGAAAGATTATCTTTGGTACAAACAATTTAAAAGTTAAATCAAAGGGACAAAAAAGGCAGACGAGTGTCAGGAAATACTAAGACAACATGATTAGTTACCTGTTTAAACATCTTGAGATGCTGTTAGGTTGATACTTGAATTATACAAATATCTTGGGCACTTCTTGCTCGTTTCATAACTGGTGATAGAAGAGAGCATCTATGGATGTCATAGGTTATCTCCTGCTAATTACAGGTAAGTATTTCCCTGTTAATACTCTTAGGAAAATAAGAGTCTTGATGCTATTTTCCAGGTATTTTTTTAATTCACTTTGGACATGTCCAAATGTACTTTTGTTGGATTATTCCTTGTTTTGAGAGATCCTACGGCTGTGTAGCAGTGAGCAGTCACAGTAGAGTCTGCCACTTAGAAATCTTTCTTTTTGTAAAATTAGCTAGTTAATTCTAAGCACAGTAATCTGAAATGTGTGGGACTTTGAAGAATACCTTGATCCCAGAAGCATTTTCTTAATATATTTCCTTTCATATTTTACTGGTGTTTTAAATATTGTCTACAAGGTACATGAATATTTTTCTTAATCTAGCCTCAAATGCTGGAATATCTGTCCTTATCATCCTTGTTTTATTATGTGGAATGCAAAATATTTTCAGCTCAGTCATATATGAAGATACATAACTTTATAAACTGTATAAAAGGAAAAAACTGTGTCATGGCTTTACCAGAAAATTTCTACATCTGTGTGGATATAAACCCAGTGGAAAAGAAAACCCCTGAAAAGCTCTTTAAGGAGAATGATGTGAGTTAGCTCTTCAGAAACCAGTCTTTCTTGTTTTGCTGCTCTTCCCTGTATATAAAGCCCTTTATCTCTTCATAGCATTTTATTAGACAAAAGCAAGATTAAACTTTTGCCTCCATACTAAGATAGTCCTGGAGCTGAAGTGCAAATGAAAAAGCTGATGCTGTCTTTGAGTGCTTTGCCAAGTCACATATTATGTTTTTTTTTCTGAAGATTTAATGATTTTTTTCTCGTAAACCTGTTTCAAGCACATTGTTCCATTTTGATTTAAAGCATAATGAAGTTTAAAGATTTTGGTTGCTATTGAAAAGATTCCTCAGTCTTCACTGGCAAGGGCTCCAGCCACACCCCCAGAGTCACAGAAGATAATGGCAGGCAGATAATGAAAGATCTGCCCATTGCAAGTGAAGATCAGGTTCATGACCACCTGAGGAACCTGAAAGTGCACAAGTGCATGGGACCTGATGGGATACACCCACAGGTGCTGAGGGAACTGGCAAATGAGGTTGCTGAACCACTGTCTATTATGTTCCAAAAGTCATGGCAGTCTGGTGAAGTCCCCACTGACTGGAAAAAGGGAAATATAACCCCCATATTCAAAAATGGAAAGGCAAATGAACCTGGAAACTATTGGCCAGTCAGTCTCACTTCTGTTTCTGGTAAGATCATGGAGCGGGTCCTCTTGGAGGCATTACTGAGGCAGATGAAGTGATTGGCTACAACCAACACGGTTTCACCAAGGGCAAATCATGACTGACTAACCTGGTGACATTCTATGAGAAGGTCACAAAATCAATAGACAGGGGAAGAGCAACTGACGTCATTTACCTGGACCTGAGAAAAGCCTTTGATACTATCCTGCATGACATTCTGGTCTCCAGGATGGTGAAATCTGTGTTTGAAGGATGGACAATTCAGTGGATAAAGACCTGGCTTGATGGCTGCTCCCAATAGTAGTCATCAATGGGTCCGTATCCAAGTAGAGACCAGTGACAAGTGGAGTCCCTCAAGGATCAGTACCAGGACCAGTCTGTTTTAACATCTTCCTCAGCAACATTGAGTGCACCCTCAGCAAGTTTGCTGATGACACCAAGCTGTGTGGGGTNTGCCATTAGCAGGGGGGTTGGAACTAGATAATCCTTAAGGTCCCTTCCCATCCTGACGATTCTATGATTCTATATGCCTTCACTGTATATGCCTTCAAAACATCCTGATGGATGTTTCTAAGAATTCTTTTCACAAGGAATACTTTATGGCTCTGGAGACATGCTTCGATCTATCTACCTGAATAAGAATAATAAGTTAGCACTAGTGAGCATTTGCCTTTTACTTTTCATTTAATTTCCCCAATAATTTTGCATCTCGAGCTCTTTCAATCACATTGTATAATGGTCATAAAAGATGGTCTTCAAATATCTTCTAGAAGGCATTTTGTGTGGGTGGGGATTCACCATGCAAAATGGTGAAACCACAGATAGTGCAGAATGGCTGATGTGGGAGAGACCCTTGGAGATTGCCCAGTCCAACCCCCCTGCACCAGCCACAGCTATCTACAGCATGTTGCTCACAGCTGTGTCCAGTTGGGCATATGGGTCTTTTAAAGAAAACCACCTCTGCACAAATCACCTCAAAACAAAATTAAAATACTCACTGAGAGATGACTTGTCATTGTTTCTCATATACTTGAGATGATCTCTGATGAAATATTTTGTCTCTTTTAATTGAAAACCTAGTGGGACTTGATGCCCTATTGGGTAAGGGTACCTGTTGCAGGAATTTAAAGTTCTAGATACATGAAATTCAGAGGTGTTTTTCTGTAATTCATTCACATGTGCACATAAGAAAATGTCTTAAAACAAGATTCCTTTCCAAGCACCCTAACTCATAGGGAAGTTAATTACCCCTATGAGAAATGGACGGTAGGAAAAACTATATTCGCCAGAGAAGGAAGCAAATCCACACATTTTATTAATCATACTTTGTTATTCTCTCTCATTTGCAAGTTATTTATTTTGTCTGTACCAAAGATTGCCCTGATTACTGTTAAGAATTGGGCCTTTTGATTCCAGGAAAGAATTACTGGTGAAGATAATTTCTTTTTTACCATGTTGTTTCAACTATGTGAATGATTAAATTTCAAAAAGCATGCTATGTTCTCCATTCTGCTTGGTATGAATCCAATCTCTTACAGAAATGACTAGCAATGAAGTTACTTGTTGCCTTGTCATTCCCATGTCTGTTTAAGTTGCAGTAATAACCTATGTTACTTGCTGAGGAAAAAGTAAGAACTGTATTAAAAAGGAATTATCTTTTTGTTTCATAGGTAACTGATAACCTGGCCGTAGGTGAATACCTTGCACAACATTAAATTACCTTAGATTCGAGAAAAAATATTAAAAGGAATAAAGTGCAAGAAATATTTGCGGTTTTGAAAGGTTCTGAATCAATGAATATGCAAACTGTTTAAAAGAACAGATTGCTCAGAAATGAGAACCAACTCCTTTCATTTTCAAGCTTTTACTCTTGACAGCTGCAGTAGTCAAGGCTGACAACACAGTTGTGGTGTAGTTCTAAAAAATGCATCCTACATAGTTCCACCTGGAGCTTCCTCCTCTCAGTAACATCTGCTCTGCTTCTAAATGTGCAGTGTGTGCTTCCACCTAGAAGAGCATAAGACACCAGTATCATTCCTGCAGGCTATACACAGACTTGCTGAGGGATGCTCAAACATCACAAAATTACATCACAAGCTGGGCAAACCAGTATTTCTGCACTTGTTATACCATGTTTCCAAATACCAAAAACAGGAGAAAAAAGATCACAAAAACAGATAGAGAAAAGTCCTGTAGAAAATTACAAACAAATGTTACTCAATTTGAATGAAGCAGCAGATTTACATACCAGAATCTGACCATAGGAAGAGATGAGTTTTGAGACGAGAAATATTTGTAGAAAGATAAGAAAGTGGAATCTGTGTTTTTTCTCCCTCTGCAGTATCATTTCACACAATCTGCAAGTGGAAGCTCAGGAAAGTAAGAAAAGATGGAGAATTCCAGCAGAAACAATTTACTACCTTGAGGGAACAGAATGAGCAATGATAACTGCTTGAAGCTCCCTGAAGTGCCTCTTTCACAAGAGCAGTATGTCATGCTCAGCAGAGACCTGGCCACTTCTCATGTGCCTATTAACTGAGGCAGTAGAAAGCTACATTTTCTCCTTAGACAGGGAAATGAAGGCACAGAAATGCTAGGGTGGAATTAATCCCCCCCAGTTTTAGCCAACAATGAATGTCTAATCTAAGATGATTCTACAGTCTTCTTTTATTCTCAGTGATGAAACAGAAAGAGAAGGGAGGTCTTGTCCCAACACAGGAGTGTCATTACTCATGGAGGGTGACTACACAATAAATCTGACTTTTGATGATTTACCATCTTTTTCTTTTTATTGGTTTCCAATTTTTTATGTAGTTCTTCAAATTCACTGTTCTTATGCATATGCTAAAAGGTACAAATGACAGGATTAGGAAAAAAAAACATATTAATTCAAAAAGTCTACTAAATTTAAGTAAATATTTGAGTCTAAGCAAGGATTTGACAAGAAAGTGCAGGACTCTCATTCAATTCAGTGGAAATTGTATGTTCAGAGAGCTGGAAAAAAAACTTTGAGGTTTAATTATAGGCAGTTTTATCACTTCTAGTAACAACACTCTGAAAAATACCCCACATTTTTTCCTAGTACTGCAGCAACTGAGTCAAAAAAACCTACTAAAATATGTTGAAACAGCAGGGAAATATTTTGGTATTTTTTGGTTTAGGAGGCATTTATAATTAGCAGCAGTTTATATTGCATGGAAATCAAGTTTTCATAGCAGTTTTTATCTTTTTCCCACTCTCCAGAAATAGAATATAGCTTTCTGCAAGTGGATTATAAAAAAACTATGTTAGCAATGGCTTATTTATCACCAAAATTTTATGTACTATGCATTGCATGCTATTCACTATAAAGAATTTTGTAAGAATTTTGAACTATTCTCTTGTGAAGAGAGCATAGTTTACAAGGCTACATTTTCCAGGACCACATACAAATATGTCTGTTGTTTATACAGAAAAAAAAAGGATGATAATAATGAAAATAACCTGTGAGAAGGAAAACTTCCTGAAAGCTTGTCTGTTTTGCCTAGATAAATAGTCTGGTTTAATAAATCATGTCACTCTGATTCAAGCCTTGCTCTTCCTGTATATTTAGGCCATCACATTACTAGGCTAATACTTAACTTTCTCAAAAATTAATTGCTGTAATTAAAGTGGACACTGAAGTTTGACTATGTAAAGGATTTATTTTGTTACCAGTAAATATTTTTATTTTTTTGAAGTACAAACAAGAGCAATTAACATAAATGTTAATACCAGCTTTATGAGAAAAACATCGTGGATTGATTACAGGATTAAGTCCTCACTCCTCTCCTCCCTCTGCCCTGATTCTCTATATATTAATCATCAAGAGGGTACTATTCATTATTTACCCTACTGACTTCTTGATGAGCTAGAGGACATTCGTTTCATTTGCAAAACTGAGAGAAACTCCCAGGGAAATGAAAGAATTCAAAGTGACCATAGCAAATTCAGAAGTGGTATGAAAAAAACCATGGGATATTGAAAAAGGAAAAATCTGAAGTTGTACACTTAGGTAAGAAAGCACTCATCAACATGAGCTGGAAAACATCTGGTTGGACAGCTCTTCTTCACAATAAGATCTATGAGTGACATGAATGACAAGCTCAAGATGAAAAAAAAAAGGTGCCATTCTTCCAATGCAAGCATAGTTCTGTAAAGCTTCAACAAGAGTCTTATTTTAATTCGGGGAAGTAATCTCTCCACTTTGCTGGCATGGGTTTATGTGGGGCAAGGTACAGTCTGGAAGACTTCTGAAAAGCCTTTCCAGAAAGGGCATAGACTGACTCAAGAGAGTGCAGGTAAGATAGAGAGATAATAACCTAGAAAAATATGATATGTGGAGGCTGACTGAATGAACTCCACATTTAAAGGTAGGAACTTCACTTATTTATGGCATTTCACATGTCTCCTATGGGTTCTTTGGACAACAGCTAAGGGGATCAAGATTATTTTTGTCAGTTCCCGAGACACCTCTTGTTTTAGCGATAAACTTCTCTACTATGGAATTTTCCTATCAAAACCTCTTTTACTTGAGCTTTTTCTTCAATTTACAGATTATTTCTGAGCAATATATCTAGCAAATAACATAACTGGAGGGGCCAAGCCTTGACAAATTCCACATAATGAAAAAAATTGTGCTGGTGTTTAACTTGCTCTTCGCCACAAAATTTTGAGCTTACTCTTAAAGGTAAGAATTTCCACCAGAGCACATTAATTTCTCTTCACAGTTACAGAATGAACAGCATGGTCTCCTCAGAATCCCTGTGATCTGAAGCATGAAAAATAAAGACCAACATGAACTATAGCCAAAAGTCTGAAAATTGACAGAAAAAATGTTAAGTGATAGAACATGTCAGCATGTACCAATATTCACCCCATGTGTCCAGCTACCACCTCTCTTTACTTTCATAGTGAAAAGATTTCAGTTTGCAAAATACCACATGGTCATAAGCAGAAGCTCTAAGTCAGATTCCCTGCAGCTGGGAAATAGGTGGGTTCTAACAGAAGCACAGAATGAGCAGTAGCTGCTTTTCATTTTCACACTATAAACTTGAAGTTTTACACTGGAAAATTAAGATGATTTAGATATAGAAATAGTCAGAATGTTTCTAATTTTTAAAAATTTCCATAAAATAGAGGATATGTTTTTGTGAAAATTATTATAAAAGCTTCTTTTGTGTGTGTGTTTTGTTTTATTTTGTTTGACTGGATCTAGACTGAATCTATATAATGCCATGATTATTCATGTTTAAACAAGGAATTTTTTCCAGTAGATGTTGTCCTGGAATGGGTTTTGTCAGTTACAGACATTTTTTAAGGAATTGTCGAAAAACCCCAAAGGGAATAATTGGATTACATAATTTAAGAAAAGACTTATCTAGGAGTCAGAAGACAATGTTATATTATAGTGCTGTAATTGTTTTTACAGCTAGAGAATCCCTAAAGTACTCACAAAGGGAAAACAGTTATGATAATGGCAGTTTGTTTTTTCCCAAATGGAAAAAGATAAAGGAAATTTTGATTGTTGGACAGCTTGTCTTCAGGCAGACCAAACCACATCTTTTCCTCCAAACTCTCCAGGTAATATAGAAAAGGGAAAGGCCAACATATTAAAGTTCTGGTCTCTGCAATTTCTCGTTGGCAATGTAGCCCATTGAGGATGTGGTAAAAGTCTCTTTTTATTTCTGCCTTATTCTGTTTGAGAATCTTGAGTGGCTTTAAATATCCTCTCCTAGCCTGAAATGCCCTGTTCAGCTATTCTCTCAGCTTTATCATTCCTATCTCTCATCTTCCTGCAGGATGGGGATTCAAACAATACTTCCATTGGCTGGAACCAGTAAGAAGTTCTGAGGTATGGAGGCAGCTTTTATTAAGTTCAGATGCGTGTCACTGTTGAATTGTGTCCTTTGTCAGTTAACCATCTTGACTAGAAAAGTTAAACTACCCTCTCTGATAATAAAAAGCATGAAGAAGAGTGCCAAAAGATCTTACAATTGGCAGCATTTCTAGACTAGTTGGTAGTAGCAAACCTTCTTTAGACAGATAAGAGTTTATATGGCCAGTGCTAGAAGAGGCATTTCTCAGCATATGTCTTGCCCATGGACCAATAACTACATGAACATGAACCAGTGCAGTATAATCATACCAGTGACCCTGAGGTCAGGATCAGATCTTTGAAGCCTTTCCTGATAAGGAATGAAATTATCTAAGACACTGGCAGGACACTACTTTCTCTGGAAAATAGATGTTTCCTTCTGTTTCCTCCTGCCTCACCTATTACATACTGGATATCTTTGGTCATTTTATATTCTTGCTCAGTTTTCTATTACCAGAAAACCACTTTCAGATGAACAAATTGCTACTACTTTTAAGCAACTTACTTTTCATGGGTTTTTTGACATCTCTAGAAATGATGAGTCAATTTTTGCTTTTGCTTTGTTTTAATGCCATAAATATAGATAGTGAAAGATGTCAGATAAGCAAATAATAATTCTGTTTTCATCTGTACTAGGACATAGCTCTGTATTTTCTCATAAAACAAAAGAAGTTTAAACTGTGAAAATAAAGGAAACTGAAAACCTAATGGTGAAACATTGCATGCTGTCATTTGCATGAATTTAGTCAGATGATATCTATTATTTTAAGGTATTTTAATTTTAATGTGGTACATCAATCTTACAATTGTAATTTAAGGAAAAAAGACCTAATATTCTAGTCTCTAAAAAAATAAGAGTCAATGCAATAGCATACAATGGATTTAAGGCATTCTGTGAGTGTTCAGAATTTCATTGAAAGAGAGTAAGTCACTACAGGATCTGTCACTTGCAGAAGCAGCAAAGGAAAGAGTGGCAATTAAGGGAGAAGAGGAATTTTCAGTTTGAACATTCATAAAGGATTACATAGAAAATTAAATTAAGCTGCATAAAATTCAGGGTGGATGCAGAATAATGTTAATGTTTATGTCAGGTACATCAGAAATCTTAGAATGATTAAAAAATAAAAGTGAGAGAAATAAGAACATTGCTTATAAGTTTCATATGGAGAGAATATTATTCTTAATAGATTTTATAGTTTAAAAAACATCTTTTTAAACAACATAAAAAGGAAATTAATAAAGGCTGATAATCTAAGCAGTTTTCTTAATGAAATGAAAGCTTTGGAGAAAAAAAAGAACCATTTTTGAGTCAGATGAGCCTTCGCAAAGAACACATTGTAGTAATTTCAGTAGCACTAGTTTTAACAACTGTCCATCAGCATTTTGAAAGAATGGAAAACTAAAGTGAGACACATGTACTGGAGTGATTGAGATGTGTCAAGGTGAGAAGAAACAGGGTTCATTCTAGAACTAACCACAGCAGGTAGTAAATATCAAAAGACCTCTCTGCCTCATGCTCTGCTCCTGATGGTTCTTGTACACCAAGTAACATCTGTCTACTCACAGCTGTGGTGATTCTGAACAGACTCTTCAACAGATGGAGCAGGACTCTTTCTTCCTCTGACAGCTTTAGAGGATGAGACATGTTTGCAAGTCCTCTTAATATATTGCCTTACAGGTCATTCTTTTACCTGCGGACGGCACTCTCTCGCCACCTTATAGATGTTTCTGGGTTTATGGGCTGTCACATCTACCATTGGTACTTCAGTCTTCAAGCATACTCTTTCCTGTATTCTTTTAGAATATCATTATATTTTCCCCAAGAATAATATGGACCATAACATAGGGTCATTCCTCCTAATTTTGCCAATCTCACTTCCTTTTTGAGGATTACATTCCTTAGGGGGATTCAACAGTCTTGACATTCCTCCTAGTTTGGAGAGCACTTGGAAAGATTATCCACTGGGTCCAAAGATAAGGGGGTTTATTAACTGTAGTGTTTATCGAGTTTTCCCAGAAATAAGTGAATAATTTAGTAAAAACTGAGGTTCTTTGAAAATTGTTAATGGAAAGAATCTGCTTATAAAGTAAAAAGCTATTATTAACAAAACAAGAAATTGTGTTTAAAATATAAAGGAGATCAGATGACAACCATAATGGTCCTTCGTGACAAGAACATTAGTGAATATGCTTCTTTTTCCTTGAGGGGAAAGCACATTGATTGATTCCATACATTGCTGTAGACTGCAGACTCATGCTATGCCTCTTGTTCTATCTGGATATGTGTTTCCTGGATTGTGAGCTTGTTTGTGGCATTCTCCCAGCACGCCTGGGTTATTCCTGACATCCATTTTAACTTGTTTTTCTGTGGAATTTGTATTTTGCTTTTGATGTCAGTGCTCAGAAATGGGATGAATCAACTCAGCTATAGTCAAGCTTTGTAGAAAACACACAAAAATAGTATCTTAATATTTCATGAGCCGCCCAAGGTAAATTTTCAAATACATCCCTTCTGTTGTGCTATGTGTGCACTTTTGTGCAAAATCTCCAAATGACAAAATTCACACACAAAAATAATCCCACTTCAAAGATTTTCTTCCCAGTTTATTTCTCCATTAAATCAATTCTTTGACCAAATCTTCTGCTATTTTATAATCTCTGCCTGAACTCTCATTTGAATAATTGTGGTGTTAACTCAAAAGAGAGGTTTGTTTTCAGAACTATTTCAAAAGCTTTTATTTTTTGGTGTATGCGACCACTAGAGACTGTTTCTTTTAACTTTCTGCATACTTTTCCCTAAGGGTAGCTTGGAGCAGGTTCCATCTTGGTTCCCATCAGAGTTACACTTGGATTTGGAGCTGCCTTCTCCTGGAAAGATTTACCCCAGAAAAGGGCAGCAATAAGTCCAAACTTGGCGTTACTGTGAATTCAAGCAACAAACCCCAGAGGCAGCAGATCTTCCAACAGCCTATTCCAACGGCCTCATCCTCTCTTACCCTTTCAACTCAGTCTTTCTGCCATCAAGATCCTCAGTCCACAAAACAACCTTTCTGTTTATCTCTGTTGATTTATAGAACGTTTCCATTTTGCTCTAAATCTTTTATTTTCTCAGGTTTGGGGATAAAACATTATTAAATGCAGCACATTCTGCAGTTTCCTTAGCAGCTTTTTTGACCATTCTAAGGTACACAGCAAGCTTCTGTCAAATAGATTGGAAGCTTCCCTGTTGAGTTTCATCTGTTTTCAATACACCTTGGAGAGCCCTTGAATTGTTTTCTAAAGGATAAGTATGCCATCATTTGTAATTTTCTCCAAATATCTCAAGAAAACATACAAAGGCTTTTGGGTGCCTGGCAAAGTTCCTCTAGACAGTAATTATTGTACTAATCAGTCTGTCTAACACTACTCAACCCACAGACAGCTGTGGCTAATGGCACAGCCAGTGCCCAGGCAAATCCCTCCCAACCATTTTAATGCTACAGAAGTAATTAACTCCATTAGCATGACTGGATCTGTCTACACTTAGAAATAATCAACCTAATTGCCATAGTAAGAGAATAGAAACCCTTTCAATGAAAAAAAAGCATTTCGGAGGCACATGCTGGTTGGTACTTTTGGGGAAAAGATAACCTGTTGCATAAAAAATACATTGAGACAGCTGAAATATGCTTGTAATAACCCCAAAAGACTACAAAGTAAATTGTCCGAGTGGCTTTAAATCCTAAAGCAAATGATCAAAATATATTAATATTATCACATTAATGCTCTTATCCATACACTCTAACCCAGATTTGGACCATGTCACTTATCACTCTCTAGGTGCGTGGTCTTAAGCCAGAGCCAACACCCTATATAGGTGTTATACACTGTGAATACACAACCCAGATGGGGTCTTTCTGTAGTCCACCGCATTAGACTTTATGTTAGAAGCCATGACAAGTTACTCATGTTACCTCAGAAACACAATTAACAAAAATACCCTTAAAAATGATAGTATATTGGGACTAGATGGATGATATGTAGAGCCCATGGGGTGCTCAGTGTTGGTCAATTTGTGCCACTTGGTTTCAAGGCTGAAATGTGGTCCCTGTCTCTATTCATTTAGTGAACTAGATGCAGCCATACTTACTTTCCTTCTTTCTGAAAGGTTTGCACGTGAAACACTAAGCAAGATTGTCATGTTGACGTCTTTACCTCAAACTGTCTCTTATATGCAGGAAAAGTTAAAAAGTGAGGTGCAGCAGTGGTTCTGGGCAGAATAAGATATCAGCTGGGGGAAGGGAGAAGGGAGTGGTGGATGTATGGAGTGTTTGTCTTCCCAAGTAACCGTTACCAGTGATGGAGCCCAGATTTCCTGGAGATGGCTGAACTCCTGCCTGATGAAGTAGAAGTAGTAAATGAATTCCTTGTCTTGATTTACTTGTGTGCGCAACTTTTGCTTTACCTATAAAACTGTCTTTATCTCAACCCACAAGTTCTCTCACTTATACTCTTCTGAGTGATTGTCTGGGTGGGGCTTAGTTAGCAGCTGGGGTTAAACCATAAAACACTCTTTTCCCCCTAACTTCTGTGTCATTTTCTTTCATTTGCAAAATAATACAAAAATTAGAAAGAAGGTGGAGAGTAAAGAAAATACAAAAAAGCAGAAAAAAAAAACCCTAAAATTAAAATGTTGATATTCAATAAGTGCTGCAAAAACTTCATGATCTTTCAAACCTTACCATTTAGACATTTTATTTTTCTCCTGACCAATTCACAGCATCTATTCAAATTAATGTCTGAAAAAAAATTACACAGTAATTGAGCAAATGTTTTAAAAATCGCGTCTCTAAACCAAAATTTAGAATTAAAAAATAATTTGTCCTCACTAAATACCTGATTATACCACCTGTCATCATATTGAAATGTTCTTAATTTCAGAGACACTGTCAGTAATACACTGATATATGCCAGCAGGTTAAAACCTCACTCATTATGAAGCAAGAAGATAAAATGATGCTGCTAGAAAGCACATAAAGCTGAAGGAACATCTATGGTATGTTAGTAACTCCAATCTTAATCTCCTCAGGCTATGATATGTTTAATCACCCTGATACCAGGAAGCATTATTGTTCTCCTTTCCTCCTCATGTTTTAAATCTTCTACCTTTGGTACACTTCATTATTTCCTTTAATCACAATTACAGTTTTTAAAGTCTTGTTTGCACACCTTCCTGGCTTCTGTCTTTAAGGGACCGGAATTTCGTAAAATGGAGAGAAAGAGAAAATAGTTAATAAATACTAAATATATGTCTAAAGGAAGAGAAATTACTATGATCACTTAAATGGGATTTAGCAAGAAGTAATTTAGATGGGGCAAAAAAGAGTATATTGAAGCAGCAGTCATCCAAACTCATTATGTCACAACAGACAAGTCATGTAGAATAAATTAGCAAATATCAAATACAGCTCTCCACACATCAAAAGAAATGGCTGAATTAACATCAGGCTACTGCAGCAAGGACAAGAAGATTCCAGCTGGCTCTTGAATTATACAAAGACACATTATCATCTCATTATGACTGTGAAGTAATAACTGTGAAAAGCCAATTTCAAGTGACAATACATAAATATTCAAATTTTATTTGTATGTCCTGAAAATAGTGATGAATAAGAAGAGATTGAACTCTATTAAAGCATTTATTAAAAAGAAGAAAATTTACATTTACCTCTTGAAATTGTCATGAAGTATAAATCATATGTTCTGTAAAAAATTAAATGTTTTCATCTTCAAATAGTTGGGGTTTTTTTACCCCAAAATCAGTTAAAAGAGAATAGGAAGAAACTGGTTTTGAACATCTGTTTGAGCAAAGCAAGCTTTTTCTTAATTTTCTTTAGGACTAACTTTATTCACACAACATGAATCATGATTTTTGGTCAGGAGAGTATGTCTTGCAAGAGAAAATGTCACAAATGTTTGGTCAAGCCTCAGCTGTCTGTGTATCTAGTCCTAATCTTTTCCAAAGATAGAGAGTATCGCAAACAGGGTGCAGAAATAACACAACGTAAATTAAGTACCACGTAGCATAAACAGCAAATTACTAAGCATGTCTTTACAAAACAATATATGCAAGAGGTACCATGTGAACAAATCCCAGACCAAACTCTAAAGGCACAAACCATACCTTGAACCACCAATAAAAAACAAATGTGTCATCAAAGTTTGACCACTAATTATTCATGACTAGAAAATGTGATTTTGTTTATCAAGCTGATTGCTATGAGTCATTTGCTTGCTCTGAGAGGAAAAAGATAATCAGGGCATTGATGCTTAACTTAAGCCATTTATTTGTAAGGATTTATTGAATTTTGTATTTATTGAATTAAGTATTTATTGAAGTCAGTGGGATTATGTGACTGAAGGATGTGGGGAGCTGGTGTGTGTGACACTTTCCTACAGTGTTACCATTGTAGGTAATTGTAGGTAATTAATTAACGTTACTTTCTCAATGTGTACCCATATTTTGTGTAAATTGATTGCATCTTTGGGACTGTATTTTGGATAAGGATATATTTAATTGTTCTTATAGAAATAGAAATTCAAGAAGAAATGAGAAATATATGAAGAGCACAGATCAAGCTATGCCTGAAAATACAGCAATCTATAAAGTGATCTGGATTCCTGCGTGTTTGAAGGCAACAGATAAACCTGATGGTTTGCTCTTTTGGCATCATCCTGAGTCTAGATTATACCTGAGCTCTGAATGCTCTGATATCCACCCAGGGCGTACTACAATGGAGTTCATCTCATATAGTAAGTAGGAGAATAAATCAAGCACAGAGGAGGTCTATCATTTGTGATATTTGTAGATCCTGGCAAAATACTCATATCCATTAGTAGATGGCTGTGCAGAGGGTGGTGATGTACACGTGTATCATCACTTTTTCACACAGCAGAATGTGTAGCAAGAGGAATTAGCAATGAGACACTCTAGAGTGCTCATCCACAGGTTAGAGACACTCAAGAGTGTGATGGGTGCTGTCACCATTAAATACACAGCCATCAGAAGATGCCTGTTGCCTTCCTATTTCCAATGGCAAAACATCAAAAGTGCTTTCTATAGGAAACTGTGGCTCCTTCAGGGGCTAGGTTGAAATATATCCACAATGTCACAGCATGTGTGATGTTGAAAGGCTGAGGTATTTCCCATCACCCCCGGAGCTTTTACATGGCCCTTTCCAATCACATACTGCTTAGACCAATTTCTGTGGGTAACTTAAATGTTGAATTTTGACTTCCTTACTTTCAGATGCATCTTTGGGTGTGAACTAAGGATTTACAGGAAATGATGTAGATCAGAAATAAAGTTTCTGTATATTTCAACTTCTCTGGTACTCTGGGAATGGCTCAGTTTTATATGCTCTAACTTATTTTTCAGCCACCTGACAGAAAGAGAGGTTTAAGAGAGTGCTGAGATGTTTTTTACCCACACTCCTCAAGGTAATTGAAGAAGACAGGTACTGAAACAGACACCAGAATCTAGCTCTCATTTCAGTTGAAATACTAAGGGTGCATATGTCTGTCTGAAGTGGCACTTTATTCGCATTGACTCATCACATGACTGTGTCATCAGTAGAAACAAACTGAGTTAAAGCACAGTAAATATCAAGATCCAATAGTCAAAATTCACAATTAACATGAAGCCCAGCAGGGTCTGTCATTGATAACATTATTATTGAAACATACTAAGAGAAGAAAGCCCCACTTGTTCATTGATTCAGTACTTCTTGTGAAGGTCTGGTACTTGTATTGGTTTGTTCTTTTTGAGGCAGCTATAGACATACAATGTTTTACTGCAAGTGATCCTGATGCCTGTCTTTAATCTTTTTACAGCACAGTTCCAGCCAGAAGCAGTCAGTAACATGCAGAATTGATTAATGGGTATTTTCAGACCTGAGAAAAGTTTTGCATTGGAAATATTCTCACAGCATGTTTTCTGAACTATGAAAGACTTCTCTGTCACAGTGGGGTGGGTTGACCTTGGTTCCTCCTAGCAGGACAAGGGGAAGAAACTAAAATGGGTCAAGATAAAGACACTTTAATGAAAGCAAAGCAAAGGCCACGTGCAGAAGTGAAGGAACCCAAGATTTATTCTCTAGGTCCCATCAACAGGCAATGTTTGGCCCCTTTTTCTGGGAAGCAGGGCTCCAGTACACATAGCAGTTGCTCTGGAGAACAAGTGAATAACCTCCCCCCTTCCCTCCCCCAGCTTTTATTTTTTATTGTTGAGCTGACATCATATGGTATAGAATATCCCTTTGGTCAGTTCAGTTCAGATGTCCTAGTTGTGTTCCCTCTGAAGATCTTTTCCACCCCATCCCAAAGTGTGGGTAGGAATGCTGGAAAAACAGCCTTGGTGCTGTGCAAGCCCTGCCCAGCAGTAGCGACAACATGGGTGTGTTATCAACACCTTTCTAGCTCTCAAAACAAAGCACAGCACTGTGAGGGCTGCTATGGAGAAAATTAATTCCAGCTCAATCAGACCAATACACACTTTGTATGTATACATATCAGGTCCAAAACATGAAGCTCTTGAAATTCATTAATAGAGTTTTGAATGGTTTTGAGAAACATAGAGTAGATAATTCTTTCATTCTTTTTATATAGTTAGGAAATACTTTTATAAATCAAAAGTTTGAAATTACAAATGGCAGACAGGATTGATAAAGACAGGAAGACATAATGCAGAGGGAAAAGTCCAGAAGTCAAGAGACATTTGATACCACAATTACAGGTCTTTTCAAAACAATCAAAAAAGATGCAGTTTGCATGCCTTCTTGTTCACTATTCAGGGCTACTACACCATAGAACACCTACAAAATTCAGAGCAGGTCACTTTGCTGACCATCTACCTCTTCAGCTTTTTTTCAGTATAAATTAAACAGAGAACTTAAAGTGGTATAATGGTCAGGGAGCCAACTGATTTTACTTTGCCAGGGGAAGGACCTAGAGAAGACATGGATCTTAAACTCAAGACAATGAGCAATACTGCTATCTAGTGTCAAGATTTCAGTCCTACATTGTACAGTGTTATGGTGACCTGTTAAATCTGTCCCACTTAGTGGCTCTCGCATTTAACTCTCCAGTAAATATTGCCATCATCTTCTGAACAAGCACACACCACAGCTGCTCCCTTCCACTGCCCCATTATTTCTCCTCTTAAGTCTAGTTTGTTTGGCTTTGACCAAATAAAAAACATTTGCTTGCAGAAAAGATCCACAAGTGTCCAGTGCAATTTATGGTTTGCTTTGGGTGTAGCTAACATGATCCATTTCATCATCTAGAATATAGGTGTAACAATTTTTACAAAGTTTTGTATGCAAGGTATGCTTCATTAATGTCCTAAAGTTAGTTTGAGGTCCACAGATGGTAAATGACATCATGAAATTAAGTATACATTTATGACAGTATTTTTTGAGATAATAATTCCTCAAATCCCATGAAAGCTTTCAAGTGATGCTTTAAATTTAAAAAAAAAAAGCATGGGTAGATTTATTTTTCCCCAGTTCCCATCTCCTCCCACATGCTCTTCCCTTCTGTGCTTTTAAAACTCTCATACGTGAAAGACATGAGATGTGCTACTCTTATCTATATATAGCTGTGCTACTTTTTTGAGAGCAATTATATTATAGTACAGTTCTTGTACACATACTTCATGACTCATGTTTGAAAAAAGGAGGAAAAATAAAACAAAATAACCTTTGAAATATTCACCTACAGTCTTGGCCAATTTGATTTTTTTCTCTTGCATGTCTACATTTCAGCAGAAAATGTAAACATGCAAATTCAGCACGCACTTGATAGGAAGTATTTTCTGGCTAAGCTAATTCTGTTTCTTCACAAGGTTTGCCTTGGAATTATGAATAAAACTCTAATTAATTGAAAGATAAGTTTATTATACTAAATACAACTAGTAATGAAAATTAAAATACAATGAGTTTCAAATGTTACATGTTCATCCATGAGTTTTAAATTCTTCAGAAGGATTTCGGTCTGAATGGGTCAAATTTAGAAAAGACTTATCCCATTTAAAACAGGATATTGATGAGTAATGAGAATAATATGATTAAGAGTATTACTACTAAAAGTTCAGAAAACCAGATTCATTTTACTGAGGTAAATACATAAACTTGCAATTCTGCTGATATATTTCAATGATACTTTATAATGTTTCTCGGGCCATGTTGTAGTTTCTTCAACAAAAAGTATTCAAGAAAGCATTTGGTTTCAAATATTTCTAAAATAGCTACTGTTTTGAGGAAAATGCTGGAACCAGGAAGAGCAGATCAAGGACAAAAATTATGCTACTGCTTTAATTTGAAGTAATTCCATTTCTATTCATGTCTACTGCCTGCTATTGGACATTTGACATCTCTCAGATAATTTCTTCCTTCCAACTAGATTTTTTTGTAGGAGCAATGCTAATTATACCATGAACTTTATAAAGAAATATATGATTTTCTATTTTTATTATAAAAAAATAATATTTGAAAGATAAAGATTATGAAGGTGAGAAAAAATTAATCCCAAAACATGAAGATTTGGCAGCATTTTTTTTTTTAAGTGTGCAGTTCCACATACTCCTGTGCTAACTCTCAAACTGATCTAGAGCGGGAAATAATTTTTAAAAATTTGGAATACAGCCTCTTGTCGTCCTCAGAACAGTGGTATAAAATCTAAAGCACTTAGCAGATGTAACCCATGTGTTTTATAAAAGTTTCTCATCTTGCACTCCTATAGCTGAATGTGGCCAGTCTTTCTGCAGCTCATGACCACAAGAGTGGAAGTTATTTGCTAATTTGAACTATTGTTTCACGGGGAAATGCGAGTCAGCAACTTCCCACACCCCTCCCTGTGACATACTCACAGTTGTCTCTTCACCTCTGACATTTTATGCCATCACATCCCATCCCTGCTGTCTTGGCTTTTATGAAGCAGCAGCTGACTGGAAGCCCAGGATTCCTCGTCAATTTTTTTAATTGGCAGCCCCACATAATTGTGGCTGATGTCAGTGGAGAAACTCCCATTGACTTCAATGGGGTTGGCATTCATCCTGGTTAAAACATCAAAACTTGCTTTAGAGCACAAAGCAAATGAAGACCTAGTGGGAGGTGGTGAGGTGAGCCTGCCTAATCCCCATTCAGTGCAGTTATTAGTATTATTGCATAATGTAAAGATTTCAGCATAATTTAATGAGGGATTCATAGGAAGCTCATTTCAGAAGATCACTATTGTTTCTTTTTTCATGCCATCTTAGTATCTATGAAATATCTGTGCATGATTTTTGCCCCAAAACATTATTTATGAGCAGCACATACCCTAACTCTTCTCAGTAGGAAGTGTACAACAGAGGCTGAAGAAGCAAGGGGTTGATTCTGCTTTTTATGTACACTAAATTTATTGACTGACTGGAGTAAGTTTGCTATAAAAACAGTACACATATAAACCTTAGCGGCTGAGGTCAGGAAGCACTTGTTACATGCTTGTGAGTAGTAATGAAAGGTCAACTTCAAAGATGCATTATCCTGTTTCCCTCTGCTGATCTATTTTAGCAGCAATCCTCATCAGAGGTCTGTTCTCAGACAGTTGGAAAAATCAAGTCAGCTGTGGCAGTTCAACAGAGGGGAAAAGGGTTCATGAAACTAGAGAAGGTTTTTTCTTTTTTGGCCACTTCTTGCTTCCTGGGAAGACTCCCTCAGCCCAAGTCTCCAGTGTGGTGGGTGTTGTGCACATTAAAGATGTCCAGAGGAGCTTCCTGCATAAAGGAGGACTTTCCAAACCACTTAGATGAGAGCAAGCTGTCGTCTGGAATGCCCTGTGAGCAGGCACAGTACCTGCCACTGATGCAAGAGGTTGGATTTGTGGCTGGCAATGCTGACACAAGTGGTGACAATAAAACCTGAGAACAGTGTTTGCATCAGAAAAAATCCCATGGGGGGAAAAAAAAAAGGTTAATAGGTTAAGACCCTTAATAAGCCTGTTTTTATTAGAAATCACACTGTTTTCTTTATTCTACTTAAACTTCCCAGTATTTTTACATTCCATTAACTGCTAACATTATTATAAACATGCCTGAATACTGCAGTCAGTAGAGGAACTGGTGGAAAAGACATATTTCGTTTGATTTCCTTTCATACTGCAAGGGGGTTGGACTAGTTGACCTTTAAAGGTCCCTTCCAACACAAAGCTTTCTATGATTCTCTGATTTCTACCGATGTTCTCATGAATCACCAACAATACCCTTTCAACCTATTTATTTGGAGTAATTTTCTATGGGAACTACTACTAATGTTTGCCTTCCACAGATTCCACTAGAGTTTTATATTTGGTGATAAGAGAAGGACCAATCTGTCAAATGTCACATTTAATGAAGAATCTATTTCTGTTGCTGAAGTATTTTTATTTTGTTGTGGTTTAATCTAGTTGAGAAACCCTTCTGTCTTTGCACTCAATCTGCAAGTATGGCTGGCAGACAACCAGGTCTTCAAAGAGACCCAGACACTGGATACAGGATCAGGCTCCATACTGGACATAAAAGCAGTGCATACATCAGTTTTATCTCAATTTCTACTGTTTTCAAGCATTTGTGGGTCTCCCCTGTGAAGCTTTCTTTTTCTGCTCTTTCTCCCAGAATTTCTACAGAATTAGTCCTTTCCTATGAGCTTCATTTTAGCTTCAATTACTGCTCAGGTTTCAGCATCCATTTGTGACTTTCTGATTACCAAGAGGACCTGAAATCCTCTATGCCTTTTCTGCTCTCAATTTGCCTTTAGCAAGCACAGATGCTTCTTTCTTTTTCAAATCTAGTACCTTCATCAAATACAACTGCCTTCCCTTCCTCTTAGCTTTCAGCTGCACTGATAAAGATTTGGATTGGTAATCTAAGTAAATAAGAAGGCAAAATCTCAAAGAACAAGTCTGTGATTTTAGGATCCGTGTTTTAGCTTCTCTTTTCTAAATATTGATACTTGTGGAAATTCATAGTCTCCCCTCCACCCCTTTTTTTT